>JAWWTY010000048.1:7580251-7617952 GCA_035222235.1 Margarornis squamiger
CTGCCGAGACTTATTTGGCGCGGGCGCCGCGGCCCGCGCTCCCCGTGAAATAGGGACCGGGCGGGCGCCGGTGCGCCTGCGCGGCCGGCCGGGAGGAAGGGGGGGAGAGGGAAGGAGGGAGGGGGCGCGGCGCGCGCCGGCACGGGGGGGGGGATCCCCGTGGGGGGGGCTGAGGGGAGACCCCCTGAGAGTGTCACCTGTGTGTCACCTGTGTGTGACCCCTGAGTGTCCCCTGTGTGTGTGTACCCTGAGTGTGTCCTCTGAGTGTCCCCCATGTGTGTCCCCCCGAGTGTCCCCCGTGTGTGTCCCCTGAGTGTCCCCCTGTGCATACCCCTCTGTGTCCCTTGTCCCCCCGTGTGTATCCCCCGTGTGTTCTCCCCTGTGTCCCCCAGGTGTCCCCGCTGTGTGTCCCCCATGTGTGTCCCCTGTGTATCCCTTGTCCCCCCGTGTGTGTCCCCTGTATCCCCCTTGTGTCCCCTCTGTATCTCCCATGTGTCCCCTGTCCCTCCGTGTGTCCTCTGTGTGTCCCTTGTGTGTCCCTTACCCCCCCATGTGTCCTCCCGTATGTCCCCTATATGTCCCCCGTGTGTCTCCTGTCCTCCTGTGTGTCCCCCCTATGGCCCCTGTCCCCTCGTGTGTCTCCTGCCCTCCATGTCCCCACCATGTGTGCCCTATCTGTCTTCCCTGTGTCCCCCCTGTGTGTCCCCCCATGTGTCCCCTGTGTGTCCCCCCTGTGCCCTGCGTGCCCCCCGTGTCTCCTGTCTGCCCCCGGGGTCCTGCATGTCCCCCACTCCGTGCTCTGCCATGTCCCTTGGTTCTCCTTTTCCCGGATCCTGTGTGTCCCCTGTGTGTCCCCCACACCATGCCTCCTCTGTACCCACCTTGTCCCCTGCGTGTCCCCCTCCCGGGGGCCCTGCATGACCCCTTGTCTCATGGTCCCACATGCCCCCCGTATCCTCTGTGCCCTGCCTACCCCTGTGTCCCCTGTCTGTCCTCTGTCCTGTGTGTCCCCCTCCAAGGTCCTGTGTGCCCCCCATGTCACCTGCGTGTCCCCCTCTGGGGTCCTGCATGCCCCCCCGTTCCCCCTGAACCCTGCATGGCCTCCATATCTCTTGTATGTCCCCATCAGGTTGTGTGCCCTGAGTGTCCTCCCACCACTCCTCATCTGTGCCCCCTAAGCCTTCTCTTTGTGTCCCTCATGCCTCCTGTGTGCCACCCATATCTCCCATGTCCCCCCCTCCCAGCCCCATGTCCCTCCCCTACATTTGTGGTGGCTTATTTCTTTTCCAAGGTTCATCCTTTATGTTTTCTGTCCTCCCCATCCAAACCAACCATGCCCAATAACCAGCTGCCAGCTCTATTTCCCTCATGTTCTTACCAGTTTACCCAAGCTAATACTATTAAAGTGATATTTCACAAGGAATTGTATTTCTTTTCCTTCTCCAAGACAACCAGCAGTAAACAGCAAGGTTAAATCACCCGCTGGAAATGGTGGCTCTCTTTTCCATGGAAGCCTGTCTGTATCTCTATGGCTGCTGCTGCTGATGTTTTTCTCTGGCACCTGCATCCTCAGGATCACACTGGAGCTGGACAGGGCAGATAAAAGATCCCTTTTCCCACTACACCCAGCTCCTGGCAGGGCAGAGTCCTTATAAAGATGGTAAGAAGGCAGCAAACCCCCAGCAATGCTGCCCTACTCCAGTTTTCCCAGCAGTCAGTGGCCTCTTAAAAAGCAAAACCTGGCTTTTGCTGTCAGATCCCAGGACACAGGAAGGTCCCTGGGCTCCTCTTAGCACCCAGCGTGGGATTATTTCACCTCCTGGCATGTTATCTGCTCCCTGCTCTGCCTCTTTATCAGTGAACACGCTCACTCCAGCCACGGTGCCAGAGCAGCTGCTGAGAAAGGATGAGCTGTTATTTTTCAAACCAAATTTTTCTGCAATATCTCTATTTTCTACTTGCCCAGGTGAGCTTTTGCATTTACCTTGGCAGGGCTGCTATTCTCTTCCCTTCCCCTCACTCAGGCACACCTCGAGCACTTTGTAGGGACCCTTCCAAGAGTTATGTAGATATTTTGCTTTCTTGACCTGGTTTTGATTTTTGCAGAAGGGACTTTTGACATGGGCATAGAGTGACAGGACAAGGGGGAATGGTTTTGAACTGACAGAAGGCAGGGTTAGATTGGATATTGGGAAGAAATTTCTCCCTGTGAGGGTGGTGAGGCACAGTCACAGGTTGTCTAGAGAACCTGTGGATGCCCCATCCCTGGCAGTGTTCAAGGCCAGATTGGACAGGGCTTGGAGCAAGCAACCTGGGATAGTGGCAAATGTCCTTGCCCATGATAGGGTGTTGAAACAAGATGAGTTTTAAGGTCCCTTCCAACCACAAACATTCCTTGATTCTATGATTTTGTGGGTGCCACAGTCTGATCCAAAACTTCATTATCGTGTCTTCAGCACTTGGCCCTGGAGGGCTGCACAGTGGGCAGGGCTGGAGGGTGGTGGGAGCCTCCTGCTCCTCCCACCCCTCTGGCCCAGCTGATCCTGTCTCTCCACAGTTTTTTCCTTCAGGATCACAAGAGGATGAAGGAAGTGACTTGAATTAACTAGTTAGAGGGTGACCATTCTTGTTCTCTAATATGTCTTGAATTGTGTGGCACCAAGGACTGTAGCCACTTTCCCAAGACAAATGCAAAAGTTTCCTACATCCACACTTTTTAAGAGCCTGGGTTAGTTGTCTGTAGCACACCTCAGAGGAAAAGTGAGCAGTGCTGTTTTTGTAGTTGGGTCGTTATCTCCAAAACCAGGAAGGTCATGCTGCAAAAATAGAATTCCTGTTTGTGTGGGCGGCAGCGTCCTGAGCACGTATGGGAAGAGCATCAAGCACAGGCTGCTCAGCCACTGCCACCACCACCGTGGTGGCTCCAACACTGTCCTCCCTGCTCTTTACAGAACACTGCCCTGGGAATTAAATTTAACCTCTTCTGTCTTCCCTCAGTTTCTTGTACACAGAGTTCTGCTCAGATCTGTGGGAAGTCTCCCACACTGGTTATTTTGACCGGATCATAAGATGTGGGACAGCCCATGAGGATGCTGCTATTTTGATATCCCTTCAAGGGCAGGGAAGGCAGTGGGTGGTGATGTTGGGTACCACTCATGGTGGCAAAAACCCCCCAGAAAAGGCAAGTGGGGGATACTTTCCCCAGTACCTGGGAAAGTGGCTAAGCAGCCTCCCTCCTCATGTCCCTGTGGATTACAAACTTTCCTGTTTGCAGTTGCAGCTTTTGGAGCATTTGGGTTTTGGAGTGTTGGCCATGCAGGGTCTCATGGGTTGGGGTCCCCTCTCCCTTGGAACCATGGTCCTGCTCCCTCCCATTGTGTCCAGCCCAAGCTGGATGCTTTCTCAGGAAAAGCTCATGAAGGAAGCACTGGATTTTTTAATAAAGAAGCTCATGTGTTTTCCAGAGCTGCATTTATTGTATTTGTAACTGTCTTGTATCTTTCTCCATCTTCCTCTGTGCACACCCTCACTTCCAGCCACAGGGGGTATCAGCAGGACCCTCATTCAAGCATTTATTACTTTTTTCCTCTGACAATTGCCATAAACTGTCAGTTTCTGCCTCTTCTATGCTGGATGCAAAGTACTCATTGAGCATTCAGATGCTTAGAGTCTATTTCGTTAAATCTTTAGGTCAATTTTCTGTTTAATGCCATTTATTAGCATTCTCACAATACAAAGAGAAGCCCTGGAACTAAACCAACCCATTTATGGGGAGAGACAGACACATACAGTTTCATACCAACTTTATTTCTTTTTTTTTCCTTTATTTTTTTTTCATAATCACTTCTTTTGCACAACAACAACCTCAAGTTGACAATGAAATGCACGTGGTAGACCGAAGGGAACCGGACAAGGCTCTGTTAGGGATGGAAAGTCCTTCCATGACACTGTGCCAGCTCCCCACCCGACAGTGCCCCAGCTGCGATGGGAGGACCGAATCCTGCCTGGGGGCATCTGGGGTGCTGAGCCCCCAGGCTTACGGCTCAGCCCTGCACCCATGCAGTCATCTTCCAACCCTCTGCCTGCAGCCACAGGCTGGGCTGTTCCTCCCGGGATGCACAGCTGCCTGTCCCGACTCCGTACTTTGGTACTTTCCATTTCAGAGCACTTTAGAGACGTGGAGGTGTCGGCGCTCCCGCGGTCCCCGTGAGCAGGGAGCATTCGTGTCCCCTTGTCACAGGGTGTGGGAAACTGAGGCACAGGGGATGCCAGGGCAGAGATCCCCTGCACTCAGGTCCCACGCCCTGCCCAGGCTGCATCCCTGTACCCTGGGGACCATGGAGTGCCCACATGTAGGCCTGGGCTAGTGCCCCTCTTCTGCTTTACTTAAAGACAACTGACTACAAAGGTGGAGTTTATTGGTCTTGCTATGTCATCTTGTCCCTAGCATGGAGAGTAAGAAATCTCTAGCACCGTAAACAGCCATTCCCTGACTCATTTCAAGTGGTATCAGAGTGTATGTGCATATATTGTTTCCACGGATGCATTTCTGTGCGCGTGTGCACAGCCGAGTGCACAGCCACTGCGAGGAGGACAGGAATGCCATGGGAGGGATATAACAAACCCCATGAGGCAGGATTGCAGAGCCAGGGCCAGGGAGCCACACCGGGCTAAGCTAAAGCAAGCAAGCTGAAGTTTACATTTGAAAGGGAGCAGCAATATCGACCTACCCCCGAGGTAGGATGCATGCAATCGTGAACTCCCACTGGCCCTGGAAGGTCAACTCAAAGGGAGCCCCACATCTGGGTTAGAGAAAGATTTTTTAATGACTCAAAAATAATAAGACAAGGAATAGGCTCAGTCCAGAAGCAGTCAGAAGGGCCAGCATCCTTGGAAGCGCCTATTTATGGACAGAGCCGAGCTTTGCTGTGAGGGATAACTCAGGTGCAGAGCTGTAATTTGGGCTACAAGGCCAATTTTCCCAGCTCTTCTGCAGCTTCACCCAGCTGTTGGTGACAGCTGGGAGCTCATTTTGCTTCAGGTCCTCAGTCTTGCCCGAATCAGAGGCCCTTGTCCAGGAGGGCTCTTTGGAAGGCGTATATACGTGCACAGAATGATGTCACCATCTCATCATTCCTCCCTCACACCACTGCCACACTCATGGTCCAGGCAGGGATGCTCTGTGTGCCCTGAGGGTGCTCTCCCTACCAGGCACAGTCCCATGTCCATATGCTGCTGCAAAAATGGGGCTGAAAACTGTTGGTACAGAGCTCAATCCATACACACCTACAGGAATCAGTGGAGACCTCAAGCCCCACCATAAGGAAGGTGACCCTGGGAGGTGGGGGTTGCATGCCACGTCCACAACTGCAGTACATGGGAACAGCCCAGGAATGAGGGAGGCTGGGGCAAAAAGGATGTTAATGAGGGTACTTGATTAGTCTCAATCGAGAGGCATGAAATATGCCGCTGCACACAGCCATTAGCATGAAAGGATATGGAAAGGCATGGAATAACCATGATCCCGGCCCATGCCACGCGCTGCCGGTCGGGCATGGCTCCTGGCCACGATGGAGCAGTGGGTGCACACCCCTCACCCAGCCAACACCACGCAGCCAGAGCAATCACACATTTCCCTGATAGTGCCCAGTGGCACCGGACAAGTGTCAAGCTCCCAAACATCCCTACCACATCCATCTGCACCAGGCAAACACGGCTCTGGGACACCTAAAGCCTCCAGCCCCACTGATGAGGCTGTTTCCTTGGCACAACGTGTCTCAGCAGCAGCTGCCTGATGCTGCCAATGCAAAACTCTCCCTGCACGTTTCTGCTCCTCTGATGCAGGAGCTCACCCTGCAGTAACATTTTTTCCACCCACATCCACTGTCCCTCACCTTAATGACAAGACAGAGGGAAAAAATTAGTTTCCCAGTGCTCACACCTGCACAAGCACCATCTGCCAGGCTGTTCTGTGTTTCCCATGGGATTTCTTTTGCCAGGGAAAGGTATTGCAGGAATAAGTCCCCATCTGAGACCCAGCTGGGCTACAGTGAGGGGGAGGAGAGAGGCACAAGGCAGTACAAGGGACTGAAAGGGAAGATCCAGGCAGGAACTGAGCCCAGAGACTCAGGAGTTGTTTGGGAGGATGACTCTGGCACAATCTGCCACAGACCACCTCTCCTCCAGCACATGCCAATCCTGACAGCTCCTCTGGCTTCCCTGGGGCTGCAGGGAATCACCTGGAACGCCCACATGGGGAGGTTTGGGTCAACACTAAATCATAGGTACTAGAATTGAAACATCACCTCTATTTCACCTCTCAACCCTTCCTTCTCCTCCCAGCATGGGGAGCAGCCGTCCCCCCTCTCACCGCCCTGCCTGCAGGACTCAGCTGCCTCCAGCTCCCAATTACATCATTTTCCAGCTGCTCCCTGGTCCAGCATCCCACCAGTACCCTGCCTTCACTTGGCCCAGCCTCCTGACTCCTTCTGAGCCCTGAAAGAGAGAGTGAAAATGGCCATTTCTCTTGTTTTCAACTCCTGCTCATGAGTACAACATTTCTGATAATAATAATAATAATCATAATCATAATAATCATAGTACTAAAAACAGTATTTACAACAAGCTCCAGGTCAGAATTACACACCAAGCAAACACTCAGCACCACAGAGAGTAGGACAGGGTTAATATCTCGCAGATACCTTCTCAGATCCCACCAACGCGGGACACAGACATTTGACAGTTTCAACCATTTCTTACACACAAACATTTCATTTAAATTACTTTTTAAATTTTTTTTAAACTTTTTAAAATTTCTCTTCACTATATGGATGAGGTGATGCTGGCAGTGATGCCGCACTCTACACAGATGCTTAACTAAGACAGCTGCTACTATAAACTGATCATTAGCTACTGTTAAGAAATTCAACCCTCAGTTTCCTTCTTCATCCTAAATCTTATTTTCTTTTTGTCAGTGACAGCACAGGAGTTTTCTAACAGCCCTGTCCTCCCCCCAGCCCAGGCAGAGGGTTTTGGGAGTAAGGTAGCCCTTCCTTTTAGGAGCAGAGTCCCCTGATGTCAAGCCATGGCCATGGAGAGATTCCTCCTGTGTCTAGCTGGGACTTTTGGGGAGATCAACCAGGAGCTCCGGGATTTGATCTCCAGCAGTCTGCTCTGTATTGGCCCAGAAGAGCCACACTCAACTCTGGAAAGAGGGAAGGATGACTAGACTGTTCAGTAAAAGGCTATTTCACAACCATGCACCATCTCTATTGGATTTGCTTTCCTAACAGGGTGAAATCCTGTGTTGTGGGAGCCCTGGAGAGCCTGCAGAGCAAGTACCCCCTCCCAGGGCTCCCATAGAGCTGGGGATGCAATCACCATCTGTGGTTCTCCTGGGCTGAATGGCCAAGACCTCTTGGTCCCTGCTCAGGTGGAGAGAGGGTGGCTCAGTCTGACGGCTCCTTCAGCCCATGGCCAACCAGGGCATCAGGCAGTGCCCTCCGGGATGGGACACCCAGCACCAAGGTTGGAGTGGAGAGCCTCACCTGCTCCCAAAGAATCACCCTCCTGTCAAAGAATCACCCATAGAAAAAGACTTTGGGTCACTTGGATTAGTGATTTGGATTAGTCCTGGGTGCAGTTGAGATGGGGTTCTGCATGCTTTGATTCTTGAGCCATCCATCCCTCTCCTTCCTCTCTCCTACCACTGGCAAACAAGGGGCTGCTCCCTATTTAACTTCACACACAGAAATAATCACTTTCTTCCCATTGTTCTGAAACTGATATTTGGCTCAGAGCAAAAACCAAGAGGAGGAAAAGCCCCAGATAAGAAATCTGTATCTCTGTGACACTGCTGGTTGAATTTATTAATGCCTTAATTGGTTATTTTTTACATCAGTTTAAGAAATATTTTTTTTTAAAAAAAGGACCAAACCCTCCAAAGAAGCTGATTGACTGATTGATTCTCTATTTCATGTGAACTAGTTGCTATTCTGCTTAGAGGTCCCTATGATCTGTGAATCCCACAAGCACTGACAATTAGGGATGCAGAGAGAAGCGTGTAGCTGGGGGACAAACACCGGGGAAGGGGGATGGAGAACTGAATGCCGCATCTAGACAAACAAAATAAAATGTGTTGGTTGGTCGACTGGTTGGTTTGTTAACAGGAATCAGGTGCTAGATGTGTAGAAAAGCCCTTTATCCAGAGATCTCCTCCCGCTGTTCCTTGTTCCTGCGGACTTCGGCTGCGTGCAGCTCCTGTAAAGATGGAAGAGATGACACCAAGCTAACACTCCCCACTTTTGTGCTCTCTATTTTCCTCCTGCACACAGGATTTGCATCAAATTTTTAAAAAAAGAGACCAGTTTCCCATCCAATATCCCCTGAGGATGGCAAATTACACCTGCAAGGAGTGAAGCATCATTTGTGGGAGCCTGGAGGTGACAGAACCCACAGCAAAGGTGCTCATGAACCCCCTCTCATGCAAAACCCTTTGGCCATGCAGCCCATGGACATGGGGTGGGACTTGCAGTTATTAAGATTATCGAGCCTATGTTCTCCACTGACCTTGAAGGACACATCCCCCCTCCTCATGCTGCTCCAGAGTGGAGCAGCCACACAGCCTGCTTTCCACCAGCAACAAAACACCCCCTCCCCTGTGTCCATTGCACTGGGATGACCCCACAGGGTGCAGACCCCAGCCCCTCCCTGAGGGTCAGCACCCAGCCCTCTCCCGGGGTGTCACACTCACCTTCTCGCGCAGCCGCTCCCTCAAGGCAGCAAGATGTGCTTCACGGATCTCCCTGCTCAGCTCCATCTTGTAGTTGAGCTTCTCCTCGGCCAGGCGGCTGAAGTTGTTGTTCTCCTCCAGTGCCTTGTGCAGAACCTCCCGCTCGTGTTCCCTCTTCTCCGCCAGCTGCTTCAGCACCTGCGCCTCCTGGGTCTGCCGAGGGAGAGGTGTAAGGCAACTGGAGGGGCTCTTCCAGCCTTCAACTCCCCAGAGTGAATTCCTGACCATCTCCTCTGCTCAAAGCACTCTGTCACCCCCCTCCATCCCATAACACTTGCTCAGAAGATGTTTTGACATATTTTTCCTGCTATCATAGAGTCTTTCAGGTTGAAAAGCCCTCTGAGGTCATTGAGTCCAACAGTTCCCCCAGCACTGCTAACCTCACCACTAACCCATGTCCTCAAGTGCCACATCTACACAGTGATGGTGATGGAGTTCAATTCCCTGCCTAAACCAGGCTGCAGAACCTCAGTCCATGATACCCATATCTCACCTGACAATTTGCAATGGAATATAATGAAAAGTGTCAGAACACTCTTCCCAACTGTTGTAGATTGCTCCTGCTAAGCCAGTTTCAGGATTTGGTGCAATTAGTGCCTGTCACAGAAAAGTCACAGGCATCTACAGGACATCTCCTTACCTTCCTCCTCTCTTCTGCAGCCTCCAGCCTCCTCTGCAGCTCCTCCAGGGACAGATCCTTCTTCTTGGGAGGGGAAGAAAGGATTGGGCTCTCAGGAGATAAATCTGAAGGGGACTTCAGGATCACTTCGAAGCTCTGGCCTGATGCCCTCTTATCCAGCTGCTTCACCTCCATGTCTTTGTGGGGGGAAAAAAACCAGTGACTCTGTGGACCTGTCACTCAGGACAGTGTTCACCTGAGAGTATCAAGCTCCTCACACAGGAATCAGGGTCCTGTGTGTCCTGACCTGGGTGGTTTTGTTTTATCCCCAGAATTTCGCAGTTAATGATCACCGTTATCCCTCTCCCGTGTCAGTGCAATTAATTTAAAGTCAGAGCATAATTACAGAAAGGCCACATTGCTGTTAATGTCTTCTATGTCACCCCAGCACAAAGGAGAGAGACTCTGACTCTGGTGAGCTCCCACCAAACCCTGCTGGAGCTCCCATGAGAGCAAGTTACCTACCTCCATACTGGTAGATGGTATTGGGGTGGGGCTGGGTGTGGAAACAGGAGCAGATGAGGGAAAGCAGAGACAGCTCCTTCATTTTCTCCTTGTAGGCTGAAAAATATGAAATAGCAGTAAGAAGATATTCTAATGGCAATGGCAGCTCTTTTTTCATGGAGAAATGAAGCAAGTAGACACAAGAAACCCCATTTGCAGCTACCAGACTCCATGGAGGCTTTTTCAGACTGCCATAGCTTGCCAAAAGGTCCCCAAGGAGCAGGCTAGAGCTAGGAGCTCTAGAGCAGGCTAAACTAGATGCCACTGTGGCAAATGTCATGGGAAGACACACAGTAGGAATATACCACATCTAGAGGTATAGGTTTCTGTGCAGGATTCTCCCTCCAAAGGAGCTGGGACACTCCAGTCCATGTAGTTAACCGTGTCAGGACAGCTGCCCACACCCTTTCTCCACTGGAAGGGGAATTTCCAGTCCCTGAGATAAAATTATGCCCATTGACACCTGGAAACATTGCTCAAGCCCTGGCAAGTTGGGAATATTTCTTGATTTACCATTTCTGACATGAGGGTGAAGAGGCAAGAGAAGGTCAGCAGCTTGGAGGACAAATGGGCATTTGAGTGATGAAACTGCCAGGCGGGGGCTGCTACCAGGGGAAGAGCTGTACCCCAACTTCACGAGGTACCTCTCACCCTGTAGCAGCAGATCAGGGGGGATGTAAATGGATCCTACCACCACCTTGGCCCACGCAGGCAGGAGTTGGTACTGGTCTGATATTTGGTACTGATCACAGTAAATGCTGTCCCCACAACCTTCTGCAAAGGACAGGAAACACACAATCCATCCAATCTCTGCTGCTGTGAGTCCCCCAGTTTACTCATCTGTGACTGGAGGATGCACCAGAGTCCTTGGTGATCACAAGGGCACAAGCTGCTGCCCTAATGACAGATTGCAGCAGGTCTGTTTCTAGGGCAATCTTCACTTGTGTTTTTGGAGTTTAGCACATTTAGGACAGTGAACTGTTAGCTTACTCTTGACAAAGAACCTCAGAATAGATGGATTTGAAACCAGCAAGGTGCTCTCTCAGGCTGTCAGGTTCTCTGTCACATCAGTGTAGCCCACACAGCATCACTCCTACATCACAGGTCAGCAGCTGGGGCTCAGCAGTGGGTGCTGCTGTCTCACAGGTGCTTTGAGGCTCTTCTCTGGACTGGCTCCTCGGGGCACACCAAGGCATGTGGGGACAGAATTTTCACAGCTGCATGTCCTGCCAAACCTGTCCCAAACCTGCTTGTGCTGCCCTTGCTCCTGCCTCTGCCGCTGGCACAGGCATTCTGGTGTCCTGCCTTGGCTCTGCCTCTGGATTTCCCACATGTCCTGGTGCTTGGTTTGTCCCTTCTGCACTGAACTCCTGTTTTGACCTCCAGCCAGAGGCAGCTCTGCAGCTCATCTGCCAGTGCCACCTTCAGAGCAGGCCCCTGCCCTGGGCCAGGAGAGGAAACCCCCCAGAATGCTGTGATATAAAGCATTAGATGCAGAACAATATTAAGAAGAGTAGCATCCTGGGTACCACATGCCTTCAGGAACATCTTTTGGATCTTCTCTTCTACCTTCCCAGAGCAAATTGAGTGGGAAAACTTATGCCTGCTTCATATTTGCTCTTATTTTTTCTCCTAGGTACAGAGTTTCATCCTAATTAACACCCTCCTTTGCTAACCAGCCATCCCTGAAGCTCAGATCTTTACTGAACAATTTTTTAGCTTGCCCCACATTCTGATTTTAATACTCTGCCCAGTCCTGCTGTTAAATGTAAACCTCTAGGAATAGTTTACATCAACAGTGCCAGTCAGACATCTCTGATTTTGTTTTAAATGGAAAAAACCTCTGGAAAGCCTCCGAGGGGCCAGAAGTTGTGGCATGCAGCAGTAAGCTAATGCATCTCCTAATGTGCTGCCAAGAGCCCTCAGGAAAGTCCCTGGGAATAAATGAGAGACATTATAATTTATTATCATTTAGACATTATCATTTAATACAAACAGACCAGGCAACGAGGTCATTGCTCCACCATTACGTCTGGTCCTGGGTGAAACCAAGACATGAAGGAGATGTGCCACACCCCTCACCCACTCATTTAATTCAATTTAATGCTCTGCCGGCACTTGTTACAGAGCAGAGGGCTTTGTATGTCGTTGCTTGAGCTGCAGTACTGGCACTCTGTGCGGATGATTCCATGCTGCACTCCCTGCCTTTCAGGAGGTTTGTTGTGGTGGTTTCACAGCTGCCTCCACTCCATCGGGACCTCCCCTGTCCCGCTTTCCCTGCTGTAGAGCGAACTGACCTACCCTCTCTGTCAATTAAAATGAAGAGGACGGAGAGGACAAAAGGGCCCTGGGCTGCGGCAGGGCTGCGATGAGAGGTGGGAGTGCTCCGTGTCCCTCTCCCTCTCCGCACCCTGCAGCTGCACCCCGGCGCCAGCCGTCACATGCAATTAGCGGCTGGAGCTGCCGCGGCCCCGGGGACCGCCGGGGGACATCCCGAGGGGTCCCGACCAGCTGCCGATGGGGCGGAACGGGGGAAGCATCGGGAAAGGGGCAGCGGATCGAAAAGCCGACCCCCCCTCGCCGGGCTTTGCCGGGGGTCCGCCCGGAGCAGGGACCCCGGGGGTGCCGGGGCAGCCGCACCGCCCGCCCGGAGCTGTCCCTTCAGAACCAGCAGCATCCCCGGGACCCCGCCGGGAGCTGTCCGGTCAGCACCGCCAGCACAGCCGGGGGCTTCGGCACGAAGAGGGGGACCGACAGGCTCCCGGAGAAATGATAGAATCACAGGTTCACGGAATCGTTTGGGTTGGAAAAGCTCTCCAAGATCATCGTGTCCAACCGCTGCCCCAGCACTGTCAAGACCACCACTAAGCCATGTCCCCAAGTGCCACATCTACATGGCTTTTAAATCCCTCCAGGGATGGTGACCCCAGCACCTCCCTAGACACCGTGAGCCAGAGCTTGACAACCCTTTTGGTGAAAAAATTTTCCCTGATGTCCAATCTAAACCTCGCATGGCACAACTCGAGGCTGTTTTGCATTGTCCAGTCACTTGTCATTTGGGAGAAAAGACTGACTCCTACCTCACTGCACCCTCCTTTCAGCGAGCTGTAGAGAGTGAGAAGGTCCCCCCTTCTTTTCTCCAGGCTGAGCCTCTCCAGCTTCCTCAGCTGCTCCTCACAAAATTTGTGCTTCAGACCCTTCCCCAGCTCTGTTGCCCTTCTCTGGACATGCTCCAGCACCTCAATGTCTTTCTTGTCATGGGTAGCCCTTGATCCATGCTCTCAAGAACTAAATAGACCCCTGGGACCCCCCCACCTCTGCTCCAGAGCCAGCAGTTACACCTGTGGGACACAGAAGCATCTACAGTGAAGCCTTTGTCCTCATGACACGTTCTGTGACAAACAGACAGACTAAGTTAAGGCATCCTGTGAGGAGAGGTAGATTCTCTGATTCAGTAAATAAAAGAAAGAACCATAACCTCTGGGTTGCTGTTTAGGAAACTGTGTCAGTGAAGATCAAACCCAAGATCTTCTCCAGCAAGACTATCTCAGTCACAGCTGCAACAGGAAGGACATGCCTCAGTGGTAAAAGATCAGCATTTCAAACCTCAGGACTAAAACTTGCTCCAGAAGTATCTGCACTCCCATTTGATAGTAGACATAAGGGGCTGAGGACTTGTTTATGCCAGTGGACAAAATCCTTGAACCAGGACAAAACTTCTGGCCAGCCAGATTATGACATGGCCAAAAAGCCCCTTCCCAGAAAGGATGTATCCAGTGCACAAATGTACATATTTTAGGAGCAATTAGACAGGGAATGCTGAAATTTTTATTTGAAGATCTATTAGCATTTTTACTTCTGCTAAGTTAGCAAAAATAAATTCAGCTTACACTGAGCAAATATTTATTTTCTGTATAAATTAATCTGACTCAGGTCCTTAGAGACTTTATCCCAAAGCATCACTTCAGTCTCAGAAGTGCTGCAAGAGCTCTGTCTTGCTGGTGGGTAGAGGGTTAGAACAGGCTGCTCACTCAGGTATGAATTACTGATATTTTACATCTCTTTTTAGAGAAACAGTGCAATATAAAGATCAGCAGCAAATCCATTCACTCTGGTATGATCTTCATCATTAATTCATAACATTTCACTGCTGTCAGAACTGGGGTTATGCACAGCAAATGATTGAGTTGTCTAAACTAACAAATAAATAAACTGTAGAAGTTACAGAAAATATATCAGGGTCCCATCTTGTAAAGTGGGATAAAGTCATGTTTTCTTTGCTTCAAAGGGCCCTGGGTAGTGATTAAGCTACAATCCAAAAAGGTGCAGTCAGTTCCTCAATGCTTCTGAACATTTATGTCCAGCAATCAGCACAGGCTGGTTTGGTTGTATCCCATCACACACCCCAGGCATCAATCAATCTTTATTAAAATTTTTCATCTAGTTGTATATAATACCTGGGAAAAGTAACTTTCTCCTTGTTGCAAGAAGAAGGGAGACAGCCTGGGCCTTCACCAAGGCACCAGCGTGATCCCAACTGCCTCTAGCGACTCCTTTCTTGTGCTCCCTCTAGTGCTGTATGGAACATCCTGCATTTCCAAATCCCTGCTGCTTTGAACGAGTGCTATATACACCATCGATCCATGTAAAGTGTTTTTCTCCAAGTCAACCCCCAGAGACATTATCCAGCTGCTCCCCGAGTGGCTGCAGTGCCGGAGATGGAGGAATGGCTGGGGATGGTGCAGAGCACGAGCCATGGGAACCATCTTCCTGCTCACTGTGTGCCTGGAGGGTGGGGCTCAGCACCTATTATTCCATAAAAAGTTTTGTTTTCTGCTTCCTAACCAGGTTTTGGTTTGGTATTTAATGACATCCAGCAAAACAGAGCGAGGCCATCTATGCACAACACGAATACAACGTCATTCATAATGAACCAGAGGCACAGAAAGCTAATTTATGTGAATTCAGGCAATTTAAATGGATGAGACTGGATGTGCTCTGTTCTGATAGCAAGGTCAAAGGAAGGTTATTACAAGAAAATAATTTGGTTTGTGAAGATAACTTTGGAGAAGTAAAAATTGCTTCCATAAAGACTATTATCTCATTAAAAAAAAATGAGAACAGGCCAATTATGAATGCAGGCAAAACTTAAATAGAAGGTAGAGAAGCCAGAGAGCAGAGAACTGAGACCTTCAGCACAAAGACTGCAATGCCACACACACAACAAAAGCAACCACTGTCCTTGATAAGCCTTTAGAGTATGGCAGCCTCTAGAGATTCTCCCCTGCTATGAATCCTATCACGAAAACAATGGCCAGACCTTCATTCAATGTAACTCGTTTCCATCTTCTTGGTCCCAAGCTTCTGCAAACAGGTCAGCAGCAGATCTCACACAACCAGAAAACAGCAGCATTTCTTTTTGGTTCAGGTTTTAGGTTGGTTGGGGTTTTTTCTGTCAGCTCAGCAATGGCACCCCACACTGGTGCCCTACCCCATCTCAGCTGCTCACCATGAGAGTTCAGGCCCAGAAGTTGCCATGGGCTCATGTGGGATCATCCATGAGAACAGGCAGATGTGAGGGTTACTCTGCCTTATGGCAGACATCTGCCAAACTATTACCCACAAATGGTTTCCAATCATCTCACTCCTTCCCTGCAGGTTTTATTGGCAGCTCAGGCATGTCACATCAATGGCTGTGTTATGTACAGCCAATGGATCAGCAAATCACTCAAGATCTAGCACTGAAACATGTGGGTTGCTCCCAGGAAAATAACCAGGGAAATCTCTTCTGTGGGCTCAGCAAGAGAGAAGGGCCCAAGGTGTGCAGAGGAGCCTGAGATGGGGGGTGACTGATTGTCAAGGAGAGAAATATGGCCTGGGTTGCTTGATGAAGCAGAGTAAAAGCCAGATGGAAGCAGAGTGACCCAGAGTGTCTGTGGATTTGGGGCAAACACAGATTTGGACAGTCAGGTTTGGGTGAGACAAAGAGCTACAAAGGACCTGGGGACCTGATGAGACAGCAGTTCATGAGAGAGTCAAAGACAGGAGCCCAGGGCCATGATGGGTCAGGTACAGACATAGTGTGACCACAGACAGTCTCTTTGGATCTTGCTTTCCTTTGCATTAACTGAGTATTATTGTACTTGCCCATTATACAGTGGTATTACTTGTGTAAACACATTAATAAGGTATGAGATTCTCTACTAAAGCACTAAACATGTACAGAGGTACCTTGAAAGAACAAAAGGATTTTTTGGAAATATGCTGAGGAGCACTTTACCAGTTGTGATGTGCCAAAGTGCCACAGCATGCACACATGGCCTTTTGTTGTTCTCTGGCTCTTTTGTACTTCTAAATCACAGTCAAGATTTGGCCATCAGTTTAACTCCCCTCTGGATAGGAGACTTTTATTTTTTAAACATAAGCTCCCACCTGGAAGAGTAAAGCCCATGTCCCTAGGACAACTGGGAGGCATTATCCAGGCATGTTGTTTCCAATTAATTTAGGGGTATAAAAGTTTTAGGGAGCTTCAGGTCCCTCCAAGGACTGTCATCAAGAATCATTAGTCCTGTTCCCCCTAATAAAGCCTGAAGTTGCAATCCCCCCTGCTGCCCACACTGCTGTCACAACAGGCTTATCTGTAGCCTTCTGGTTGCCACATCAGACCACTAAATCCCAGCTTTTCCTTTGCTGAAGGAAAATGTGTTCATCTGATAAAACAACACCTTCACCAAATCTGAACCAACATTGACAGGCTCTTCTGAGATATCTAAGGTATTCTCTCAGAGCCTACATGGTACCATCAAATAAGATATGATTAATATTTCAGAGAGAACAGATATTTCCTAATTATTTAGATCCATCAATCCCCTTGTTTGGATACACGAGTAAAAATCCCCCATATATATATGGGGTTATATATATATAAAAATTCCTACACTAGATTCTTTTGGCTTGTAAACCTTAAGTCCCAATAAAAGCACCATGCATTTCTAAGGGCATATAGACTCCATCACCACTTGAAGAAAAAGAAAACAGTGATTTTTTGAGAACACAGGGAGATGGAGAGCTTGACAGAAAGGACTCTGACTCTCCAGCATGGGCAGTAGAAGTGTCAGGACAGGGCAACACCATATGGTGTCCACCAACACCATCCAGAAAAGGGATTAAGGGGATAACCCAGAGCTATGTGAAGTCACACAACTCTCACATTTCAGTGCAGGAGGGGAAAACCTCGGGATCTGCCAAGGCCATTTTATCATGCCCAGTCATAAGGCCAGGAATGATAACCTGGTGTTCCCTCTCGGCTCCACCTTCTCAGACACGCCAGAGAAAGCCAGTGAGGCTGTCACTTCACTGCATCATTTCATAATCCCAGGTCTCTTTATTCAACCCAGATGCTAGGGAGGGTGGGGGGAGTTCCCTAAGCCCTGCAGAGCCCCGGCAGACCCCTCGCCTGCGGCGCACAAAAGCACAAAGCGCTGTGCAGATGCTGCGGGAGGAGGTGCGAGGGCTCTGCCCCTGCCCGGCAGCAGGACCAGCACCGCAGCTGAGCCGGCACTGAGCATGTGCCGCCCATCCCGCCGCTCCGGCACCCAAAACTGCCTCCAGCGCCGGGGGAAAACGCCTGAGGTGGCAGGGAGGGGAAAGGGAGAGAGCAGCCGGGCTGGGGGAGGCAAGCCCTGTTCCTTTTCATCCCAAGGATTTGGTTGTTTAGTCTTCCCAAGGGGGATAAGCCCCCGGGCATCAGCCGCAGAGGATGCAGCTGCTCTGCCTTCAGCACGGATCGGCTTTTGCTGAGAATAGAGAAGAAAATAATGAAGAAAGCAAACAAAGCTCATTCCTTAATTCAAGGATTTACTTGTCCTTTTTCTCCTGCCTTTCCAGGCTACTCTCCATTCCTGCTGTACGTGCTATAGGCGATGGGGAGATGGGGAGCTGCTCCTGCAAAGGCAGCTGGGCGAGGCTCAGCCCCGACCCTCCCTTGGCACACAGCGCCCTATTCTCTTCCCTCCTGCCACAGCGCTGCTCCCCCATGACTTTTCACTCCTTGAAATTGTTTCTCTGCTCGATCTGAGCCACAAGGAAGCACGGGTTCGTGTTTCTTCACGATCCTAAGTCTCCCTTGACCGTAAAACTGCATCTTTGGGAGGATGAAATATGCTAGGGGCATGTGGTGGGTTGGGAGGGTGAGAATGCACCAACTGGAAAACGCACGTTCTGCCTACGCGTGTTTCATCCGCCACCTCGTCCATCTCAAGTTCGATGCAACCTTGGTTTAGATGGCTGGTAAGTCTGAGCCTTCCCTTCCACCCCCACTCTGCAAACGAGGTCCAATCCTGCTCGGCAGGGAAGGCAGGAGATGGGTGGCACCTCCCAAGAGTGCACTGCCGCAGACGTTCATTGAGACACGGATACTCACAGGAACATACACAATAGCCGGACGTTTTCTATCATAGAGACACATTTTTACAATGCTGCTTTATTTTAATTGCATGCAAAGCCCACTCAGGATGAGCTGCGCCCTTACACTCCCCTCCACACCCCCCCCCATCTCTCTGTGCTTGTCCCCTCTGCATCCACTGGTCTTTTAAAAGGAGAAAGGAATATAAAATGCACAGCAGAAACCCCAGGAAAAGGGCAGTGAAAGAAGCAAAAGTGTTGCCTGGTCTCCCCTCGGGCTGGTTCCCTGCCTGGGGGGCACAAAGCATTGCCTGCTCTTCCTTTTGGTCTGTCGCTCCTGCTCAGCCCTTTATCCCAGCCCTCCAGAATCTCGCTTCCCCCGCCCAAGCCCCTCTTTATGGGCTGCAGAATCCAGAGCCATTTCAAGGGAAAACTTGTTTTACTAAAAGAAAAAGACCCTCTAAACACACCCACTCTTCATTGTACCATTTCAGGCTTTCCTCCTTCACCCACACTCCCCGTGTCACCCATTTAAAATACCTCCTTCCCAGATAAAAGGGGGGACAGGGCTTTAGGAAGCTGGACCGAGGCAGCACAGCATCCTCGGGGCAGGCTGCCATCCTGCAGCCAAACCTGACCAGGCTCCGGGGCTGTGACTGCCGGCACTGCTGCAGGAGGGAGGAAGGGCTTCCCTTGCAGCATCTCCTTCCACCCAACGCCATCAGAGGACCGCTCCCCTGTAGCATCTTCTAAACAAGAAATGTGAGCTGTGGAAGAAATCCGGGGCTGGGAAGCTCTGAGAATACACAGAAACCCATCCAGGTCCTTCTGGTTGGCATTGGGGGATTTTCTAGGGCATTACTGTCTCTTATCCCTGTCTCCCTTTCCATTACATATTTAGGCAATACATGATCTCCACAAACCAAAATGTAGTTTCTGATTTCTTCACATCCAGCTACACAGCATGCAAATTTTTCTTAGGGAAGAAAAAAAAAAAAAGAAAAGCTGTATCACGTTACAAAAATAATACTTAATTGCCATGTAGCAGCATCTTCTAATGGCACAATGTCACGGCAGCAATATTTTAAATTGGCAAGTTTATCACATGTGTATTCATATTAAAATAAAAAGCCCACCTGCTATCTTGCATCAGAGGGGTGTGTGTATGGGGGAGGAAGGGGAACAATGCTGCCATACCAGCTGCCTCCTCAGCACAGAACTCCCCCGAAACCCACGGAGCGGGTGAAAAATAACCCCAACCAGAACCCAGCCCAAACCCCCAGAACAACGGTTAAAAAAAATGAAAACCTGCTGGCTTTTCGGAGCGCATCGACGCCAAGCCCCCCAGAAGGTGCCTGTCCTACCTGAGACGGTGCTGGCCATGGTGCGGCGGGAGCGGAGCGGTGCTGCAGGAGCGCAGGAGCTGCGGAGGTGCTGCAATGCTGCGGGGAGGGAGCACTGACTCAGCTGGAGGGGGCTGCAGCCATCCGCGGCGGGGAGAGGCTGGAGCGCCCAGAGAAAGGCAAGGGGTGGAAAGAAAGAGAAGGGTCACTAGTTCAGAATATTAATGAGCGTATCGGGCCTCCTTTCCTGGGTGGCTTTGACGGCAGATCCCTCCCAGGCAAGCCTGGCTGCCAGGAACGCAGCCCCACGGCGCGGGGAGGGGGGGCGAGACACACCCAGACGGGCGCAGGAGAAAGAGGATTTTTCCTCTTCTTCCTCCCTTTCTTGTCTGCTCGACATGGGCTAAACTGCTTTTCCCCTTGCTGAAAGCAGAGATAAGCAAATTCATTGATTTATATCTATCTATCTATCTATCTATCTATCTATCTATCTATCTCCATACATATATATATATACACACATATATATGTATATGTATATACATATATAAATGTATATACATACACATACATACATATATATATACGCATACATACATACATATATATATATATACATATACATACATACATACATACATACATATATATATATTAAACCATCTATTCCAATGCAGCCTCACCTGCAGGGCCAGGACGGAGGGTCTGGCTTAGCTGGGCTGAGGTGTAAAACCCAAACCCCAAACCTTGCAGCAGCTTTAGGCAAACAGCAAAGGGAGGAGGGACCCCAGACAGGCTTTTAGGCATGGGTTTGGGTTTTTTTTTTGCACTAGCACTGAGACACTAAAGAAGCTGCGGTTTGGGGAGGAAACTGCTGTAAAAGTAGAGGGGGAAGAGCAGAGCAGAGCCTTCTCATTTCAATGAGAATTCTCTGGGTTTCTCCTCCACACAAGGCAGCAGAACCTCGTTTTTTATAATTTTGTGTCTGATCTCTATAATTTGTATAATTTCTATTTGTGGCTGTTGCTAGGGGCCAATGCTTCTGTGCTTTTAGAGCATCACACACACATTTGGGAGCAGGGAACCCTCCCAAACCCACACATCTCCCAGCACGCTGCAATGCAGACACTCCCAAACAATTCCAGCTGCTGCAGGGAACTACAGGTTGTTGGAGTAGCTGCCAGTGCTCTGGCTTGGTCAGGGCCAGAAGCCACAGGCAGTGCCCACTACATTCATTTTAAAAAACAGAGATTTTTCTTTTTCATAATTTTCCCCCCTAATCTCCACATGTCCTATTCCTTCCACATTGTATATAAAAACAAAAATAAAAATTGTAGAAAATAACTCTAATTCAGAACAAAGTTAACACTATCCACACATTTTAAATGCGTGTTTGCAACAGAAGCACTTTTTTTTAATGACCTTTAACTGCTCCCTGTTCTGCCCAAGGCTTGTTTTGTAGTCTCAACTGCCTCTACTTTCCCCTTGGATTGAATCTCTAGGACTTTACATGTTGTCTTGTGTGTGTTTCAAAAACACCTTTGCCATGATCAGAGGAAGGCAGCCACCCCAGACACCTGACTGCTGGAATAATTTCCCCACTCTGTTCAAGATGAACTCTGGCTTTGATGTACCCAGCAGTCCCAAGAGGGTCTGGCTACTTCTTGCAACATTCTGGATCTTTTGGGCATCAATCCTGCACACATTTTATTCCTGTTATTGAGGAAATGGTACAGAAGGCTTTCAAGGTGCCATGGCACATGTCCCACCAGAACACACTGTGTGAGAAATGGGGAACAAACAATTTGGAGGGTCAGGGTGGAAAGCTATGTTGCTATTTCACAACAGTAAAGAGACAGAAAGGCTCTGGATTATCAGGATTCAAAGGAATGACATAATTTGGGGACGAACAAAAATTTTAGACTGTTGTTATGGGAACCATCACATCTCAGGACAATGACTGGCAACTTAATCCTCTCCTGTCTGACGGGAAAATAATGTTCATGCCAACCACAGGCATTTCACAGCCAGCCCCTGAAGCTCTTCTGTCCTATTCTTGAAGACTCCTGCTCATCCAGGAGCACCTGGGATCTCATCTGGGAAGAGAGATCCTGCTTGGGCACCCTCTGAACACCCATGACCATTATTCACTTTACATTTCTTCACAGTATGAGTGTCCTTGCTGGGTCTCTGTGATGTGGATCAGCCATTTCCCCGCAGAGGTTAAGGATCATCTTTTCCAAGGTTTATATTTTGTACATTTGTTTTTCCTTGAAAATGAAAAATAGTTCATCCAGGATCTTTACCACCCACTAAGGAATGGGCAGCGGAGATGGGCTGGTTCCTTCTGCCTGGGCTGGCTGGGAGATGCTGGACTGCCACACAACCCACTGTGCTGCTCCTGACACATTTGGGAAATCTCTCCTCACTCTCCCAGCTCCTGCTTTATAAGAACTCAGGGTCCGCTCCAGGGAGCCAAACACCAGGATGACAATCCAGTGTAAGACAACACCTTTATTTATCACACCTGTATCCTGGCACAGACGCTGCAGCTCTGCTAAACCCTCCCAATTCTTCCACAACCTCAACAAGAAATAAATATTTCTCTTTAAACTTACAACCCCCTTGTTTCCCCACTCTGTTTTTAGAAGAACCTGGTGCAGCAATGCTGGAGACAGGCCTGGCTGCAGGCTGGCCAGAGGCTGGTCAGGTGAGGTCACTGGTGCAGAGGAGCTGCCTCCAGGAGATGCGGAGCTGGCGGGCGCTGACTCATGTTTGCTGCTGGACACGGGCACCTGCTGACTCACGCTCCTGCTCGGGGCTGGAAGCCTTCCAGCTCTCCTCTCCCAGTAGGTAACACTGCTGCAACCAACAGCTCTTAAATATGGGAAAATAATCCCACTTGGTACACAATTGATAGTGCTGTTCCATGTAGGAAAGATGTGTTTACAGGAAATAACGACAGCACGGTATTCCATGTATTTATGAGCAGTTTTAAACCTTTATTCTCCCCTAAAGTTATCCAGCACTCTCATTTTACAGTCTTTACACAGTAATTTCTTTTGCATTTTAACCTTGCATGACCGGTGTCATGTTGAAGAGCTCAGTCAGAAACACAGGCAAAACCAGCTGTTACATTTTGTGCAGAGCCCCATGACAATCCAAAGGAATAATTCCATGCTCTCCAGCCCATTCCCTACAATTAAAGACAGTTCATAGTCCAGGGAAGTTCAGCTCAAGGAATTTAAAGGCTGGCAACCAAAACAGCAACACCCATGAGCTCCCCTAACCCAGCACCAAGACACAGAAGGTACGAGTTTGGGAACAGAACAGATCACAGTGTTGAACTTACACAAAGTTTAAGGTCTGTTCCTTTTAACATCAGAACTTCTAAACACAAATGAACTGTGCAGCTGCCTAGGAATAAATAAAGTTACAATAAAAGAAGCCACATCCTGTTCTACACCTACGCAGTGACCACGTGACAGCGTGAGGTGCAGCAATAAAGCACAGAGATATGTGTAAAATATTTTATTCCTGCCTTCTCCCTCATGCAACTGTTTCATGCAATGGTTTTGTGCAAAATTTGGGGGTCCAGGGAAACCATGTCTATGCATTTATTAAATACCTGGGTCTTAGAAACTTACTAATCCTGCAATCCAGGGCAGTTCACAGCACACATATGTGGAACCAACCCTCAGCCTGGGCACCTGGAATGCCGAGCCAGCCGTCCCTGGATGTGCATGGACACACTGACAGGGCACTGAAGGGTGGGAGCACCGTGCTGAAGAAAAGCTGGGAACAAAGGAGCCGCACACTCACCCCTAACAAAAGAGACCCGTCAGAATTCATTACTGTTCCTCACGCAGGAGCTACAAGGCTCGACATAAAGCGACAGAACCCCTCCCACCTTAAACGCTGAGGGCTTCACAAAGCCCCCCGCCGTGTTCTGCCCTCTCCCCCGCCCAGCACCGCCCAGGGGCGGCAGACGGTCCATACAAAGCGCCGCAGGGCCCTGGACACAATTATACAATTATCACACCCTCCCGAGCATTAAAAAGGGAGAAACGCCAGTCCGGGCGGCCCTGCCGCGGTGTACACGGACAGGGCTGGGGGGCTCGGGAAATGCAGCTGTCGGCGACCGACCATCCCGTTGCTGCCTCTTTAGGGGGGGCGGCTGCGGGACCCCCGGGCTGAGCCACCTGTCAGGGGAGCGGGGCTCGCCTCCCTCAGGGGCGGCAGGGCCCGAAATCCCCCCCGAGGCCCGGGATCCTCCCCGAGGCCAACGATCACCCCGAGGCCCGCGATCCCCCCGGGATCAGGGATCCCCCCCGGGGCCCGGGATCCCCCCCCGAGGCCAGGGATCCCTCCGGGGCCCGCCCCCGGCCCGGGCCCGCTATGGCCGCCGCCGCCACCTCCCCGCGCCGTTACTCGGGCAACAGCGCGGCTCTCGCGAGAGCGCCCGCCGGAAGTGACGCGCAGAATGTGAGCGGGGTGGAGTCACGTGACACGGGCGCGGGGATTGCGAACGGCGGAGCGGGAGGTGCGGGGATGTGGGGGAGTGTGGGGATAGGGGGGAATGTGGGGATAGGGAATGTGGGGATCAGGGAATGTGGGAACAGTGGGGAGACAGGGAATGTGGGAATAAGTGAATTAGGGAATGGGCAAGTTCGGGGATATGGGAATGGGGGGACACGGGAACATGGGAATGCAGGGATGTGGAATGGGGGTAACAGGGAGTGTGGGAATACGGGGATAGGGTAATAAGGGAACACGGGAATGCGAGGACACGGGAATGTGGGAACAAAGGGGTATGGGAATGAGGGGACAGGGGAATACGGAAATGTGGGAATGGGGGGACATGAGAACATGGGCCGGAGCGGGCAGGGAGAACTGGGAACGTGGGAACCCTGGCCCTGAGTGCCCCTGAGCCTCCTGCCCGGCTGTGACCTGGTTGTGCCATTCCAGCGTCTGCAGGGGCCGACAGGGAAGGGGGGAGAGCCTGTTTGCAAGGGCCTGGAGGGACAAGACAAAGGGCAATGGCTTCACACTGACAGAGGGCAGGGTTAGAGGGGATATTAGGGAGAAATTCTTCCCTGTAAGGGCAGTGAGGCCCTGGCATGGGTTGCCCAGAGAAAGCTGTGAATGCCCTGTCTCTGGGAGTGTCCAAGGCCAAGTTGGACAGGGCTTGGAGCAACCTGGGCTAGTGGAAGGTGTCCCTGCCCATGGAAGGGATTTGGAACGAGATGGTGTTTAAGGTCCCTTCCAGCCCAGCCCACTCAGTGGTTCTACCACCCCGTGATAGCACCATGGCAGCAGCATCAGTCACAGCCTGGTGTTCCTTGCAGGCACCTCACGGGACCATGCCCAGGGTCACACTGCACGGCGTCACGGTGGATTTCCCCTTCCAGCCCTACCCATGCCAGGAAGCCTACATGGCCAAGGTGTTGGAGTGCCTGCAGAAGGTGGGTGAGTGCTGCCTCCCTGGCAGCAATTTGGCTCATGTACCAACTGTGCAAAAGGATTTCTCTAAGAAGAGGTTGTTACAATTCAAGTTTCCTTTATGTTGTCTGTTTGTTGCTTTTTCTAAATTTTCTCTGACCTTTTACTTGTATTTTTATTTTACTCTGGTTATTAAAAACCTGATGGCAGGTGGCAGTCAGTAGAAATATAGGTAGGATGTTCCTGCCTGAATTGGGAAAAGGAAGAAAAACTGAGCAATTAGTGCTTGTATTAGTGCAGTCTGTCCTTGGTTGTTTGGGATTTCATAGAATCATGAATGATTGGGGTTGGAAGGGACCTTAAAACTCATCTCATTCCAACACCCTGTCATGGGCAGGGACACCTTGCACTAGCCCAGGTTGCTCCAACCCTGTCCAACCTGGTTCTGAACACTTCCAGGGATGGGGCAGCCACAGCTTCTCTGGGCAATGTGTCAAGGCCTCACCACTCTCACAGGGAGGAATTTCTTCCCAATATCCCATCTAACCCTGCCCTCTGTCAGTGTGAAGCCATTCCTCCTTGTCCTGCCACTTCAGGCCCTTGTCAATAGTCTCTATTTCTTCTTGGATTCCTCAGGTGCTGGAGTGGCACAATTAGGTCACCCTGAAGCTTTCTCTTTTCCAGGCCAAACAATCACAATTCTCTTAGCCTTTCCTCATAGGAGAGGTTTGGTTTTGCTTTGTTAATATTTGTGTAATTTTTCATTTTCTCTATAATAGGATAATGTTACTGAATGAACATCAGATAAGAAAACCTTATTTTTTACAGTAGTTATCTTTTTTTTCTGGAGTTGGTTAATAGATATTCGTGGTCCCTGTTCTGAAAGACCAAACAAGCTTATGGTGGAAGCTTTGGCTTTCCATCTGGCTCAGGATTCATCTGTGTCATGGTGCCTGCTTGGTACATCATTGCTTTAAAGTCAAAGTACTGTGAGCCCATTATCTCTATAAAGCCCATTATCTCTATACATTCCTTTCATACCCTTGAGCTTAGCTACCCTTTTTTTTGCAACCTGTGATATTGTTGCACACTTTAAAATTGTAACATGCAGTAGGATCAGATGTTCTAAGTGCTGGCAAATTTCTCTTCCTAAACTGTGTCATAGGCTATAATCCTAATTCTAAAGGAAACCAGCACTCTTATCTAGGAGTCACTTTCTGGGTTGTTTTTTGAAGGAACTTCTAATATTTTCATGTATTTTATGCTGAAATGTGACATGCTCCAGTTGCTCTAAGAGTGGAGAATTGAATTCTTCTAAATAAAGGATGATGGCTGGCTCTGGGTTTTTCATTGCGCCTCGTTAAGTTGATTAGAAGGTCCTACAGGTCGTGCATTGATAATGACCTTGTGTGTGGGGATGTGTTCCTTGGTAGGGGCTGCCAGCTGGTGTTTGCTCCTTTGCAAAGGTCTGCACAAAGACCTGTTCTAGCTGAACCTCCCAATTCTCATTTATTCCCTTACTGTCTTATTTTATTTCCCATCATTAAAGAAGGTAAATGGCATTTTGGAGAGCCCTACAGGCACAGGAAAGACCCTCTGCCTGCTGTGTTCCACCCTGGCGTGGCGGGAGCACTTCAAGGATACCATCTCAGCCCGGAAAATCGCTCAGCGTATGAACGGGCTGGAGCTGTTTCCTGACAGACCCATGTCCTCCTGGGGCACTGCTGCCACAGACGGTGACATCCCAAGTGAGTATCACCCCTTTGCACTCAGGGGTGTCAATCTACACCTGCCTTTAGCTGTTTTTTATAATAAATCTGTAATTATAGAGGTTATGGAGCTATTGTTGAGCAGCTGAAGCACGGTTTCACCATTTTATAGATTTTTCGGGGTGTATTAGATAGTTTTAATTTTTCTTGGAGAATTAGAAACTCATTTAGCTCGTTTTGTGTGTGTGAATTGTTAGATGACAAAATTTCCTGCTGTCTCTACAAGGCAAACTGTTACCATAGTACCAGCTGGGTAGAGAGGCTAAGAATATCCCTAGTCCTTCTTTCCATGCTCATAATGGTTTTCTGCTTTTTCCCTCTTCTGTTTGGCAGCTTATTACACTGACATTCCAAAAATAATTTATGCCTCCAGAACTCACTCTCAACTTACACAAGTCGTTAATGAGTTAAAGAACACAGTCTACAGGCAAGTATGGTTTAGGATAGTGTTCCTATTCAAAGAAAAGCTGGAGAAACCCATCTGATGTAGTTACTCTTTGAACTTCTGTGGATGAATATATAAAAAACTATATCCAGAGAAATGTCCTTCCCTTACTGTGCATGAAAAGAACCTGGATTTCATTGTTGTTGGATCTGGTTTATTTTAATAACTTCACAGCTTCTCTTACCTCCTTCAATCATAGAGTTTTCTGAATTTAGTCTGTTTTTGGTTCTTTACTTGTCACATTTACTTATGAAATTACCTTTTTAAATTTCCTTTTTTTATGTTTTTCCTGGGGCATTTTTTAAGGCAGTAGGAAGCTGTTACCAAATTGAGTTCCCCAGGCTGATGTTGGTAAAAATAAAACCTTGTAATAAGCACAATAAATAAATAAATATTGTGAATGTTTGTAGTGCATCAGTTCTGTCACAGCCCCATTCTGAACATCACAACCAGCTCGGAATAGCTTGTAATGGATGACAGGGCCCAGCTGACTGGGCTGGACTGTCATAACAACCCAGATTTTGTGGTGAATGGTGTGAGGTGCTGCTGTTACCTCCTGCCACTGTGAGCTGCTGCTTCTTATTAACACCCACTGCTGCCCCAGAAATGCAGTGCCAGAAAATCAAATAACATACACAGCAGTTGCAGACAGACTGATTTACTTGTTCTGCTTCTGACCCTTGTTTTGGGCTCATCTGTTTCTCCTGAATCTTTCACTTTTGATACACTGAGTCTAGGCAATTATAACTGTTTTGCTTTCTTGCCTTATTTTTTAACATCAGTTTTGTGCATCCTGTCTGAACAGGCCAAAGGTATGTGTGTTGGGATCCAGAGAGCAGCTTTGCATCAATCCTGAAGTGAAACGGCAGGAGAGCAACCACATGCAGGTGAGAACAGAGCCTAGAGAGGATGTGCAGGGAGAATGTGGAGGCTTTTTTGTCCTTTGTGTGTCATTCTTCACTCTGGCATTGTTCAAATACTGGGAGCTGTAGGGAAACACAATAGTTGTAAATGTGTTTCGAGGAACTCTTAGTTTCTAGTTTTGTGAGTGCAAAATGTAATTCTGGGTCTCTGGTGGCGTTTTCCATCCAGGGAAGGATCACAGGATCACAGATGTCACTGTGTAGAGCATGACAATTAATATTTATATTTTCCTTTCTGACCTGCCTTTTAAATGTTTGTGAAGAGTGATAATAATTTAAAAATAGTGCTTCAGTTATTGATTTAGCTTTTATTTTTGCAATATGGAGGATTACTGTTTTGAAAAGTATTAATGGTGACACATAGCAAAATTTTCTCAGAGCATCTGAGTGTTCTGTCCTGCAAAAAAAGAGAGCCTGACTTGTAGTGTGGACAGAGGGACATGAGATTTTAAAACTGAAGTACTGTGATTAGCATTTATTCATTAGTGGGTATTAGAGAAAACTGATATCTCTTTACCCCTTAACTTGCTCCTCGGTGCTTGACAAGCTGTGCCACTCTGAGCTAAACCAGACTTTGTTTTACAGATCCACATGTGCCGAATGAAAGTGATGACTCGTGCTTGTCACTTCTACAACAATGTGGAAGGTGAGTTTGGCTCACCTTTGCTTCACCTGGAAGCCAAGCCCCATTTTTTGGAGAGAGAGATGTTTACTAGGCAGGTGGAGAGGTTTGGAAGGGTTGGCAGAATCTTCCTGTGTGCATGTTTTGCTCTGTGTTACTGTCTTTTGAGACTGAAATATTAGTGGATGAGTGTGATGATCAGAGTAACAACAAATCTTTGTGTGATACCTTTACTTAAGCTGGTGGTTTTAATGTCATGTTTTACAGAAAAGAGTACAGAGAAAGAACTGATTGAATCCATCATGGATATTGAAGATTTGGTTAAAAATGGAAACAAGCACAGGTGAATGATCCCCTCTGACCTTCCTCCCCCTGACTTGTGAAATTAATGAAAACTAGTTTTCTGCTCACTTTTACTAATACTTTTGTATATCTAAGTTCATGAATATTAAATGCACTCATTTCTGCAAGTATTATATTTTGCATTACTTTCTTTTTCAAACAGAGCTTGTCCTTATTATCTCTCTCGAAGCCTGAAGCAGCAAGCAGACATTATTTTTATGCCTTACAACTATTTATTAGACTCAAAGGTAACATGTCTTTGCTTTTTAAATAAAATTGTGTTGCTGTTTGTCTTATATTGGTTTTTAGTGGATAAGCTGTGAAAAATGATGCCTAACAAGTGGATACATTATGTGGATGCCTCAAAACTGATCAAACCCCAGTTCAAGATCAGAACCATAGAGGTGCCATTTTGGGGTTTTCTCGGTAAATTCTTCCCCACAGTAATTTTTTGTTCCCCTTTGTTTGAGATCTTTTTATAGACTTAGTTTTGTAGAATGTGCTGCTCTTCTGGTTGGGGATAATCATCTGGACACAAATATTCAGTCAGACACTGTGCAGTATTTTTATATCTATTCTGAGACATTTTTGTTTCTGCAGCAGCTGCCTGATTTCTAGAATACAGAAACTTCATTAGAGATTGGACATAGTCTCTTGGAAATAATTGCTGGCTTTGTCTACAAAACTGTTGTGATAAGTTGTCCATATTTCATGGATAGAAAATGAAACCTTTGAAAACTCTGTTGAGGAAAGAAATGTGCTGACATCTTCATGCAACTTGGAATAATTCATTAATTATAGCAAAGACCAGATTACACTCCACTGCTGCAGAAGGACCAAATGTTTAATAAATTAAAAACTAAATTTAAAAAATGTCTTAAGCACCATAAGCTAAGATTCAGTGTGAAATGAGGTTACATGAAGTGGTACTGGTGGGGGTGTTTTCAGCACCCACTTCTTGCAAAGGCAACACCAGCATAAATTTGTGAATAGAAGACAATTGTCCTGCTTCACACCCCACTCCTATTGCGAGAAATAGTGACTGAAATTAATTCTGTTAAACTTGTGCATGCCAGTATGGTACATCTGGGTTTTTTTGTTTATAACAAGTTGTAACCTCTGTAAACTTTTACATGATGCATTTTAGCACCTTAATTTCCAGAGAAAGTGATTCTGTGGTTTCTATATTGGGTAGCCACAGCCATTGCTTGCTGCTTTTTCAAAGGGAGGAACCAACCCAACTTCAAAATACATGAAAACCCAAGTCTATCTCATCACCCCATTTCCCAGCCAATCAAATCCATATTTCTCAGTGGCCTTTTAGTGCATTCCCTTGTTCTCTCTTTTGCCTCTAGAGTCGGAAAGCTCACAACTTGGACTTGAAGGGGACTGTGGTGATACTTGATGAAGCTCACAATGTGGTAAGTTGTTCTGATCTATTGCCATTTTTCAGACCTGTGCCCAGTTAAACAGTCTGTACTCAGATGTATGTTGTTGATATTCATTATCATCAACACTTCCTGCTTCTGTGACAGTGAAAGATTTGTAATTTAATTAACAATCCTTTGACACTGCTGATTTTTTACAAGGTGATAGTTTTTTTCTGAAAGGTACATCTCCAAATTTATTTTCTTGGAGAATTCTCTTTCAGGGTCTAAGAAATCATGGAAGAACCATTTTTGAAGCTCAGCTGAATCAGCTCCCCCAAGTGCACTAGATGGCAAACATGACTCTTGTCATATTTCCAAGTCTTCACTCATAGAGGAAAACAAGAAAAAATAAATAGTGCAGCGTTAGGAGTTTTTGTTTTAGCTGGCTCAAAACTGCAGCCCTTTGCCTAAATGATGAAATGCAAAGGAACATTTGAAATATGTCCCTTTTTCTGCCACATGAATAGCCTCCCAGTGGGACTTCTGCTGAACAGCTGTGGTTTCTGGTCTGACTGCATGGTGTCCTTTCAGCCACATGAGGGGCTGCTGTGCTTCACCAGTGAATGTTGCATAGTTGCACCCAGTATGTGCTCCTTTCATCAGAATATCTCTTTTTCTGTTGAAAAATAGATGGAAATCCAGACATAGTTGGTTGGGGTTTGGATTTTTTTTCCCTCCCCTTTGTAGTGTTTAGAAAGTACTAATTGATGCCTGCACACAGAAATTAACCAGAACAACTACTTGTTTTGCAATAGTTCTCTGATGGTACTGCCTGTTCCAGGTTAATATGTGGAAACTTAGTGATTACCCTGAAATAAAATTGATTCTGATTAGATTGTTTACGCATGCACCTAGCTCAGCATTTTTTTTTCTTCATAACTTATTTCTTCATAGCTATTGCAGTCAAGTTTCTGTGTAGGTTAGACTTTACTATTTATCTTCATTCCTCAGGGAAAATGATTCTTTTTGTGAATGAAAATTTCTGGCAAAACAGTATGTAACTTAATTTTCAAAGTCAGAGAATTTTGTCAATTTACCAGTTATGAGTGCTTAAACCATTACTTCTCTTTTAATAGAAAGTTAGCGTGTTTCCTTCCTTTTTTTTAATAGTATTTATTCTGCCATAAATTCAGCTCAAGTTTTACAGAGGAATAATACACATTTTACTATGTTTTTTTTTGTTTTCTTTTTCATCTGGTCATCTGGACTTGTCATCTCTGAAATTCCCTGAGCAAACAGCACACAGAGAAGTCAGAATAATTCTGCCATTCCTTATATTTTAGGAGAAGTTGTGTGAGGAGTCCTCTTCTTTTGACTTGACTCCCTATGATTTGGCTTCGGCGATGGATGCGATAAGTGTCATCCTGGAAGAACAAGCCAAAGTAGTTCAGCAGAATGAAATCAATGCTGAATTCAACATGGAGTTGGCCAATTCAGGTGTGTTGGCACCCAGAAATTGCTGCTTCACTGGGATTATAGGGTGCCACTACCAAGAACTGGAAAATAGCTTTCAGGGAAGGTTTCTGGGAAATTTGCACTCTCATTAGTAGACAAATTATTGTTAATTAATTATCCTTGCCAGACACGGAGAGATTTGATCAGACCAATGTGACTTGAGAGGTCATGGAAAATAACAATGAGGGGAACACAGAAGATGTCTTTCCATACACAGAGTTGTAGCCTTCACAGTCATAATTTCTGAAAAGACATGAAAAAAATGGGAGTGAAATAGGCATGAAACAACCTCTCTGAAATCTTTCCTTTCCTCAACAGGACTGAACATGGAACTCGAAGATATAGCAAAGATCAAGAGTAAGCTTTTATCTTGTGTTGAAAACTGTTATTAAATCAGGTTCAAAAGATCACCAACTATAAATCAAGCTCACGTAGCATTTCCATAGAGCTTGCTCGTAACAGACATTCATAGAAGCTTAAGTTGTCTGGCTTGTTTCAAGAATTTTGTTAAGTGTTTAGTTAATTTTTTCTCAAGAAGAGAGATCTGGCAGATGAATGCGTTGCTTCCTTCTTTACTAGAAATTCTCTTGTTTTCTGATCTTGTCAGTGGGCTGGAATTACATTAGTTGCATCATTCTGCTGGAACGACATGATCCTACCTGAAATTAACAGCAAGAGCTTGAAATGTCTCATGTTTACAAAGCATTTCCAAGAACAACTTTCCCTGTCTACAGAGAAGAATTTAACATTTAGCTGATGACTTAAGTTTCGTCTAGGAATTGAGATCATGGAAGTTCTTAAAGTTGAATATGAATATTTAAAGATAGTATCTAGGAAATTGGTTTTGATCATTTTGATTTGTTTACAGACACAAGAGAACAGCTGGGCTACTCTCTTTGGTAACAGCCTTTGTAATAAAGTACATTGGAAAAAGAGGCTTAGATATGTCCCACAAATGACTTTCTATGTACCCTGACTTTTTTACTCTTGATTCTCTTATAGAAATTCTTCTTCAACTAGAAAGTGCTATTGATGCAGTGAAGCTGCCACTGAATGGTAATGGAGTCACCAAAGAGGGAAGGTAAATTTCTTGTTAATATGTTTACATGTTAAAAGTACAGCACATTCTAGACCCAGGTGGAGCTGGGTCAGCTGTTGGGGCTACAGCAGTATTCTTGTTTCTGGGAATAGTGTTTATTCAGTGCTTTGGGTTTCCTTAAATCCCTCTGGAGGAACTAGTTTTTACAGTGTTTCAAGAATGGAAAATCCTCTACTGTGTGTATGCCTTGGGTGTTCTGAGCTGGAAGAAACTCCTCACTGTGCTCCTTTCAATTTCATGTCATGATTTAAGCACAGGTACCAATGCTTCAGTTTGAGGTACCTGTTTGAGATACCTTAGAGTTCTGCAAGTCTGTTTCTAAACTAATGCCTGTTGTACATTGTAAAAGTAATCATGGAAATTGTGTGCAAATCTGCTTCTAAATTAGTATGTGTTGTATGTTGGAGAGAAACCATGGAAAATGGGAGTGAGGTGGTCAGTGTGCTTTCTATCATGTCAGTATTATCTGCTCTCTTTATAAGCAAATACTTATTCTTGTAAATTTTTCTTTCTCATGGAAACAGGAACATGTTTTGCTACTTGATGGTGAAATTGTTGTCATTAAGAGTAACAGTAATTGTGTCCATGTGATTCTTTATAGTGTTTACCCATTTCTGCTTTTTCTTTGTAAATTGCAGCTACATCTTTGATCTGTTTGCAGAGGCCCAAATAACATTCCAGACCAAATCCTCCCTCTTGGAGTCACTGGAGCAGATTTTACAGTATCTTTCAAGCCGTAAGTATATAAACTTGTTATTTGTTTCGCTCAGACTTTTCTCTTTAGTGTAAGTAATTGGAAGTTTGTCTTGTTAAGGGAGAGGAGGAGAAAGACTTCTTTGTTTAGAATTAAATTATAAGGCTTTTAAAAGCTAAAATCGGACTGTGAGGACCTTTGTCTTTTTATTAAGACTTGTGGCAGGGTCCTCTGCTTGGAATCATGGTTTATTTCATGTAACTGAACGAATTTTAAGAACCACTTTGTGTCAAAATCTGTGTCCCAACATGTGTGTGTGCATCCATGTGCATTCATAGAGGATCTCTGCACAGACACTATTTTTCACCAAAACCAGGTGGATTGTGGGGTGAAGCTTCTTGGCATTTTGCTGGTGCTGCTTTTAGTGTCTCAAGTTCTTCCCTGGTCATGGAGTTAAGAAAGAGAAATGCTGGGAATCACAAAATGTGGGTTTTTTCCTTGATTTAACAAGCTTCTGTTCTAATGCCTGTCAGCATGTTGTTCTAAATTTGCCCTTCTGGAAAGAAAATTCTCCAACTTTTACATGTGTTGGGAAAATGATTTAGTTCTTACTAGCAGACTCTTCAGAAAAAGCATTGAAGAGACTGCAGCAGGCTGTCAGTTCTGCATCCTGGGACAACACATGTATCCTTCCCTTTTCTTTCCCCAGCATCTTTCTCCTTTTAGGCCATTTGCACTCTGTCTTGACAGGTGCATCTGTTGATCATTTCTGCTGTCAAATCCCCACAATCTATGTATTTCATATGCTCCTTCTTTACCTGCTCCTCTAATCACTGTTTCAAGCACACTAGAGGTGATTGGGAAGGGCCATTTATAGCTGTAGCAAGATGTTTTAGCAAGAGGGGTTTTTTAGCAAAGGTTAGTTTTCTCTCTGCATAACGGACTAGTCAGTTTTCTGTTCTTGTTTCCATGAGACTAATGTAAGTTGTGTGAGCTTTTGAAAAAGTAACCAAAGAGTTTAAATGTGCTTATCTTGGTATTGATTAGCTCATTTCCAATTTTTAATCTGGAGGAGCCTTAAGAAGTTTATTTGATTTTCTCAGTGACAATTTCCCAGTGTGTCAGAGACAGGCAATGCCAGTTTTATGTTTCTCTCTGCATCTTGAATAATGATGAAAAACTTGGAATAATTTGTCTCAGATGATATTTTTAAGTCTTTGTATTCAGAGTGTTGAGCTATTCAGATAAGATGTGGACACATACCAGAGGATGCATAGCTGTAAGAGTAATTGTGTGTTTCTCTCTCCAGGTACTGGAATATTTATCAATACATCTGGATTGCATAAGCTTTCAGATATTATCCAGGTAAATAATTAATGTGTCTTCTATAAACTTCTGAAGGATAGAAGAGTTGGTTTAAAAGCTGTGGAAAGGCATTGGATCCATTTTATTCCTGATAGTATGTACACTTGTGCAGTGGTGCAAGTCTGTAGTTTTTGAGGAGAAAGCTGCTGCATGCTAGGGTGATCTAGTTTGATTTTACACAGATTGTTCTTTTGCAGTTCTGGTCTCCCTTTTTGGAGGTGCTGGATTTAAATTTGCCTGGGTTTGGCTTCCACCAGGTGGAGCTGGGTTATTGAACTCTTTGCTTTCTAGTGGCAATATTTGAGAATATGAGTCCCTCTCGTGAAATAACAGGAGAGGGTATGGGAAAAAAGCAAACAAAAGATAATTCAACTGTATTTTTTTAAAATTTAATTATTAACTTAAGAGATCTCTAAAACAAAAGTCTTTTCAGTGCCACAGGAACTGAATGTGACACTTGTGGGTACCCACGTAATGCTTTCAGTCCTCTCCCTGTTGCGCACTTCCAAAATTTTGACTATGAAAATCCCAAGCCCCATAAAATTAGAAGGTACAGTGGGGCAGTGGCCTGTCCAACACACATGTCCAAAAGGTCACCAGAGAATAACACCCTGTTTAAAACTAAAAATGAAGAAAAATATTAAAAATTAATAGACCTGCATGATAAAGACAAGTTACCTGGCTGTGTTTTGAATGGTCCTGGCAGGTTTGCAATAGTGAACTCTGAATGGTTGGATGTTTGTGAGGGTGTGTTTACAGTGGCATACACAGGATTTCATTTTTATAGCAGTGGTAAAACAAAACCTCTAAGAGTGTTCCAATACAGTAATAGCCATTTGTGCACACTGGTACCAAAATGGTTTACACTGGGTGGTGATGTCAGTGTTCTGAGGGGAAGGTGAGGTTATGCTGCATTTAAATTAATTTCTCAGGGTTCAAAGCTGAGAGATGAGAAAATGCAGAAGCAGAAGCTGGGTCTCCTGATCCCAGTGACCTGTGGAACAGGCCTGGAGATCATTGTCTGTGTGTGCTCTTTGAGGCTCTAGGTAGTGATTTGAATCTGGAAGAGAAAGCTCAGGTCCCTTTGCTGCTGCTGAGGATGTGCACATGGACAGTTACTGCAAATGACCTGGCATGGACTGGTTTGCTATCCTGACATATTTTAAAGTAGGATTAGGACAGAGTTTCAGTTAGTTAAACACAGTGCTTGCTGCTTTCAGAGCCTTATCTTTGAGTCTAAATTTGTCACCAGCTTGTTTTTATTAACAGTAATTTTTTTTGACTTGCTTTTGAAGAACACTTACCAAAATCACCATATCTTTGGCTATTTTTCAGAAGTAAATATTTCCAGGAATTGTAATTTTTTTTTTTTCTTTTTTCCACTGGTGGAGAACATCTTTCTTGTTGCAAATAGCTGATATTATTATGAGTTTGGGTAGTTCCTTTTAAATGTCTGAGAAAATTTTGTTTAGCAAAATGAACAGAGGTTATAAATATTTGAGAACCACAGCTGTTTTCATTGAAGTTGGACTGGAATGTCATATGTTTGAAAGAGCATCATACGTAGTCATGAGACACCACGTACAGGAAAGGGGGAAAAGCATAACTGTTGGTAGAAACTTTTAATTTAATATTTAGACAATCAGATATGATTAAAACTTGATTTCTTCCTAAGCAGAGTATTAATAGGGTTGGGTATCACAGCTGATATTTTGAACTAAAGGAATTCAAAAAGTTCATTTATGGTCAGTTGTGACTGATCTCGTGAGTGTGTTTGTTTATCCACAGCCAGAGTCATGAACATTGTGAATAATAATACTGTCATTTGCATAGTTTGAATAAATTTAGATACTGGTTTGCATTTTTGGAACAATGAGAGACCCATGTGGTTAGCAGGAGTTGCCTGTTAAAACCTTATTTATTTAAGATTCTCTGTCTTGTTTAAAAACAGGGGCAAAGATACATACTTAAGGTTATCACAGCAGTAACTTTTGTGGAGATACTTCTCAGTGCAAAGACACATTTGGGATTTTACTGGAAGCAAAAATAAATTAAAAAAAGTATATCAGAAATAGTGTGGCCAGCAGGGCCAGGGAGGTGACTGTTCCTCTGTGCTGGGCAATAGTGAGGCCTCACCTCAGCTGTGTCCCATTCTGGGTTTCTCATGGAAAGGAGGACATTGAGGGGCTGGATTGTGCCCACGGAAGGGAATGGAGCTGGGAAAGGGTCTGGGGTCTAATGAGCAGCAGCTGAGAGAGCTGGGGGGGCTCAGCCTGGAGAAAAGGAGGCTCAGGGAGCACCTTCTTGCTCTCTACAACTCCTTGAAACGAGGGTGTAGCAAGGTGAGGGTCGGGCTCTGCTCTCAGGGAACAAGGGACAGGACAAAAGGAAATGG
>JAWWTY010000048.1:7618052-7663715 GCA_035222235.1 Margarornis squamiger
GCTGAGGGAGCTGGGGGGGCTCAGCCTGGAGAAAAGGAGGCTCAGGGGGCACCTTCTTGCTCTCTACAACTCCCTGAAACGAGGGTGTAGCAAGGTGAGAGTCGGGCTCTGCTCTCAGGGAACAAGGGACAGGACAAAAGGAAATGGCCTCAAGCTGTGCCAGGAGAGGCTCAGGTTGGACATCAGGAAGAATTGAGGAATTTTTTCAGAGAAGGGTTGGTCAGATGTTGGAAGGGGCTACCCTGGCAGGTGGTGGAGTCCCCATCCCTGGAGGTGTTCAAGGAAAGACTGGACATGGCACTTGGTGCTCTGGTCTGGTTGACAGGCAGTGATCAGTCACGGGTTTCACTACACAGTCCTGCAGGTCTTTTCCAACCTCAGTGACTCTGTCATTCTCTTTATCTACATTTTCCAGACAGTGTTCAGCATTGATCCCCCAGAAGGCAGCACAGCAGGTTTCCTGCCACGTCAGGCAATATCTAAGTATTACAAGGTATGGCATGCTTTGTGTGTTCTGTGTTTCCTCTCTGGCATTTAATGTCTGTGCTTAGTGTATCCAGCATTGGGAAGGATGTGGATGATATAACAAATGATGATGTTGATTACAGGAAGGAAAAAAAAAACAAAACAAAACAAAAAAACCCTCAAAAAACCCTCACCAAAGGAACTGTAGTTTAGATTCTGAGAACAAAAGGGAGCTACGCAGCAATTTTTAGAGGAACTAAAATGAAATTAGGAAAGTGCAGCAAATGTGAATTTCTGAAAATTCTGATACTGCATATTATGCAAGAATTGACGTGTTCTTCCAATAAGCTGTTCTCTCTAGTTTAGCCAATTGTCAAGCAAGTTCAACAGAACCATTGAACCTCCTTCCCCAAAACTGTTAAAATTTATTTGGAGTTTGAAACTTGTGGGCTGTGCTGGTATAATGATTTTAGGAACAGATCTTTCTCTAGATATCATATTAAGTTCAGAACTTGATACCATTTTTGTTGCCAAATGAAGCAAGTCTTTCCACCACAGTAGTATTTTATTTGTAGTCTGCATGTTTTATGCTCATGGAAATACCCAAATAATTGGGTTCTTTGTTTCTGCTCAGAGCAGCTCATAAAAAATTGCTCTCCTAATCTGACTCAGAATGACTGGTTGAATGAGCTTTTTTGGTCTGTGTTAGAAAGTTATGAAAGACTGGGAGCAAAACAGGAAATAGGAAGTAGTAGAATCTTAGTAACACTGAAAGAGTGACACTAATTACATTAATTACTCTTAACATGGGCTAGCTTTTTGGCGGGATGAACTGCAAGTTAAATTTCTGTAACCATCTCCAGAAATGTTTGTTATTTTCCTTCAGGTACATATTCATGTGGATAACAATAACCAGAAAAAGAAACAAAAGACAGATCTCTGGAATTCATCATCTTCAAAAAAACAAGGTACAGGACTGGGCTTGGGGAGGTTCATGCAAAAGCTGGATTGAAAACTCCTCTACTGCTCCTTTCTTAGTCACATAAAAGAAAGCAAGGACAACTCCATTGTGGGTATGATAAGCTGGGGAGGTGCTTTTGTCTTTTGTAGTTACTTCTAAAGGTGAGGTAACATAAACCATCTCAATATAAAAATTCTTTGTACCATTGGTGCTTTGTGGACTGCTGGAGTTCTTCTAAGGCAATTATTCCACTGAAAGAAAATAGTCTCCATTATGGAATGGTTGTTTGTATTGGTGTAGAGAAAATCTTCAGACCGGCCCAAGAATGGGAAACCCTCCTTCAGGATTGATACTGAGGTTTATGACTTGTTCTGTTCTCATACCAGCTGTATATCTCTGCATAACTGTGTTGTGTTAAACACAAAATTAGGGTTGAATAAGGCTGTAACTACCTCTTACAAGGAGGCTCTTGTATAGTTATGATGCTGAAAATGTGTGCCAAAGGTCTTAAAAGAGTAAATTCCATGAAAGTTCCCTGTTGAAATGACTCGTACACCGTGAAGGTGTTACAATTGGTTAGCTCATCCTGAAGCTCTGAAGTGGAGGTTCATTTGGTTTGCCAGGGATCTTGGCCACATCTTGTAAATTCTGAGCCATAGAATGCTATGCCCTGGGGCTCTGTTCTGGCATGACCTACTTTGAGCAACTTCTTAAGTTTCTTAGGACTTGTTGTCAGTTCTTGAGAGTTTCAGCCTCAACTATACTATACTTTTCAGTCCTTGTTCAGCCGAGATTACTCCCTCTTCTTGTCTCTCCCCACCATTATTGCGTATGCTCTGCAGAACTTGGGATCTGGAATTACCTCAAATAGCCATGCCTCAAAACAATATATTTAGAAGAAAAGAAACTTGGCTTCTGAATCAAAAGATTATCCTAAGCTTCCTATAAAGCTGCACCAAGCTTGGCTTTGTTGGACTTCAGCATTCATTCTACCTGATTTTTAATTGTATTTTTTAATATTTAGGTGGAAAACAAAACACTTTCTGATTAGAAAGACAAATACAGAGCCTTTTACCTAAGCCTTCATAATAAAATGCTCTCCAAGGCTCTTTGTAAATACTTTGCCTCATAACTATCTACTTAATTACTCAGTTAAGTGCTCTTGAGAATGTAAGTATGGGTTTCACAGAAGTCCTTTTTTTTTTAAGGTCAGAAGTAACATTTTTTCAAAGAACAAATTTCCATGAATTTAGTGGTTTTGCACATAATGTCCCCTTTTACATGTGTTTCCACAAAGTGAGTGCTGTTTGGTAATCTGCAAATGCTGGTTTCCTGAGATATTGCTCAATTGGAGTTTAAAGTTACAGGAATAATTCTAAGTAGATTTCATTAAAGATCTGTGCAGGAAAAGGCTACTACAAACACTTCAGGTTTGTTGCATAATTTGGAGGATTTATAGGCAAAAGTACAAAGCAGTCAGAGAATTCTGTGACTTAGTAGATGCATTCTGATATATTTGCTTTTCAAATAAAAACAGTGTTTGCAAGTACCTGTGCAACACACCTGAGTATGTTGAGACTTGTGCCATGTGCAAGCCTAGCAGAGGCCAGACATGACTGATCAAGCCTCTGGTTTCCTGTAGTGATATAGGTAATGATATAGAAATAATTTAAGCATTTAAGAATAGCTGCTTTCCAATGATTTTGTGGAAATTATCCACTCAAGCATCATTCTCTACAAACTGCAATTGGTGAGGAGATGGGGCATAGCTTGGGATGCCTGATGAGATTCCTGCCCGAGCCATCTGTGCACAGATGCTGCTTTATGTCACCAATATTGAACTGTTGCAGTTTTACATTAAAATCAAATGCTCTTACTCATGGTTTGCTCTATATCACCATGTTGCAAACTATTAGCAATCCATTTCTGCTTGGATTTAGCTGTTCTTGTGCCAGGAATGGAACGAGCTGCTTCAGGGATCTGCTTTGTCTAACACCCAATTCTTCCTTCTGGTGAAAGGAGCCTTTAAAATGGATTTGATATTGTTAAAATTTAAGACATAATTGCAGCCCACCAGGCTGAAAATGTGCTGCTATCCCAATTTCTCCAGGAGCTGGATAACTGGTGCCTGGCAGTCGTCATGCTGGGTTAGAGGGGCTTGTTTCCAGCTGAACACTGGTGAGGCAAATGTGAGGAGTTGGTGTCCCCTTCCAGGCCATCCCATTCATGTCAACGCAGTTTGCTTTTATGCTGGAATTTCTTTCACATAAGTGAGTTTGCTCTTGTCTATAGATACTTTTTGGCCTGTCCACGTACAGATCCAAACTAATCTGCATCAGGTCTTAGTGTGAGTTACAGAGTTACAAAGTTTGCTAAATTTTGAGATGCGATTCTTCTAGGTTTCTACTTCTTGATTTGTGCAAATGAATGGAAGGGTGAAACTTAAGTTCAGAATAGATATTCTCTTGTAATTCTAAGCAGTAAGTGAGTCACTGGGCAGATATTAATGGGGATTTCCTGAAAACGTCAGCTTTTTTTTGAAGTACAGGCTTTGAGTGAAGTGTGTGGATTTAAAAGACATGCACATGATACTTGGATGTAGGTATTAATTTTTTTCTACTGAAACTCATCATGCAAAATGAAATCAGAAACAAAAACTCATGTTTAATTTGGCTGCTCTAGTTCTTCATGTGGATGTTGGTTTCATTCCCTTGTTCCTGTGTCTCTTGAGAAGCTGATGCAGATTTTTCAGCAAGCCCAACAGTGGTACAACTATAAGCTGAGCAATGATATAAACGATTGATGTGATCTATCCATGTTTCTTTATATTCTTTCTGTTGATAACTTATCGTATGCCAGATTTTCAGTGTCACACACACTGTATATCCACATCCCACAACAGATTTGAGCAGGACCTGAAAGGTTTGGGAGTTAACTGTATTAAGTTTAGATGGAAGTTTTATAACCATCGGAAATTCCTCATGGAGAAAGGGTTCTTTTTTTTCAAGCAAGTGCAGGGTTGGAGATATTTTCTTGTTGTATTATGAGGGAGCAATGACCTTTTAATGAATAATAATTAAATCTGGGAAGTACCAAAGCAGAACATACCATACCTCTGGAATTTTATCTTCAGATGCTGCCCGTTTTACTTTCAGAAGTTCAGGTGCAATGTGCCATATGCTAAGTTTTCCAATTAGACTTGCTTCTTAGTGTTTTCCCTTTATTTGATGCAGGAAAGACTTTAAGCTATTGGTGTTTCAGCCCTGGGTACAGCATGCACGAGCTTGTTCGACAGGGAGTCAGGACAATTATCCTCACGAGTGGGACTCTCTCCCCCCTCTCATCATTTACGATGGAAATGCAGATGTAAGTACCTCGATGTGGGAACAGTGCCATTCCTGAAAATGCAGTCTGCTCTCCTGGTTTTAGGTTTTATCTTTGAGTATTCTGTTTGCCCAGAGAAGCTGTGGCTGTTCCATCCCTGGAAATGTTTAAGGCCAGGTTGGATGAAGCTTGGAGCAACCTGGTCTAGTGGAAGGTGTCCCTGCCCATGGGAGGGGTTTGGAATGAGATGAACTTTAAGGTCCCTTCCAACCCAAACCATTCTGTGGTCCTGGTGGCCTGTAGGGAATCATGCAATGAGTATGACTGGGATCTTCCCTTTGTGTGTTTTTAGCCCTTTTCCTGTTTGCCTGGAGAATCCTCATGTTATCGATAAACACCAGCTCTGGGTTGGGATCATTCCGAAGGGACCTGATGGAACTCTGCTTACCTCCACCTATGAAAGAAGGTAATGAACTTCCATGTGGAATTCTGCTTTGAAATTTTGGGTTCCAGCATTTTAGGTTCTGCTTACAGAAAGATGCTAGTGAAGTAAGGGGTCTCTTTAGTGCTTTTCTGTGATGAGCACTGTGCTGAATAACAACACCCTTTAACAGCTGCTATTCAAAATTTAGCACTGGAGGGCTGGGATGGATCAGGTGTCGGGGCACTGATAGTCTTTAGTGGCCCTGGCCGACCTCAGCTTGGACCTCCACCCACATCCCTGTCCCTTACAGAGCAGTCCACCCTCACAGACATGGAACCCCATCCTAAATTTCTTAGCTGAAGGCTTCATTAACTTGAAACATGACTGGCGTTTGCAACAACACTTTTTATATTTTTATAGCTTGTCACCCTGACCAACCTCTCACCCCTGTGTTTCTGCCTTAAGGGAGACATATCCAAATATTTGTTAAGCTTTTCATCATCATTTTTCCTGCCTTTCTCTGGTCTTCCATCATTTTCCTTCTGTCTTTGTGTTATTCAGAGCAGACAGTACTTCTACTGCCAGCAAAGAAGGTCCAATATTCCACAGAACTGGAAGGGGACTCGGCAACTGTAGTGGATTTTTACAGAGAAGTTGTAGTCTGAAAAAACCTCAGGCTGTATTTGTCTTTTCCAGAAGCTTAAAGTGCCATTTCAGTTTATTTTTTTGTTGATACTGTCTTTCTAAGAAAGAAGGTTGAGGATTACACCCCCTCAAGCTTAGAACATGGGTGTTTTTGAAGCAAGGGAATTCACAGTGTTCACTGTGTTTTGACAACATCTGTATGGTGATACTGGTATTTGTAGGTATTATAAAAAATATTTATGTTAGGTTTTTTCCCTGCATATGTAACTTTTCTGGGAAAACAGTACACAGAACTACAGGGCACTGAAAAGGAAGGAACATAAAGACATGAGACAACAGGTGAGTTTTCAGCCAGGGCTGGAGGAACATAGATATGGCTCATTGGAGTGCAGGGTTTTTCAGTCAAAGCTAAAGGGGTTTACTATGAGTAGATAATAACCATAGCAACCAAATTCACCAGGTTTTGCCCTGTAGCAACACCACACCTAATGCATCAATGATTATTTTAAGTAGTTTTAACATTAGTCAGGCTTGGCAGCATTGTAGTTTTCTGACAGAACTCTCACTTGTATGTTCTTAGTATTAGTCATAAAACTCATATGGCTTCCCATTTCTACTTGTGCATTTTGAAAGTATTGAAGTTTAGATCTTCTCTACTTAGTAGTAAGAATATTTCATAATATTAATAAACTGTAGTCAAGGTATTACTAATTTTTGTTCTTGCTATGGGTGCCTGCCACATGAAGGAGAGCAATTGGGAATCTGAATATGCTATTTTAGATGATTATCAAATGTAGTCAGTGTGTGAAAAACATAGAAAAGGAATTGCAGTTACTTGATTTTTCTTCTTTGTAGGTTTTCAGAGGATTATTTATCTTCTCTGGGAAAAACAATTGGTAAGTGAAGTGTGTGGATTTCAGAAATGAGTTGATGCCCACAATCTTTAGAAATCTAGAAAGAGCAATACTAAAGAAGACACAATAAGAGAAAGGTAAATGATCACAGTGTAGATCTGAACACTGTTTGGTCTTGTGTGTTTCTGTTTGCTCAGGCAGCTGGCTGCTGTAATAGCACACAAAAATGAGTTTGAGTCCCTGGCTTCATATTTCCAAGTCAGGAATTCCTTTTTGTTGTCAGGAGTTTCTGTTTGGGTCAAAGACATGGTTCCTAAACACATCAGGAAGTGGCAGAAACTAGACAATCAATGGCCGGAGATGATGCACTCAAGCATCATTTGCAGAGCAATTAAGAATCACAAGAAGTCAGTGCAATTTCTTGTGATATTTTAAAGGTACTGTCTCAAACCTGCCTGAAGTCAGCATTTATTGTTTTGGTAATGTTTTACACATATAATAGCATAAAAAAATTGTTATTATAGAAAATAATAAAAATAATATAAAGCAGGCTGACATGATTGAAATGAACCTGCCTAATCTAGAAATGTTTGAAGGAAATGGGGGAGAGTGCTCTGAGGTATTCATCTTGGCGTATAAAGTGAAATTAAGAACATGCTTTCACAGATGAGGGGTTTTTTTGGTAAAGTGTTAACTAGACTTGACCAGATTTGCACTAGTAGACTAGTGTTTACTAGACTAGATTTGTCTAGAGAACTCAAAAGCAGTATGATGGTACCTCATCCATTGCTTGGAATGTGTAAACTGCAGTGGACAAGGAGTGGAGAAAATTATCTAAAATTAGATCCTAGTGTCCCAAGGGAAAACATGGCAGGGGATGTTGTGTCCCTTTCATCTGCAGGGTTTGGTGTAGCTCAGAGTATCTTTCATCCTTTTAGTACTACACTTTAGAGAGCTAGTTAGGCTTCTATATTAAAGTTTATACCTTGACAAGATTATTAAAATGATTTTAAAAAGTGAAACGACTTCTAATACACAATACAGAGATTTTCCTCTGCAGTCTGTGCTCCCCATCTCAGAGTGAAAATGTCCTCAGCTACACACTTGTCTGTCTTGTTGCAGGTAACCTTGTGAGAGTTGTACCACATGGGATGCTGGTCTTCTTTCCATCATATTCTGTAATGGATAAGAGCCTGGAACATTGGAGAGTATGTTTATTGCTCTGCCTTTATTAGGTGGTTTGGTTACACACATCAGACAGTTTGTAGTTATGCTCTTTAACCATGGTAATTAAAAACCTTCTAGTGGAAGTTTCTGTACTCGTAGCAGGGGGTTGAAACTTAGATGATCTTTAAGGTTCCTTACAACTCAAACCCTTCTGGGATTCTGTGAAAAATTCTTTGTTAATAAGTAAGTTATAAAATCTGGAAAGTAAAAACCCAGGCCAGGCTTCTTTTATTTTGATCACAGTATGCTGAAGTGCAGTGCTGTAGAAACCAAACCCAAAAGAATCTTAATATACTATCTGATCTGATCTCACACTTCATTTCATTTCACCAGACTTCTTTTTATTAAACCTCCAAATTAGAATTGGTCTGAGTGTTTCAGCCCTTGGGGGAAAGAAATTTCAGTATGAACATTTCACTTTTATTTTTAATTGTAACCATTGTAACTGGAACTTTTTTTAATTCTATGCTCATAACTTGACTGTTCTTGGTGAGTCTTGCTAGAACAGTTCTGGTTTAAATTCTCCTTGAAAGTGAATGCAGGGGGAGAGATGTCATTCTGTAGAACTCTGGGAGGTGAGTGTTGGAACTCTCCCATCTGCCTGATGTCTGAATTACACCAAGAGCAAAGAACCACTGTTAGTACTGTTAGGACTGCACATTTCCGCTTCCATCTCTTCCTATGTTTGGCAGGAGAGGAACAGACTGGGGGGAAGCAGTGACCACTTCTGAGCATTTCTGTTCTTGTGGACTCTTCTGGTGTGTGCTCACTTTCACATGACATTCCTGATCTGTTCCTTGTCTGTTTAACAGGAACACAATTTTGCTAAAAGAATAGAAGAAGTGAAGCCAATATTTGTGGAACCCAGGAACAAAGGAAGCTTTTCAGAGGTTGATTATTTGTATTGTATACCTTTATTATTTTCAGACACTTTTTATGCTTAAATACCTCCTCTAAGGTGTGCTTTTAGGATAAAATAAAAACTCCCTGAATGCTTCTTGAAGTGTAGTTCTCCTGTGCATCCTTCCTGTCCTCTCTTGGCTGGTTGTGCAGGGTACAGTCTTCATTTAAATCTGGTGATGTAACAGCAGCTAAAATACACATATGCTGAGTAATTGAGCTGGTAGAAAGCTGTCACATCACTAGTCAGCATTTGTTAATGTTCTGCAGGACTTTTCCTCCCAGCTCATCATGCTTTCAGTGTTGAAGAATTGTGCAGTGTCATCCTGTTTATTTATAGCCCTTCTGTTTGCTTCTCAGAGTAAATAATATATGTTAATGGCTTTCCTGGTTTGCCTATTTTACTTAAGGATCTGAAGAAACACAGGACAGTCCATGTTTTACCTTCTTATCTGAAATATCTGACATTAATCTTTTATGCTTACCCAGGTGTGTTCTGGATTTCACAGTGGTCTAAAGGTTTTGCTAAGAAAATGGCTGCTCACATTTGCAATTAGTTGAAAGTAAACACAATTATACTAAGCCAGATTAATAACATTTGAGATCTTAGTGTACAAGTCAAATTTAGTTAGTATAGGATAATACCATTCCTGCTCTTACTTTAACTTCTTTATATTTTAGGTGATTGATGCCTACTATGATAAAGTTGTCTGTCCTAAGTCCAATGGAGCTGCATTTTTGGCAGTGTGTCGAGGGAAGGTAATGTAACTGGGAATTTTTTTCATCTGAGATCAGATTGTATAGTGGACAGAAAAAAACATCATTCTGGAATTCAATACATTCCTGTTATTTGACTGTAATTATATGTGGAAGTAAAACCAAGTGCCCTGAAGCTTTTTCAAAATCAGGTCACGTTTACCTCTGCCTCATCCCTGTTCCTATTAAAGGGACTCATCTTTGGTTTCTTTAAAGTGCATGAGCATCATACTTATATTTCATGTTGGCTGCTCACCAAAAACCTAACATATTAGATGAGAACAACTGTAATCAAACATGTTAAAACAACACTGCTGAAAACCAAAAGTATTGCTTAGCTTTAAAACACTAAAATTATTTATTTTCATGTTATCTGGACACATTTGGTGGCCTTTCCTTTACATTTTCCAGTGCTGATAAGTTGACTTATGTTTATCAGTGGAAATATTTGCAAAATCAGAAATTACTCTTAGAGCCTTTTTGCTGCTGCTTACTGTGTACCAAGAGAAGATTCAACTTGTTTTGGCCCTTGGGTTCTCAGTCTTCAAAGAGGCTGTTGGATCAGTGAAGAAAAGACACAGCTCTCTCCAGTCTCATAGCTGAAACTGGGGAATTAATTCAGCTGCAAAACAAACCAACTCTTTTTTTCTCTAATTATTGCTCTGTCTGTTCAATTCTCTGATTTTTGTTCACTTCACAAAGTGATTTGCCAGCACAATGACCATGTACAGGGGACATGAGTGACAAATACTTGATGGGATGTTAACAGCACTACACGGCATAGTCTGGTGAATTCAGAGCAGATTTCTGGTACCTTTCCCTTATTGCTTTGAAATGATTCTGTTAATTTTTACCGTCAGAAAAGGTTTGCTGTGTTCTTATCATGTCTTGTCAACAACTCAGGGTATGGAAGATTTAAGCAGAGGTGGTGACTGACAGTACAGCTGTTCCACTTATCTGGGAATAAGACAGGCATTAACAGTGTTGCTTTGTCGGGGTCTGCTGGAGGAAAAAGCCAAGCTTAAAGTCTTGGTAATAAGAGCAAAAAATATGGATGAAGCTGTTCATAATGTATTCATAAACTACACTTGGCCAGGGAATTAATTGAATTAAGAAAGGCCAGTAACTGCTGAATTTTTCTGAAATGTCACTTCAAACCCTGTTAATAAAGGAAAATTCTGTCCCTTCAGGCCAGTGAAGGCTTGGACTTTGCAGACGTAAATGGACGAGGAGTCATCATTACTGGGCTTCCGTTTCCCCCTCGTATGGATCCCAGAGTAATTCTGAAGATGCAGTTTCTGGATGAAATGAGGAAAAGTGGTGCAGGTGCACAGGTAAGACTGGGCAGCTTTTCACTGTTGGCTGTTTGTAGGTTCGTGTTACTGTTTTTCCCTCTTGTCCCTGTGGGGTTTGGATTTTTTCTCCCAACCTCATGGAACCATGAATGTCAAGAAATCAGACAACCTTGGAAGTTTGTCACAAGTGCAGTCATCTTGATTTTTTTAATAGTATTACAGGTTTCAAATTCTGTCTCCAGTGGCATAGTCTCAGACAAATATAGGCTCAAAAAAAGGGTGTAATTAAATCCAAATCTTCGTAAGCGTGTTCTCCATCTCACTCTGTGAGGGATTTGTTTTGTCCAGAGAGAGCGTGGGCAGGAAGAATTGCCTGTGCTGACTGGTTTGGGGATTACTGCTTTGGGGGTGTGGTAGTGTGTGTTGGGGTTTTGTGGTTTGGTTTGGGTTTCTTTTTCTGTTGCTTCAGGCATGAGAATGAATGGCCTTATAATTTAGTTTATTGTTCTGCAGGATAGTTAGCAAGTGTTAAATAATATGGTGAGTTCTGTGCTGCCAAGGCTGTCAATGTCCCTTAAGTTGGATGGTCCTACTGGAATTTTCTGTGCTCTGTAAATCAGGTGTGATATTTAAGTATTTGGTTTTCCTCGTCACTTTGAGATTTGTCAGTGTGTCTTGTTTGATACTTTCTTATTTCTTTATGGAACAAAATAGTGACTGCACAGCATGGAGAATACATCTTACCTGGTAAATAATCCTAATTGTTCCTCACACTTCTTGCAGTATCTGTCTGGCCATGAGTGGTACAGTCAGCAAGCGTCCCGGGCTGTCAACCAGGCCATTGGCCGGGTCATCAGGCACCGCCAGGACTATGGTGCCATCTTCCTGTGTGACCACAGGTAAGCCTTGGCTCTAGAACACAAACAAACATCACAGAATCCCAGAATGGATTGGGCTGGAAGGGATCTTAAAGCTCAGCTTTTTCCAACCTCTGTCACAGGCAGCGACATCCTCCACTAGACCAGGTTGCCCTGTCCAAGCTGGCCTTGAACACTTCCAGGGATGGGGCATCAACAATTTTATATCCTAACATGGGTATTGGTATTTTGTATATAAATGTGCTGATGTTGCTGTTTGGAGAAAGCTACAGTTCATAATAATTGAATTATTTTATATAGCAATTTATATAAAGATGGCATTACTTTAAGAAAGTAACTAGATTATCTTCTGCTCCCCAAATATACAGTCTTGGAGCTGCAGAAGGAGACTGATGGTTTTAATGGAAAATGAACCAATTTGTTGAAATCATGTTTGCAATACCTCTGGAAATTATGTGATAATAACTTATGGTTTTGCATTTTCTCCATCTTTCATTTGAGAAGGCAATCACCAGCACTGCAGTGTTCTCAGAAGAGGAGGATGGAAATGAGGACAGGTTATATTACAGAAACAACACCATCTATATTAAAATACTATATTAATATTATACTGCATTAATATGCATTTATAAAATGTTAATATAATAGGTATATTATAGGCATATATATCTCTATGGACAAAAGATAGGAATTGGCTGATTCCCTGGCATGTGTTATCAACAAAGCCCTTTTCTCCTGAGTGAAGACATCACCCCGTTTTATTTACTGCACTGTTTCAAACTTTTGTTGTCTTGCTGCTCCTCCCATGTCCCTTTGAACACTGATCTAGAGTTTGTTTAATTAATTTAGCCCAACCTGGCAAATAATTCTCTTGTTTTCCAATGCTACGCAGGTTCACAACTGGTGATGTAAGAGGCAAACTGCCTTCATGGGTCCGTCCTTATGTGAATGTTTATGACAACTTTGGGCACGCAATCAGAAGTGTCTCCCTCTTCTTCCGTGTTGCTCAAAAAATTGTAAGTGTCTTTAAAAAAACTCCACAGAACATACAACAGATTTCCTGAGTAACGTTGAAAACTGGGAATGCGTAGCCATGAGAGAAATGTGAGAGAATCACAGATGATCTCAAATTGGAAGGGACACATAAAGATCACTAAGTCCAACTTGTCACTTCTCACAAGACTTAGACGGAGTCACTTGTCACTTCTAAGCATTGGAAGATTTACGGGAAAGAAGATACGCCTCATCTTTCTCCCAGAGTGAGCTGGGACAGGATGTTGTTGTTATGCTGGGCAACTCATTAGGTTAGATCATAAAAATAACTTCCTCTTCCAGTTCCTCCTAAATAAACATGGCTTTTATTTGGTGGTATGCAATACCTCAGAGAGGGAGCATGTGTGTGAAAGAATCAGTCATTCCCTTCAATTTAAATTGAAGCTGACTGGTATAAAGAGTAAGACAAACCATCAGTTATTATTGCAGTTCATCACTGGGTCATCTTTACTAATGCATCTTCTCTCTTAGCTAATGTTGTCTGTAATAGTTCTTTGATTAAAAAGCAATACTGTAAAATGACGTCCTAATTGACTGGAGAAAGTTATAGCAACCAACAATGGGGAATTCTTTGTTCCCAAAGTGGAAGTTAAGATTAAAATAAACACTTAAAATTTCACATCCAGACTTGGATGGGTTCCTGGAAGATGCTGTAGCCAAGTACAAATTTTTCAAAGTAGTAAGCTACAGATGGGTGATACTGCATGACTTGATCTTTTCTAAGCGTTGGTGAGAATTTCTTGGTAAATGCGAATCACAGTCTGATGTGCTTTGGCAGAAGAAGCTGTTGTTGCAGGGATAGCCTTTGGAAGTGGTGGCTCCTCAGAAGGTCATGATCCTTTCTCTGGTTCCAGCTCACTTAGTGCTGAGCCTGCTTACTGCACTTCATGTGTCACTTCCAAGCTGTTTGATCCTTTTTTCAAAAGCCCATAAATCCAGAGTGTGTAACAATCATGATGTCAAGGGTTGTTTGAGGAAAAGGAGCTGTCTTTGCGTTGTTGATGAGATTTTTTGGTTGCAAAGGGAGTGGAGTGGAAAAGTAGCTTTTGCCTATTGTAACACTTTGCAAACTGCTTGCAGATGCCCCCACCCCTGCCCCAGTGCCCTCCTGGCCATGCTGGTTCCCTGAGTGACAGAAATTCGGCACCATCTACTTCCTCTGAGCAGATCCCCTCTGTGAAAAAAGCCAAAAACTTGGATGACCATGTCCCCAGTTTGAAGAGGAAAAGGAAAGGTAGGTTTGGGTCCTCACAGGTACACCTTTTTGTTTTGAATTTGTCCTAGTTACAGGGGCCAGGACCAGATTATCACTATGTGGGGTGTAACCAAAACTGTGTATTCTACACCCTCTGTGTCATTTCTGATGGACCATTAATAATGGATCATTTGCTGCAGCTTCCCGGGGCACACCAGACACCTCAGGCTACAAGCTGGGTGTTAAAGAACCCTGTGAGGCACAGGAACGTTTCTATTGTCACATCAATGACTCAGCTGTGATAACTCCCCTCTAGGGAGGCATCAGCACCTTCACACCCAGCCTGAGGGACCATGTCTGCTAATGGGCCATTAGGGACTGGCACAATAGGCAGCTGCAATGACCTAGGCCATCAAAGATTCCAAAAACATCCCATGACTCAGAGTTAAATCATCCATTGTGAAACTCCTCACCCTTTGAGAGGAGGTCCTTGGCATTCCCACCTGAACATGAGCATATATAATCTATGGGTTTTGGGACTTTGGGTACCACTCGTTGGATCCAGAGGAGGACCAGAACCGTCAATGGGACTGGGACTGCCACTCTCGACAAGACTGTGACCATCATCCTCACCAACAGGTTTCTTTTCCTTTTGCTTTGCACCCAGGGGGACCACGTGGTGCTCAGCACAGGGGCTAAGGAACACTGTTCTGTTCATATCCCAGCATGCTGGGTTATGCATCTGTTTTTGTGGGTTTAAACCAATTTTTCTCTGTATCACTGTATTTATTACAACCCTTTTAGCAAATTGTAACTCTGATTTGTAATCTCTCTTGAGCTGGGTTAATTTCTCCTGCCAGTTTACTTTTAAACCAGCACAGAGCTGAACCAAAAAAAGAAGGATCAAGAGAGTAGAAACTGAAATGGGAGAGAAAGGAAGGAGAGCTCAGACTGATGTAAACCTCTGATCAGAAGGGACATAGTTAAGCATTAGAAAATGGAGGAAACCAGTTGCAACTACTGCAAAGAGGCAGATGGAGCCTGAGAAAGTGTCCCACAGAACAAGGAGGAGTTTGGTGAAATACCACAGGTAGTTTTGAAAATAAGAAGTGGAGATCTATTTCTGTCTAGCACTGACTTCCATCTGTTCTTCTTCCGTCCCATTGTATAAATTACTTTTACTCAGTAATCTGGCTCAGAAAACATAAAAAGGACATTGGAACAAAACGTTGTTTTAAATTTTGTGGTTAGCTAATGCTGCAGAAGAAAGCATTTCTCATGTCAGCATCTCATTTCAGCACTCTAGATTGCTTCCTGGTTTGGAACAGAACAATGAAGTTGTGTTTAAGGCTGTGGTTCAAAACCCATTATGAGGGAGTCTGAGGGTGATTTCACATTAAAACTAAGCCAGTGTTGACTGCTGGTTGTCATTGAAAGGGATTACTTTGTCTGTCACTTCCCCCCCCATCATCCCAGTTTCTAACTGTGCAGTTTTGCCCCTTTCTTTGATTTGAGTCCATCTCCAGTGCAACTGCAGAGTGAGCAGATGAGCTTTTCTGAACCAATTTAGCTTTCACCCCCTTGACTGGTAGATCTATCTCAAAGGATGAGTTGAAATGTGGGACTGGAGGTGAAGGGAAGAATTTACATTGCCTGTTTTGGTAGAAATTTTCAATTACATTGCATCAGCTGTAACATTGAACTCACCTGTAATCATAGTTCTGTTCAGAGAGTTTTTGTACTGACTTTTCAATTTATATCACAATATACTCACATCCTTTTCAAAATAGTAACTTTTCTTAATAACTGGCTGTTGAAGTAATTTCACAGAGTAGTGGAAATACATTTTTAAGGGAATGCCTTATAGAAGTATCAAACTGATTCTAATTTAACACTACTTGCAGCTTGAAATCCTTATATTTAAAACCAGATATACCTGGATCCTGATTCATGAGAATATGTATTCTTTGGACCTGATGACAGTGTCTTAAAGGTACTGATACTGAAGAACTATAGGCTTTAAAAATACTTGTTCTATTTAAAAATAATAAATCATGTTTCATACCAAAATCTCTTAAAACCAGAAACTCAATTTTGGAGAATTGCACAAAGCTAAAGTAATTAAACACAGACAAATGCTGCTGTAAGACTTTTTCCCATTGATCTTAAGTCATTTTGAGGTTAAATACCACCATCACTTAAGGAAAAGTTTAAAAACAATCTTACCAGGTTGCTGTAACAAACGCTGGAGCAATTTTGGAAGCGATTTATCAAAGCAGTCTCCTTGCGAACAATTCCCATTTTGCAAGATGTGGGAAATTATTTAATCCACCAACACTTCTTTGTGGATTGCTTCGTAAGACTTGGAGGTATCACTCAGTCAAAGAAAATGCAAGAGAATGTGGAATCTTAATTTATCATCTGTGTTATGCTGTTGTTGCCAGTAAATGGAGAGGGAACATCCAGCCTGTGTGTGGAGTATGAACAAGAGTTTGTCTCGCCCAGAAGACAATGTGTTGGACTCTTGGATGCCTTGGAGCGCAGTGAGAAGAGCAGTGAAGATGCAGAGGGGGAAACTGACTTGTCAGGAGAGGAAAAGGTAATGGCAATGGTGTGCAGTATGCTTGTTTATAAATCGTAGTCTCTAAAGCTAAATGAGTTTGGCATTAAGAGTGCCAGCTCAACCCTCTGTCAAGAAAAACTCACTGTAATCAACACTGGTAACTGCAAGTTCTTGTAATGAAATTAATCAAAGGGTTTCCTTGCCACATTCATGCCTTGCTTGTAGTGTGCTGCAAGGCTGCTGCCCAGGTGGATTCCTGAAAGTTAACCACGCTCTCTGGGGAGGAAAGAGCTCTCAGAGGAGAGGTTGTTAAATACACAGTTTGTCCTGCATGGAATCTGTGTCAGCTCTTTGTGTGATACCAGATACTGAATTAAAAAAAGAGTGGGGGAGGGCGTATGAATTAGAAACTGCACTTTGAAATTAAAATCTTTGATTTGCCTCAGAGAATGACTTTTGCAGACTTGTGGAATATTTTATCTGAATCAAAAATCTACTATCATATTAAGATTGACAGAGCTGCTTCTGTGCTGTTCATTTTCTTTCATCTTGGATTGGTATTTTTAATGCATCAGTGATTAGGCTGTGATAGGGCTTTCCCAAAATCCCTGTTTCCTGTTCTTGGAGGAGTGGCTCCCTTACCTGGCTGCCATCAGAAGAATATTTTCCTGCTGGCTTGCAGACTAGTGCATGGACTCCAGGAATGCCTATTGCAGCATACCCAAGTAGTTTGCTTAGGGGAAGAATGCCTACACGAAAATGTGGAGGTGTAGAAGTATCTGAGGAATATTTGAGAAGGCCTAAGGGACATGGAGACATGTACAGAAGAAAGAAAATGTAAAAAGGATAGTAAATATTTAACTTGTGTGCAACCAAGTGGGAAGTGGGCTCCACCACCCATGGGCTGCCATGGCATAGACACCAAAACTTATTCTTTGGAAAGCCTGGCACATTTCCATGGAGTTGGTAACTGAGCTACAGTGTCTTCCCAACACAGCTGCAGTGCTTTTGGCAGAGCTCAGCGTTTCGTGAGTCAGATAAGCTGACAGACCTGATGGCTTGGCAGTCATTCAGCTCGTGTCCGCTTTCTGTATTTGGCATTACGGCTCCTCCGAGGATTGTGCAGAACTCTGGGGTCATCCTGTGCTATTCCTAAATTGGTGACCTGGCCCCAGCCATCTGGTGAGTGTAGTCCTGAGACGTGCAGGGCCTCTGGGGGAGCCAGCTTTCACTCTGAGTCCAGCATTGAGCTGATTTACTCAGCACTGGGTTTGGACTGAGGATGGGGTTGGTGTGGTTTCCCATATTTCTTCACCATCCAGCTTAGTATTTGTGTTACCATTTTTTCTTTTATCAGGGTTATACTATATCCTTGTCCCCTAAATAATGGAAATTTAACTGCTGTCATCCTGGAATAATTTGCTTGGGGTGAAAAAAAGAAAGAAAAGTCTTTGCCATCTCAAAAAATCAAAATACAAGAAACAGTCTCTTAATCCATTTAAATAATGACTTGACAGTTCCCCATAATCAGATTTCCTTATCAGATATGCCTCATGAAAACTTATCTTGGAACCCTTATTTCTGCTGGATCTTGCTATTCAAAGTGGTGCCTTTACATGACACAGGAGTAAAAGATGGTTTTGATAATTTTTCTGACTTACTGCAGGTATCATAAATATTTGACTTGCTACTTGTATTCCAATTCTTTATTCCCTTTCATGATGCTTAAATAAAATATGTTTAAATGTGCACTTAAATCATGGTCAGGTTTGTCTGGAATTTGGTGTCCTTGCAGTATTAGGAGTGCACTGAAGGTTGTATTTCTGGGTATAGCAACAGACTCCACAAACAGACACGTCTGAAATTGTTGGCCAAAGGTGGTGTTCATTTTAGTGGTGGTGTTTTGTTGTAGTTAGTTTAACTTGAGTCTGAAGTGTTGTGATCTGAACTATGGCTATATTTGGACATCACAGTGGGTTTTACGGGCACTGTTATGTTTCACCAGTTCCTCTCGTGAGTGAACATAAATGAACTGAGAGTCACATCAAATTCTTTTATCGGGTGAGGGCAAAGGCATAGCTCATTCCACATTCCTGCTTTCCCAGCTGGCAATATGGGGCTGTCCCACAGCTTCTTCTGTTCCTTAAGTGATTGTGTTTAAGGTGGTTCATACTGGCCTGATTAATACGGGACCCTCTGCTTTTAAGCAATTCCACTCCTCTTGCTTAAGAGCCATTCTTTGTTATTGGGAATGGGAGATGCTGAAGAGCTTGTTGAGTCACAAGTGTTTCTGCTGCTGTCTCATCCTACCTGCCCTGATATTTTCTGTAACACTGCTTAGGCTTCCTTTCTCAGTACCCCAAAAGCCTGATACAGATTTGCTTCACAAGGGAAGGACTTCCAGCCAGGAAAGTGAAGGGGTGTCTGAGCCATTGGTTACACACAGGTCTGTGTAGACTCCTAGACTGCCCTGGTACAGTCTGCTGTACCAGCTTTGCTTGATCAGGAACTTGCACCCTCAAGACCAACTTTGCCTTTAATTTCCTCTGGTTTGGTCTCCCTTTTTGAGTTGTTCAGTAAAATATTACCTTCTGGAAGTAGGTATGGGCCCAGGCTTTGTTGCAATAATTTGACTTGTTTCACTTTCTTGAATGTTGTCTCAAACTGGGTTAATGAGCTTTACTGCTAGAAATATCTAAATTAAATGGACAATAACTTTGAAAAGCATTCTTTTACGTTTCTTATTTTCTTTTCATCCTCACAGGCACATCGTCTGTCCACACTTTCCCTCCAATATGAGAAGAAGTTAATAGATGAGCAGAAAGGAGGAAGGAAGAAAATAAAGCTAGTCAGCAATACAGTATGTGTCTCCTTGTGTCTGTGCCATCCCTTTGATCTGTAGATTGCTTTAATTTGAATTGGAAATTTCTGGGCAGACAGATGACTGATGCCAGAACAAGGGTGTTTTTTCTCCAAACTGTAAATATTTATCAGTGCACATCTGAAATCTATTTCTGTCATGATCTTTCCATAATCCAGACATCACAGACCAAATCAAGCAGAGGTCCAAGTACAGCTAGTGTTCTGACATTGACTGCTTTATGAACAACTTCTCCCAGTGACAAGATATAGTGGGTGGTTTCATTCTTTTTGACGAGAATGGAATAGTTCATGTGGGAGGAAACTACAATGATCAGCTGGTCCAATTGCTGGTAGAGTCTCAAGTGGTTTAACTGACCAGTTCTGGGTAAGGGTTCACATCCAAACCCTACCTGAGGTGGATCATCATTGTCTGTTAACTTTGCAGTTGTGAATTATGGTTTTTCCCTGTCTCCAAACTCAGTTACTTCATTATGCAGCTAATTGCTTAAGAATCACTATAAATTCAGGAAAATTTCCTGGGTGATTGTGTGCCAGTAGTTGTCCAAGGTGCTGTCCTAACTGGATGTTGCCTGTCTGTCAGTGTGCCAGTCACCTGGTGAATGAAACTGATCCTGAAGCTGATAATATCCAGGAGAAGAGAGAAGGAACAGAGCAGGTTCATGCAGAAGGCTGTGTTTGCAATTTGGTGCTACCTGATGTCACAATGAGTCAGCTTAGCCCCCAGACTTGGAGTAAATATCATTTTATTAGCCCTTCTCCTAAGAACAGAATTGTGCAATTCTGATACTGGCTGCCTTCTCTAGGAGTATTTCCATGAAACAATCATTTTGTCATCAGAGAAGGTGAATAATACATGGCTGCAGGGGTGACTACCATAACTGCAACCTGTTAGGTGAAAACAGTCATGGTTTCATGGTGAACATGGTGGTGGTGCTGGGGGGACACTGGACTTGATGATCTTAGAGGTCTTTTCCAACCTTAACGATTCTATGATTCCATGATACCATTCCTTGTTCAACATGCTGTTGCAATTGTAAATATATTGTTTCTACCTGAATTCATGTGAAAGTAACTGATCCTCAAGTCATACAGTGCTGAAATTCCTTCCTGCCTTCCCAGCAGGCCCTTAGGAGAGCTGAGCTGCAAGAGCCAAAGAAGGCCCGAGCCATGCTGTACATCGCCACAGTGAAGGAGACCCTGAGCCAACAGAACTATGAGCTCTTCTCCAAGGCTCTGCAGCAGTACAAGAAGACAGATGACTTCCATGCCATGTTATCCGAAATGAGCTCCCTCTTCACAGAGGATGAAAAAAAGCATGTCTTGTTACGAGGTACATTCGGTGTATTTTGTATGTTCCTGGTGTATTTATATGATGTGACTTTTGTCTGTTAGAGAGACTCTGGTATTTTGGTGGTGTTTGAGATTTGAAGTACAGCTCACTCAGGATGATCATCCTGAACATTCATCACTTTATCTCCCCAGATCACACAGAAAATCTTCTCAGTCTAATTACCAATGTTAGCTTGCATCTTGACTTGAAGAAATTCACATTCCGTGGAAGTTTGTGTTATTTTAAACTTTGTCTAAAAGTAGTGTAGCGTATTCCCTGGGATGCAAGAGACAGAGAGTGTGGTTCTGTGAGTTGGATAGATGTATTTATAAGGATTCAATGTTAAAGCAGTAAATAAGTAGACAGAATATCTAGAGAAATTTTCTATTTAAATAATGGTAAGTATAAAGCAACGAATCTGGGCAAACATGGATAGTTACTGGTTTAGCTGATGTTTTCCTGGCTTTTAACAACTGCACTGACAGGAACTGAACTCTCTTCAACATTTCTTCTCATTTAGCAGTGGTTTTTGTGTGACTTTTCATTTCTCTCTCAATTTGTGAACAAGTGGGCAGGTTTTTCTCTTGAGTTTTTTAATTCTACTAAAACAGTAAAAGCTTAGTTATGCATCTTGTAAATTCTTTGAGGTAAAGCCTAAAGTTAAGAAATGGGAAGATCACTATGAGTACTCAGTACTAAGAGTAACGACAGTTGTTTTCCCAATTTGTTGATGATCTGTGTAAAAAAGAATATATTTGATAATCAAATCAAGGGCTCAGTCTAGTTTTCAAGAGTGTCAGGCACCTGAAACCTGAAGTTGATTTGATGTTTAGGCTTCTGGTTGGCAAACACTCTGTGGTAAATAATAACATGAGGTGTAAAATTAACAGTTTATCAGTTAGTGAAAGTGTCAGCCTTGCAGATGCTTGGATCTCATGATTCATGAGGCACCTCATGTCCTGTTTCACTGATTGAATTACTTCATATTTGCAGTGAAAAAATGACAGTTTTTACCTACTACTAATAATATTGCTCAATGTTTGCATGATAGCTGACTTTTGTGTAGTTTATAAGTGTGCTTATTGTATAAATATTAGATAAGGACATTTAGACTTTAATTAATTTGGCTACACCTTTTTATCTTCTTTTTGCCTGAACCTGGAAGTCCTGCTGTTGTAAGTTTCTGTGGCCTTTGTGGATTGATTTTTTTCGCCCTTTTTCCCTCCTCTTTTTCCTCTGTCTAATGAAAGAATTTTACCAGTTTGTTCGACCTCAACATAAAAAGCAGTTTGATGAAGCGTGCTGCAACCTGACTGGGGTGGGCTGTGGCTACAAACCTGAGCACAGCCTCCTGCAGGAGGAGAGGGAGGTCCTGGCCAAGAAAGCAGGTGAGGAGCTGCTCTGTTGTATTGTTTGAAGGACATTACCCAGTCATAGAGCAAGATGTGTTTGATACAGAAATGCAAGGATGGAAGGCAATTTAATTTAATCAATGCTGAGCCAAGTCTCTGCTCTCCATGATCCTCTTGCCTTCCCCCAAGCATTAATTACTGCAGAGTTAGTAAAGATGCCAATCTGTTTCAAAAGGTGATTTTACTGATCTACTTAAATCATGAATCTAGTGGTGGGGATTTTAAAAGCTTGTGTGTGTCTTCTTTGCTGCCCGCAAAGTGCCACCAGAATTGTGAATAGAAGGTGATCATGTCCTCACAGAGCTTGTGAAATCTTTGAAACCCTGGAGCAATAAAGTTCTAAAAAAAATCATGGTGTTGGCTCCTCATCAGAAAAATACCTCTGTGTGGAATCCCAGAATGGTTTGGGTTGGAAGGGACCTTAAGGTTCATCTCATTCCACACACCTGCCATGGGCAGGGACACCTTCCACTATCCCAGGGTGCTCCAAGCCCCGTCCAACCTGGCCTTGAACACTTCCAGGGATGGGGCAGCCACAGCTTCTCTGGGTTGTTGAGGTGTTTTCAGCATAGGATGACATACTTTGAAATGCACCTTTCTGTGTTCATTCTTCTCTAAATCCACTGTTAATGGACTGGTTTTATTTAGCAGAAGAAAAACAGAGTCAGCAGAAAAGTGCACTCTCCGAGGCCTCGTGTGCTCAGCTGAACCCTGGACTCCACCTGAACCAGGGAGGATTCCACTTGGCAACAGGACTGAATAGTGCAGGTACCCTTCATGTTTAATAAAAACACAGTCCCAAGGTAGTACCTGTTATGTTTTATTTCACCACTGACTGGAGCCAATGTTCTTTGTGCTCACCCAGCACAGTGGCTCACTCTCTGTAGGTAGGAGTGATGGTAATTCAGAATTTTCAGCTGGGTTTGTATGAAACAAAACACAAAAGTCAATAAATTAAATCAAGGTGTATATGAAAGAAACCAGCTGCTGCCAGACTTGCACAAGAGATTGAGCTGGGAAAAGGGCGAGTTGAGCACAGGTCTGCTGGGCTTCCTGTTTGTCCAGGGCCCATCAAAGAGCCAGTTAAGGAGCGTAACTTTAGATTATGTCAGTATGAATGCAGGTAGGAAGAAGAAACTTGGTCTGAGTATAATGTGTTCACTCCTCCTGTGGAGAGTGTGTTTTTTTCTGCAGAAATAGGGAGTAGCAAACGTAATCTCTCTGTGCATCCCTCTAATCTCACTCTGTCCAGTATTTATCTTTGAACTCAAAGGCTCAGTTATTATTTAATTATGGGTTTTCCTGAGAACAGCTGGGAATTTTTTGTATTTCTCACAAGGAAATGAGTTGGATCATTGGACAGCTTAGAAGTCTTTCTTTAGAGGGTAAAGAATAGCTGAAAGTTAATCCTTTCTTTAAAAAAAACAAACCACAAACAACCTACAAAAAAAGCCAGTTTCCTGGAAGGCTTTAAGAGCTTTTCATGTGTGAAGCCGTGTTGTTCTTTCGATTTGTTTTCCCTTTTGTTTTGTATTTTAAGAATATTTGAATAAAACAGAATATTTGGTAATTATTTTATCATGAAACCATTGGAGTGGTTTCCACAGAAACTTGTTTCCACTAAAAGTTACTGAGAAAATAATAGCATTAAGTGGATATGTGATGTCTATTGCTCACTCCTGAAGTAGGAAATGCTCCTGTGGAAGTGTAAGAAAGCTCTAGGATATGCAATAAAAGATACTGATTATAAAATTCACACACAGGCTTTTCCCTTTTTAGGAAACAGAACGAAGCCCATGTTTTGAAACTTAAATATCTTTATCCTCCACAAAAGAACTCTTGAAGATCTAAATGCCAAAAGATGTGACAGGTTATTTAAATTAGTTTCTTATCATACCCTTCATGCATATTTGCATGCCTGTAATATGCAAACCAGAACTTTTTCCTCTAAAACATATCAGAAATTAAAGATTGACATTTGGAACGAAGTCCACTCAGAGAATAGCAGGATGTTCCAAGCTGCTCCTACGTTCTGCTGTCCTCCTACATTGCTCTTGTGCTCTCTTGAGTGTTATTTCAAGTTTGATAGTCCTTTTGACATTGTTTTCCTGTTGGGAAACAACCTGCCCCACCTTTTCTCCTTTTATTGTTAAGGAGTGAGAAATCGGTACTTTAAAATTGCCTATGTATCAGGCCAGCAGACTTGGTTGACCCATCTCTTTTTGGAGCACAAAACCTCATTTATTGCTGACCTACATGCACAGTCTTCTGTGCCACCTTTTGCTCATTCCTTAGTAACCTTCTGACACATTTGAAAAGGTCAAAGAACTCCAGAAGCTGCTAAAAGTGATCTCTGGAATTATTTTGCTCCGTTGGCATTTCCAGGGGCGGGTCTGGTTCAGCCAAGGCCATGCTGGAGGGAGAGAGGTGTGTGCCTGGGCAGGTGGGGTTGGCTTTACCACTTTGAAGTAGTGCAGGAACCCCCTGTAAATGAAAGGAGAAGTCGATCTGATGGAGTGACCTGTTTGTCTCTGTTCCTCCTCAAGCTCTGCTCACGTGTTCTTTATCTCTTAGGGCAGAATGCCAGTGGAGCTCCAAGGAAAGAGGCTGAAAAGGCTCCAGGTTCCAGGCAAGACCATCACCAGGCCCTCAGGACTGCCTATCTCAGTGATGTGCAAAGGGCTTTGGACAAAAGCACTTACAGCCAGTTCTATAAGGCGTTGCTGGCTTACAAGAAGACAGATAATTATGATGCCATGATATCAGTGATCGCAGCCCTCACCACAGAGAGGCCACAGGACTTTCATCTCCTACAAAGTAAGGGATTTTTTTTTTTAATCACTTTTATTTAGTTGAAAAGTAGATGTGGGTGCTGTGATCTCATGTAAGATCTCATCTTTTGGTTTAACAATCCAGATAAATGAAGCAGCAGGAAAGATTTATTCAATGACTGTCATTCAGAGAGCAAAAAATGTCAAGGTTATAAAATGTTGTTTCTGTCTGTTCAGTTAGAAATTGTCCATTAAAAGCATTAGACAAGACCTCAGTAATTCCAGTCATCACCTTCAGCCCAGCTAACTTCAGTCAGATGCTTTCATGACCGTTTTTTCTCCTCAATTACCACAAGTGATTCCTCTTTAGAAAGGACAGTACTGACTATTCAACTGACTCAATTTTGTTCTCATGACTAGTGATTGCTATAGTGGTGTTAAGCTCTTAAATGACTTCCAGGTTTTAGGGTAAGCAATCACACTTTTAATTTACTATTCTTCTACAGAGCTTTACCTGGAAACAGTTATGGAACTGTGTCATAATTTATTTTCTCAGAAGTGGTTTGTTCTATTTTCAATCATTAAACCCATGAAAGGAAAGGATTTAGGAAGCTGCAGGTTTTCAAAATTTGAAATTGAACTTTATTGTTTAAAGGAAAAGAAGAAGGGGGATTATATGCTCGTCCTGATTGCCTCAATAGTGATGTCTTGTGTGATGTGACACCTCAGTTCCATCTTCTCCCATGTCTCTGGGGTGAACTCCTCTGCAGGAAATGATGCATTTGGTGTAGGCTGGGAAATGCTGATGGAGTTTTCCTTGTTGTCTTAGGAGATAACAATAAGTATTATATTGACCTTAAGTAGATATCGTAGTCTGCAGAGTGTCAAAAAATATCTTTTTTTCTGATGCATTAACTAGTTGGATTAGTCTTGTCACAGTGAAGAGTGGGAGGGAAATTAATTATGTGGCACTGAGTCGTAACCTCCCCTTGAGCACTCACAGTCAGTGTGGTTACTGAGCAAATGTTTTGACTGCAGAGGGCTTTGAGGTAGAATTGTCTGTGCTTGCCAATAAGTCATAATTCAGTTTTACAGACATTCTGTGTTGTGCATCCTTGTCAACCAAACAGCAACAAGAAATTTCCTTTCTGAGAGTGTTTCCGGATACTGTGCATATTCCTGATTTCCTTGGATCGGTTGCGGGGCTGGGTCAGGTATTTATGCTGAGCTGTAGAGAATGGAAAAATTTCAAGATAAGTTGAGATTATTCTCCATAATAAATACTCATCTGCCTTCTGGCAAGGAAAACCCCTTAATTATAAAAATCATGAAAACATTAAGTGTTGTACTAAGTGGAAGATACTCTGAGGAACATGGCTGTTATTGTTCAGCTTCCAAAGAATTTCTGCCCTCCTAAGAAAGGAGTCTTCCATGACTGGGCATTGATTTTCATATGCATTTGACTATATTTTCTTTTGGCCAGGGTTTTACATGTTTGTGCGTCCTCACCACAAAGAACAGTTCAAAGAGATGTGTAAGGATTTGACTGGAATGGTCTGTGGTGAGGGCCAGAAGCAGCAGCAGCAGCTGGGGCAAAGTGAAGGGAAATCCCTGAGCCTGGAGAGCCAGTGCACCAAAGGAAACAGCCACGTACAAGGTGGGGAATAAACAGCTCTCTGAAGTTTAGAATCTTATTTATTATTATGATGGGTAGGCCCCAACAGTCACAGAATCACAGAGTCACAGAATGGTTTGGGTTGGAAGGGACCTTAACACTCATCTCATGACAACTTCCTGCCATGGGCAGGGACACCTTCCACAAGACCAGGTTGCTCCAAGCCCTGTCCAACCTCACCTTGGACACTTCCAGGGATGGGCCACCCACAACTTCTCTGGGCAACCTGTGCCAGGGCCTCACCACACTGACTGGGCAGAATTTCTTCCTAATCTCTAATCTAAATCTGCCTTCCATTAGTTTAAGGCCATTCCCCCCTGTCCTGTCACTCCATGCCCCTGTGAAAAGTCCCTCTCCTGGTCTGGAGCCTCCCTCCCCAAGGCATGTAAAGGAGGATCAAATGCATTGGTTGTGTCCAAATTGGGTTAAAAAACTCACCCAAACAGATCTAAGATAAAAGGTAATGTGAGATGGGGAATGCAAGGAAACAAGGAAGAAATTAGTTATAGTTCTGCCATCTTTAAACTCTGAAGTGCATTAAGAGTGAAGGCAGAATTTTTGCATCTAAACGGGGTGGGAGCAGAAGTGGATCCACTGTGTCTACGAAGCATTTCCACAGAACTATTTCAATATTAAGGGTCTCTTTCAGTAATATTGATTGTGTTAGTATCAGAAACTTCTGATACCCAATAGTATGGCAAAAAAGTAGTTATTCAAATTCGTTTCTCTTCTTATACAATGGCAACTTAGTTGAATTTACTGCTGTTTGTGTTTTGCAGTCTGTGTGTGTGTTTTGCAGTCTGTGTGTTGTGTCCTGCATGATACTAGTTTATATGCTGGTTTTGTCTTTTTTTCCCCAGATGCTTCCACTTCCAAGAGTGAGGTGCCAGAGAAAATTCAAAGTAAGATTTCCTCTTTCTGCTTTAGCCAGAAAAGTGAACTTGAGTTGCCAAAGACTGAAGTATCCAAAGGAACCAGTAACGTGAGAGCATCCACAGACTCTGGAGTTGTGCCCATGTTTCCCCCAGAGGTGGAACCAGAGTGTGGTGGGTATAGCTGAGATTTGGGATGTCATTCTCTAGTGCTTGGGAATAAAGTTATAGAAATGAGAATTACACTGATGGTCTGTGAAATGACTCCTGCCTGTATTTGCTCAGGTGTGATGTGGTCAGTGTGGTTTGCTGGGTAGAATTTGTACTTTCTGCAGCTTCCATGTGCTCTCAAAGTGCTTCATTGTCTTTATCACAGTGGTGCAATAGTTTCCTGAGAATTTACTGAATTCTTCTCTACAACTTCCTTGTAAAGGAAGGATGTAATCTGAGTTTCTAAATGGGATCTGAAGCACTTTGACAGTGAGTGAGGTCCCGGTCATATGAAAAGAAATGAGGTAGCAGGGCCAGGTATTGCACTGTGCTGTTAAGGTCATTGTTTTCTGGACTGAACTGGATGCATAAGAATTTCACAGGTGATTACTGGAATTTAGTAATTTCCTCCCTCTTTCTCTTCTCCTCTCCCTACCCTCCCCTCTGTTCTAGGAAGATTCCACTGCTCTAACTGCAAATCTGAGGATGATGTGCCTTTTAAATGTCCATTATGTGACTTCACTTGCTGCAAAACATGCTGGGAGAAGTTCTTAAAGGTTCTCTTGCTTATTGGCTTGTTTTTTCCTGAAACTGCTGGAGAATTTTATGGTTTTCTTGAGAACCATGTGAACAAGCCCGGAAGCAGAATTCCTTTGTTTCCAGAAAGATCCCTCAAATCCCGATAGAAGATTTACCACTCGTTTCATTATTTTCCATGTTTTGCAATGTGATTGGAGTCAGACCTCCACTTTAACCTGGGGGTTTTACACCTTTGCATCTTTCTGAGCTGCCTCCACATGTTTTCCTATCTAAAACTACAAAGGCAACAAGCTGTGGAGTCAACTTGAAAAAACCGTGTTGTTTTTAAATATGTTAGCCTTTATTTAAATATTTTTTTCTAAATTATTTTCATAATTTTCCCCGTCAAAATCCTACTGTAAAGCGCTGTCATGAGATGAGGCAAATCAGGAACAGACTTCCCTGGGAAGTGGTTGACTCACCATCCCTGGGGGGATTCAAGAGGTAGATGTGGCACTAAAGGACGTGGTTTAATGGTGGCCCTGGCAGTGCTGGATCAGCCACTGGACTTGATGATCTTAAAGGGTCTTTCCCAACCAAATGATTCTATGAATCTGTGATTCTAAATTCTTGCTCGAATATCTCCTGTGTCATCCTGTTGGTTGGTTTTCCCAGGTAAGTAAGTTGGTGGTTGAGATTCTTTAGGTAAGAGGATGCATCTGGTCCCACAGAGCAGTGTGTTTGGGAGCATCTTACCCAACATTTGACTTGGCAGGCAGGCAGTCTGTTACAAGAGCTGAGGGGTTTCTAAACATTCAGAGGTGATGAATAAGGCTGCTGATAATGGAGCTTGGGAGCATACAAAAACTGTATGGAAGGAAAAGAAACTTCTTCAGCCTGTTATCTGTAAACACGTACAAAATAATCAGTTATTCCAAGTTCCAGAGAAAGGCCTTTTTCTCAGGAAAGAGACACTGAATTATGTCAGCTGAGCATAGAAAACAGTGTGCTAACATCCAAATAAAGTAGAATGGCCAAGTCAGTCTTAGTCCAAGAGGAATATAGAATAAGCAGAGAATCACAGAATGGTTGGGGTTGGAAGGGACCTTAACACTCATCTTGTTCCAACCCCCTGCCATGGGCAGGGACACCTTCCACTAGATCAGGTTGCTCCAAGCCCCATCCAGTCTGGCTTTGAACAGTCCCAGGGATGGGGCAGTCACAGATCTCTGGGTCAGCACCTCACCATCTTCACAAGGGAGAGTTTCTTCCTAATATCTGAGCCTGCCCTCTGTCAGTCTGAAGCCATTCCCCCTTGTCCTAAGTCCTCTCCAGCTCTCTTGGAGCCCCTGTAGGCACTGGAAGGGGCTCTCAGGTCTCCCTGGGGCCTTCTCTTCTCCAGGCTGAACAGCCCCAGCTCTCTCAGCCTGTCTCCATAGCATATGTGCTCCAGCCCTATGATCAACTCAGTAGCTTCCTCTGGACTCCTTCCATAATGTCCAGATTGTTGTCTCAGACACATCTCCTAGAGGGACTTCACAATAGCTGTTCAACTGAATTTCACTCTCAGTCTGCTCTGTCATATTTCTTCAAAAATGTTAAAATACAAAAGTATTTGATTATAAGGAGTATATGCAAGAAAGTAAAAAAAGCCAAAGAAAGGCATCTCATGTTTGCTACAAAGTGGGCAGTCAGATAGGCTTTGAATAGGCCTTGCTGCTGAATATTTAATTTTTCCATCGCTGCCAAAGTGTAATGGGGATGAACATCTGTCAGACAGAATCTTCTGCTGCAGAAAGGGCCCCAACAAAGTCATGAGAAGAATTTTACTAGTGTGTGTTCATATTCACTACTGCTTGAGGCTTGAAATGATTAATGACAGAATGAGCACCCTGGGGAATTTTTTTTTTGTTTTGTTAGGCAAGCATTTTAGTGTCCCACAGCGCTGTTAGGTTATCTCAGCCCATAAAGTTTGACCTTATAAATGTCTGGGGAAAAGCTCATTCCTTTTGCCAGTAAGACTGGACTTGGTATTGTTGTTTCATCAGTTTAAGAACCCACAGGATTAGAACTATTGTATATTGAGCAATTGTACCGCCCTCTTCTGTGGTTTTCATCTTGAAATTGGTTATTTTCAGGTCTGAATTTCTTAATCCTCAAGTGAACGTGTGTTTTTACAGCTTATAGATAAATGAGAACTTGCTCAGCACAATTTTTTTTAATGACTCCTTTGTCTCACTGATATCTCTTAGACCAGAGGTTACAGTGGTCTGACCCACTGGATTGGATTGTGTTTCAGACTTGGGTACTTGAGGGCATCCAGAGGAGGCAGCCAAGGCGGGAAAGGGCTGGAAGGCACCTCCTGGGAGGGGTGGCTGAGGCCCCTGGGCTTGTCTAGTTTGGAGAAAGGAGACTGAGGTATGAGCTCATGGATGTCTGCAGCTTCCTGAGGAGGGGACGTGGAGAGGGAGGTGCTGAGCTCTCCTCCCTGGGATCTAGTGTCAGGATGCATGGGAATGGTTCAAAGCTCTATCCAGGAGATTCAGAATGGATATTAGGAAATGTTCTTTACCAAGAGGGAGTCAAACACTGGAAGAGGCTTCCTAGAGAAGTGGTTGTTTCCCCAATGTCCTTTATGCTTTAACTTCTCTTGGGCCCAGAAGTGGTCAGGTAGTTGGACTAGAGGATCACTAGGTTCCTTCCAACTGGAAGTATTCTTTCTCTTCAATTCAGATATCCAATACAAAACCATGTTTGAGGAAATGAGTCATTCCCCATTTTTTATTAATGATTTTTATATTTGCCACTTAGCTGAAATAATCTTACTTATGACACACCTTTGTAGTGATGAATGTTGTCGGTGTACAGGAGTGTTAAGTGGCTTATGACGTGATTCAAGTGTCCTTTGGTGGATGAAATTTTTCAAATCAAGTACAGAGTCATAGAATCATTACTGTTGGAAGAGACCTTTAAGATGAAGTCCAGCCATCAACCCAGCGCCACCACTGTGTTCCCAGTTAAACCATGTCCTGAGGTGCTGCATCCACACGTGTTTTGAACACTGCCAGGGATGGTGACCCCACCACTTCCCTGGGCAGCCTGTTCCACTGCTTTCCAACCCTCTCCATGGAGAAATTCTTCTTAATATCTAAACCTCCCCTATTATGTTGTGGATTAAGATATTGCTTGGACTGATGCAGAGATGGTTCTCCTGGTGCTGAGGCAGAACTGTTCTCTGCTGGTCATGGAGCTGAGAAGGAAGCACAGCCTCCTGGGCAGAGCACAGCACTGCAAACAGGAAGATTATTCTGTGTTTCTCTGAAACCAATCCCAGAGGAGCCATCTTCTAACACATCCATCCTCATTCCCACTTATACCTTGGGAAGTCAAACAATCGGCTCCATCTGTGTCAGGAATGTGTTTGGGATAGAGGTACCTTTACCAGCAGGAAATGAGCAACCATGTCTGATCTCTGAGCTCTCATCAGATGGCACCAGGCTTTGTCACCTCTGACTGGGCTGCATTTAAAACTCCCTTTTTCTTTGCTAACAACTTACTCACTGTTTTTTCAGCTTAAAAATCCCTTGGTGCATATTGTCCCCCAAGGAAGTGAGTAACAGTCTCATTCACAAAGTGGGGTTTACAAATCGTGATCTTTTCCAATTTGTTATTTTAGTGAAATAGTGGGGAGAGGCAGTGAATAGTTTGGGAGCAGTCAGAATTCCCTGCAGCTGGAGAGGTATTAGGGGGATTAGTGCTGGAGTGTGTTGGGTGATTCAGCATCCTGGGGAAACCTTTCAGAGACTGGGCCAGAACACGCTACTTTAGGGTGTAGCCTTCTCTCCAGAGCTCTGCTGCTGCTTTCCAATGCTTAAGTGCCTCATTAACTCATGCAGTTCTTTCAGGGAGACCATGTTATTCTCATTTGGACTATTTGTAGTATGGGCAAATAATACCAGATTTCACAGTTGTATTTTACACTTAAAATTGTCCTTGGCAAATCACCGTGCTGGGAGATAAAGTGAGTTCCTCTCCCTCTCCATTTATTTCAATTCATGTTTCTAGAATCAAAACCTTACTGCCAGAGCCTACCTTGCAGTCTGCACCCGTTCTTGCAATGGCTTCACACTGACAGAGGGTAGGATTAGATTGGGTATTAGGAAGAAATCCTTCCCTGTGAGAGTGGGCAGGCCCTGGCACGGGTTGTCCAGAGAAGCTGTGGCTGCCCCATCCCTGGAAGTGTTCCAAGCCAGGTTGGACAGGGCTTGGAGCAACCTGGTCTAGTGGAAGGTGTCCCTGCCCATGGCAGGGGGTTGGAATGAGATGAGCTTTAAGGTCCCTTCCAACTCAAACCATTCTGTGATTCTAATGATGAATTTCCACACTGCAGGGAAGCCTGTGCAGTGCCACTTTGTAGGTGACCATCATTTTAGTCTCCTGAGGTGGTAGTCTTCTCCCAAAGAATAATTTTTTACAATATTTTTTTACTCTCTCCCGTTAGAAACGAGCAGAGCATTTTAGTTTTACTGGTAATTTGCAAGCTATGAAAAGAGCAGTTTGGATTCATGTGCAGGTCAAATGACTGTAAAATTGAAGATTAGTGAAGAAGCAAAGTGAAACCTGAGTGGAGAAACAGTGCCTCATGTGCCCTCATGTCTCCTGCTGCTAATGAGAAAGGTGGGGGGGTGTTATGAAGAAATAAATGTACTTGGTTCCCCTACAAAAGTCTTGGTCATCACCACGTGTGCCACCCATGTGCAGGTATGCCCAGGAGACACTTCCTTCCCACCCGTGCACGAGGAAGCAGGACTTCAGGGAACTCATGAGCCACTTGGTGGGACTTTACTCAAAAGTACAGCTGTACTTCACAACAGCTCTTGCAGCTCTGCATTTCCTCATTCCTGTATTTCAGTCATCCAGATGTGTCATAGCTGTAATTAACCTGACCCGAACTGCTGTAAAGTCGGTGCCACTTTGCTGGAAGGCTTTTTCCTCGTCTTATTACTACTAGCAATGAAATACCTGCACAGTAACACAGAAATAGGATATCTGGGGGACTGACCCATGACTAGTGTGGCTTGTTCATGTTGGACAAAATGTGGTAGAGAAATTTAATGTCATAGAATCACAGAATGGCTTGGCTTGGAAGGGACCTTAAAGCTCATCTCATTCTAACTCCCTGCCGTGGACAGGGACACCTTCCACTACACCAGGATTCTCCAAGCCTCATCCCACCTGCCTTGAGCACTTTACAGGGATGGGACAGACACAGCTTCTCTGAGCAACCCGTGCCAGCCCCTCACCACCCTCACAGGGAAGAATTTCTCCCTAAAATCCAACCTAACCCTGCCCTCTTTTGGTTTAAAACCATTACCCCTTACCCTGTCACTCTGTCCACATAAAATTCCCTTTATTTATGGCATTTCCTCCATAATAAATACATGATCCATGTGTGTTGTTCTTTGGTTTCTGCAGGTGGTGAAGAAGTGCCCTGAGTGCCACAGTGACGTGAAGAGGCAGCGATTAATCCAAGTTTTCTTCTGGTCATAATCCCACCCACAGGAAGGGCAAGAAGCCCCCTGTGCCAGCAGAAGGTGGTGGCTGTGCTCTGGCTCTCACACTGAGCAGGAACAGGTTCATATAAATCCCTTTGATCCTTTCCTCTGGGTTATGAGCTGTGCACCAACACATACAGTTTTCCTACAAAGGGGGTCAAGTCTGGAAGATGTCCCTGCAGAAAACAAAACAGAACATTGTCCTCTGTTAGAACTAAAAAGGCTAACTTAAGAATGTTAACTTTTTACTTATTTTAGCCTGTGAATTCTGTGGCCACTCTTCAGCTGAAATTTTATATCCTGGGGGTGTCTGTCATTTACGGGCCCTTCAGGTAATACCAGATCCTGGAAAAACCCCAGGAATGCTATTACAGTGGAACTGAGTTGGCTGAGGAGGCCAAGCCACCCATCCTTACCACACTGGTGTTCCTGGAAGAGGTGATCCACCCTCACTGTTTGGTGTTTGGCAGCAGGCACTGTCTCCAATAGCAAAAGATACTGAAAGGATAATTTTTTACAGACAAGTAAAAAATCCACCCAGTGGTGGATGGGGAGCAGAAGCTCCCTCTCATCTGTCTTGCACCCCAAAGCCTGATTCCATCTTCCATCGTGCTGGGATATTTTGGAATGTGCTTCTAAGGACTCTGCTCTCTGCTCAGTGCTGCTGTTCCCATGTGCCTGTGTTATCTGATGTTTGTTTTCCAAGAAGAAAAAAGATCTAATTAATCTAAAACTTCATCATGTTAGACAGGTAAAAACAAAAAATTCCTTGATACTCCCACTCTCTGTGAGTAGTGGATATAAGTGGTTAACCTGAAAAATTGTATCAATTTAAAATCTAACATAACTCTTGTAAATGAGACTGTAAGTAAAACCATTTTGTTTTATTTGGGCTTGGTTTGATTAAAAAAAGAGCTTTTAAAAAATGACCAGATATAAAGATATTGGGTCCCAATATTCCTGGTAGGAACAAGTGGAAAGGTTATGCCATGTAGGTGATTTTCGTATCAATGGAAAATTTTATGCTAATAACATTTTATTGTTAATAATTGATAAAATTGAAAAGTAAGCTGCATTTTTGCAAAGGTTTTTGTTTCCCCTGGTTATAGAATTCAAAACTGGTGTCACTTCAAATCTTAAAATTAAACTAGCACAGATTTAGGTAGGAACTGGGATAATTCTGGGCTGCTATATATTCCATCATGTTTAAATCTGTGAATGAATTTACCTTCTATTCAGTGCACCACTAGTAGTGGTTTTGATTCTGAAAACAATAAATAATGCAGAGAAAGATCTGGATGTTTGAAATGTTAATGGGAAAGATATATGTACATACAGATGTGTTTTGTAAAACAAAAAGATTTGGAGTGATGGTGTCATGGAGGCAGCATTTTAAACTCTGTCCTCAAAAGGACTCTGAGCTTTTGGAGTGTATGTTGTGTTTAATGATGGAAAAACTACTTTTTGCCGGACTGAAATTTTGCCAGAAACTGGGAAGCCAACCTTGTTTCCCAAAACCAAAGCAACTCCATACCTGAAATGTGCTTAGTTTTATTTTATGGTCAAGGGGTTGAACCTTCACAAGTTATGCTGAGTGCTTTTCATCATCATTAGTTCTCCTTTGCTTCTTTTAGCAAGTGTAACAACTCCTGTATTGTTGAAGATTTTTTAAAATAGATCAAAAATACTCCCAGGGGCAGCAGACCAGGCTGATCTTTTGCCATTTTGGAGTGATCTGGATTTTCTGCATGGACAAAGCTCTACAGCTGCTCCCAAGTAGGTCCCTGTCACTCCTTTTCAATACCCATTTTTAATTCTTGGTATGTTCCCTTGGCCAGGACAAGCAGGGGACAGGTGAGGCTGGGAACAGTGAGCAGTAAAATGGCATTTTTTGGCAGATACTTCGGTGCCTGGTCTGCTCTGAGTGTTTCTCCCAGGAAAGCTGCAGCTGACTGCTCGTGCCACTGGAGGGAAACCAAAGCACAGCCATGAGCTCTGAGCATCTTTGAGGCAGTGACACGATGGTTTTGGTTGCTTTTGCTGGTGGAAATTACCTGCTATGGGCTGCAAAAGTGCTGCCAGACCCAGCAAGACTAAAAAAAAGATTTAAAAAGTTCTGTGGGATTGGCTGGAACAAATATGACACACTTTCCCTCCTCAACTAGAATGCATTTCTAACTGTATTTTTTCCTGGTGTTGTTTTAGTCTGGGGACTGTTCCTACCTGGAAATGCTCCATTGCTAGTGAGACAGGGCAGAGAGACAATGCTACGAATATCTCTGTGCCTTCAAGGGACTGACAGCTCACAGAATGGTTGGGGTTGGAAGAGACCTGGAGAACATCCAGCCAAGACAGGGTCACCTGGAGCAGGTGACACAGGAACATGTCCAGGGGCTTGGGAATGTCTCCAGAGAGGGAGACTCCACATCCTCCCTATTGACACCCTACATGGAAAGTTCTTCCTCATGTTGAGGTGACACTTTTCGTGTTTTAGTTTATGGCCATTGCTCCTGTCCTGTCACTGGACACCAGACAAGAGTCTGGCACCATCCTCTGGCACTCACCTTTGGGGTATTTATATGCATTCATGAGATCCTCTCCCAGTCTTTTCTTCTCCAGACTAAACAAGCCCAGCTCCCAGAGTCTCCTCGTAACAGAGGTGCTCCAGACCCCAAATCATCTTTGTAGCCTCTGCTGGACCCTCTCCAGTAGCTCACTGTCTTCCTTGTATTGAGGAGCAAACTTGCTGAGGGTACATTCTGTCCCTTTGTCCAGGAAATTCCTTCACATCATCCAGAAATTCCTTCTCTTGCTCTTCAGCAGAGGGATCATCTTCCTGAAGAGATTTACAATCACTTTCCTTCACTGGCTGCACCCCCCCAGACAAGTTCTGAAACACTCCAGTGTCCCACCAGGAAATCTGCCAGTGAGGATGGGATTGGTTTGGAGTTGGTCTGTGTTTGGTGCTGTTTTCTGGTGCAGTGAGGATTGCACTGCAGCAGGACTGGGAGTCTGGATCCCTGCTGTCAGTGTCTCAGGCAGGACAGGTGGATGTCCTGGAGATGAGAGAGCAACCAGCCTGTGGGAGCTTGTCCTTGTCTGTGGGTTATCTGCTCACCACTTTGCTTTAATAAGGAACTGAATTTAGTGAGCCTGCCATTCCTGACCTGTCTTGGAGAGGAGAGGTCTCAAGATTTCTACCTTTGCAGGTCACTTGGCATCACTAAATAGTAACCTCCTTACCTCCTGGGAGGGTGTTTATGTTAGGTTTAGATTGGATATTAGAAAGGAATTCTTCTCTGTGAGAGTGGTGAAACACTGGCACATGTTGCCCAGAGAAGCTGTGGCTGCCCCATCCCTGAAAGTGTTCAAGGCCAGATTGGATGGGGCTTGGAGCAACCTGGGCTAGTGGAAGATGTCCCTGCCCATGACAAGGGTGTGGAATGAGATGGTCTTCAAGGTCCCTTCCAACCCAAACCATTCTGTGATTCTATGAGACTTGAAGAAGGGGGTCCCCAGCTGTCAGGACATGCTGCAGAATGATATTCTGTCATCTTGAAACTAGTTGAATTTATAAGAAGGAGAGACAGAGGGCAGTTCATTATTTATGAAGACCAGAAAGTGAAAACAAGAATTGTTTCAGACAAATCTATATCGCTTTAAGGACTTAGAGGAACTGATGCAAACTACTGAGTGTCTGGGGAGAGGAAAACCTGTCCTGAACACTCCTTGCTGATTTTCAGAAGCAAATGACACATGGCTTACAGATAAAGAAGGAAGTAGATATTAAATCTCTTAGTTGCCCTTGCCTTGCAGTGTTATGACTAGACCTGGAACACTGTCTGAAATTTTAGTGGTGTGTCATTGAACAAACCTTTCCTGCTGTTTTTTTCCTCTCCCCAAAAAGCTGGAAGGACTCAGGAAAGAGGCCAAAAAAACCCCAAAGCAAATGTTTTATCAGGAGACAGATGAGCCCTGTCTTTGGCTGGCAAAGTGGCTAGTGATGGGAATTGAGGAATTTCTTTGCTTTACAGATTTTCTCTGAATATGAGTGATAAACCTGATTTTGCAAGAAGAGTTTCAGAAAGTGGTGTTGCTGAACACCCTGAAGTGTGAAATGATGCCCTGAGTGAAGCCAGAGCCATGGGACTATGATGCAAAATTCCTTTTCTACGCTACTTCTACAGGTCAGAGAGTCAGTAGTGAGTCATGGTGTTGCTTTCTGATGATCAGGTAGTGACCAACAAACTCATTCTGGGAGGTTTGTTGGACCAGTAAAACAACAGGCAGAAAAAGATCAACCAGAGGTTGTTGTACCAGACTGATCTCTCTGAAAGGTGGAGGTTGCCTGGGGAAGCCCTTTCTGTCTCATGAATGTGGTGTTTCACTCTCTAGAAACATCCACCTGACACATTTTTGTCATTGATAAATTCACAACAGAAATAATGGCTGGTGAAGGCACTGCAGTGTGGAGAGGAGCTGTATACTCAGAGTTTCCTGGCATGTTTTGTCCATCCCAAAAGGAGCGTGGCCGGGACACAGGGGTTGCCATCTGGTGCCATCCAGGATGTACCACCTGCCTTTGCTTCATATATACCTTGTGGGTTCCATGTGAAACCCAGGGTAGGAAAAATACAATCATGTTTCTGCCTCCCGAGAAGGAAAGGGGCCGCGGCTGCTCGGGAGGGTGAGCCTTGGTCAGAGGGATCCTGCTGAAACTCTCCAGCCAGGTGAGCTCGGAGCAGGGCTTCCTACTGGGTCTGGTCTAGTGAGTTTCATCAAAAAAAAAAACACCCTCAAGGGCCTGTGCCTCAGTCCCCAGGAGTGCTGAGAGATTAGTTTACTAATTCCTGAGATGATACATCCTGACGAAGCAAAACCTGGCAAGTCTTCAGCTCCAGGATTATGTCAATACAACTTACAAATCAGCAGGATTACTTTGGAGAGCTACAGGGAATTAAGAGAAGCAAGCAGAAAACTTAAAAACCATTTTAGAGTGGCCTGTGAAACTCAGCCCATCACCTGTTCTGCATAAAGTGCAAATAAACACAGCCCAGACCCTGCTGTCGGACCAGAGTTCTGACCCTCCTTGACTCCTGCTGGAGTCACTGGACTTTCTTTAACCTTGGTGGGTAGAAACTCAACTTGCTGGAAGGAGCTTTGAATTCTTCCTGACCATCAGGGTTTCCTTCTCCTTCTGGGCAGCAGAAAATTAGGTTTGATTTTCTTGGTGAATGGTGTGTTTAGGTCTTGTAGGTTTGATCTTTAAGAGCATTCAGAGTGAAGTCCAGGAGAATCTCCATCCACAGCCCCAGGGACTGACAGCCAGAGGCAAGAGGCTCATTCCCCTCTTGTAGAAGGCAAATGCAGAATCGTTAATTCTCTGTAGTGATCTGCAAAATGATCTGGCTCCTGAGGAGAAAAACCTCTGTCCTCTCAGGTCCTCACTTTTCCAGTGATTTTGCATTTGCTTTTTGAGCATGTGATCTGGTTTTGACTGTTCACCAGCACCTGTTCAGGGGGAATCTGGTGAGACAGGACAGAAGGACAAAATGCAGGAGCCCCATATAATTGAGGCAGGGGCAGCACAGAGTGAGCAGGCACCAGTACTTGAAAGGCTGAGTTCAGTTTCCATGGAAATTCTTGAGGTCCAAGACTTACGGCAGTGTCACCTGTAAGGGATTTAAGCACTGAGCCCCTCAGCTGCTCAATGTTGTGGTCCCTCAAAAGGTACCTGTAAATGTTCAGTGTTAACAGTTTCAATGTCACAGTGTCATCCCCGGGGCTCTGAGCTGCCTTTAGGAATGCAGTGCCCCAGCACTAAGATCGGGGCTGTTTTGGCAGGGTCAGTGACCTCGGAGGGTGAGGGACCGGGATGGGATCTCTCTCCGGAGCCCCTGGGCAGAGCTGGGGGGATGATCCAAACAGCGCCGGTCCCACTGCCTTCAGCAGAGCCGGCCCCTCCGGGCTGCCCTCGGGGGGCAAACCGTGTCCTCACACCGAGAGGCAAGTGCTCTTACTGGGAAGTTATTTGGCATTTGCAGCCGGAGAACAGGCACTAGAGGGGAATTTCCCCGCCGTTCCCCTTGCCAGAAAACAGTTCCACTTCAACTCCCCGTAAAACTTAAAAGAGCTTTGAAAAACCGTGCGAATCCCACCTGCCTCCTTCCACCGCGCAGGTGAACGCACTTTGTCGCCCGAAAGCTTCTCTTCTGGAGGCAAACGCAGAAACGAGAGAGAAAGCGGCGCTCAGGAAAAGGGGGGAGAGCCGGAACAGGAAAGCGGAGCCGGTGCGGCCGCAACGGGAGTCTGGGAGGGGTTTGGGGTCCGGGAGGAGTCTGGGGTTTGGGGTCTAGGAGGGGTTCGGGGTCCGGGAGGGGTCCGGGATCCGGGAGGGGTCGGGGGCTTGGGGTCCGGGAGAGATTGGGGGCCGGGATGGAGCTGTGATGTCGCCGTGGCTTGCGCAAGAGGGGTCTTCCCCAGGGGCCGGGGCTATAAAGGTGCCGCCGGCCGCGGGGAGCGGCGCGGTGCGGGGCGAAGGTGTGCGGTGAGCGGAGCGGAGCCGGGCCCGGCCGGTGGGATGGGGAGGGAAGGGGAGGAAGGGGAGACCTTGGCTGCTGCTTCATCCGCTTCTGCTCCCCCTCGGCCGAGGTGGGCTGGGGGTGATTTCCTCCCCGCGGGTGATTACGTCTGTATGGCGTGGGTGTGCGCTCAGAGCCTCCCACCCGCAGCCGCTATAAGGCTCTGTCCTGTCCCTGGGCCGGGGAGAGCCGACATCTCCCTCGGACGAAGGGCTGCCTCGGAGGAAAGCAGGCGAGGAAACCTAGCCTTTCCCAATAGCCCTTCCCATTCCGCCCTTCCCTATCTCCCTCGCTCTGCTTTAATGCTGGCCGCCTGGATTGGCTACGCTGCCGCCAAGAGGAGCTCCAGCCCAGTCAGCACCAGCCCCTGAGAAACCTCCTCTGTCTCCTCAGGTTTCTGATCCAGGCGCTCAGAAGCCCTCGCTGTGATGCCATCCTGCCACATGCTGAGTTTGAGGCATCCCTCCAAGGTAAAGTACCGTCTGCTTGTCAGGTAGGGCACGTGCTTTGGAAAGGAAAGGAAGGATAAACAAGGTCTGGGATTCTCCAGTACTATCCCTGAGCATCTGGGTTTCCAAAAGAGCCATTGCGTTCCTATGGAGCATGCTATGTATTTGCCAGTTAGGAAAACTTCCCATCTGTTCCTTGATCTGCAAAAGTCTCTCTTACCCCAAAAAGGGGGGAATGGACCGGGATGAAAGAGGAGAATGTACTGCATCTGCTTTGAGTTCTGAAAGAGGGGAACGGGATTATGGAGGCAACACAAACGGATTTGGGAAGGATGTTCTGTTGCCTGGGATGGCAAGGGAGGGCAATGGGGAGGCACAGGGAGCAGCAGCTCCTCCCTGGTACCACTGGTGCTTTACCTCTGGGACTGAGGACAGCAGAGGGAGAGATGGGGGTTAATTTCTTGTACCTACAACAATAACAAGTTTTATAACAACAGCAGCCAGGTTTGCTGCCCCCGCCTCTGCCAGAGGACGAGCTCAGGGCTCTTTGCGCTGTCTTTGCTGTAGTGGATGCTTCCCCCTCTCCTCCTGTTCCTGGCTGAGCTCGGCTGCAACTCCCAGCCCACGTACCAATGGAAGGACGCCGGGACGGGCGAGAGGCTCACCTGCCAGCAGTGCCCACCGGGGACCTTCGTGGAACAGCACTGCAGCAGGGACAGCCCCACGGTGTGCAGGCACTGCCCGGATTTGCACTACACACAGTACTGGAACTACCTGGAGAAGTGCCGGTACTGTAATGTCATCTGTGGGGAGAAGCAGGTGGAGGTGCAGCAGTGCAACGCCACACACAACCGTGTCTGCCAGTGCCAGGAGGGATACTACTCGAACATGGAGTTCTGCATCAGGCACTCTGAGTGTCCGCCAGGCTCTGGTGCAGAGAAACCAGGTAAGTACCCAGACAGGCAGCAGCGTGCACAGTCACAAGGCTCTTGTCACATCCTGGAATCCCCGCTGGAGCTAAAAATCAAGGAGAAATACAGCAGCCAAGGCTTGCCAATAGCCTGACCTACTCCCTTTTAGTTCACTATCACAGTGCCATCCTTGCTGGCATGTGAAACTGCTCCTGTCTTTGTTCCAAGGAGGAATTTTGTTGGGTTTTCCCCCAGCTTTCACTCTGAAACCCTGTGAAATCCCCTTCACCGCACTTAGATGGGATGTGCCCATCCCAGTTACCTGCCTCACCTGCTGCAACAGGCAAAGCCAGGCTGCAACTTGCCCACCCCCGGAGCAGTTGCTGGCCCTTTGTGGCACTGGACAGGTGGGAAGGTCCAAGTGGCTTCTGCTCCTCTGTCAGCTCCCTTCTTCTTGTGTCAGGTAGCCCAGGAGCTGGGAATGCTGATTATATGGACTGAAAAAGGTGGCTGTTGATGCAAGGGCAGGGCTGTTGGACATGTGTAGCTGCGAGGCTGGATTGTGTGGGCTTTTTTGGAGCAATTTGTGTTGAAAACTTGCAATGGATATGTGGCCAGGTTCCAAAGCCATAAAATCAGCCTTGTTCCAGTTCCCGGGTCTGAGACTCCATCTCCTTGTGTGATGTAACTCCCAAGAGATTTTAGGGTGTTTATTTTCCTGTTGTTTTCCCAGTACAGATTTCTCTGATCCTTTAGTTGCTCTTTGTGTATGTCTGCAAACTTTCTGAAAATACAAGTTGCCTATGAGGGGGTTTCCCTTTTTCCCCTTCTTCTCACTCCCCCCTGAATCACCAAGGACCAGAGTCTGCCTGGAAACCACAACAAACCAGCATGGGCAGCATCAGCAAACCCAGCAGTATGTTTCTAGCTTTGAAGTGTGGATGCTTTTGAAGTGTGGAGGCTTTTGAAGAAAGAGCTCCAGGCTCACTGGCCAGAGGAGAAATACTTGTTGTCTTCAGCTGGTGCTGAAGGTTGAGGTTTGGGGTTTAACTTTCTATAGGGCATGACAAAAGGCAGTAACGCAGTGAAATTCCAAGCAACACAGGGAAGTTCTTTGAGATCAAACATGACATTTATCTGAAGGGTTGGCTGTAGGACTGAGGAGCTGTGTGTGCAAGCTGAGCATTTGAGAAGCTGGTTTTTTGTTATTGTTATTTATTTTTTGGAAATAGCTTCTTATATGTGGAGGATTGCACCCCAGGCCAGCCACCTGAACCCATAGCAAGGACCCTGGGGCTGCCAGTGCTGGTATCTGGATGGGGATGATGTGGACTGGGGGCTGAGGGCAGAGCTCGCTGGTGTTTAGGTTGGATGGGGGCTTCAATCCCTCTGGAGGACACTGGATTCTTTTTCCCATTTACAAATACATTTACAAATATTGGATGTTTGGGATCTCAAATGTTGGGATTATAGCTGGGCTGGCTGGGATTTAGAATCATAGAATGGTTTGGGCTGGGAGGGACCTGAAAGATAAGATTTATCCCTGGAAAGCCAAAGCAACAGCCTAAAGCAGAGTGCAACAAGCTGCAGTGCTACTGTGTTGGTAACTACATCTGTGAAGAGGAGGTGAAAGGGGTGGGAAATCTGCTGTGCCAGGGCCCTTCCCACTCTCCCAGGGAAAGTGCAAGATGCCTGCTGCAATCCTGGCCACGTGGCACTGTCCCTGTGACACCACGGCTGGCCCAGAGCCAGGTTAGGTCCTCAGGAACTTTTACTTTCACTTGGCCGGGAGCTTCTGGCTCTGCTGGGAACCAAAGGGCTAGTTTAACAGCTCATCCACCAGCCTGGCTGTGGCTCCTACCTGGGAGATGGCCCTTTTCATAGCAGATGAGATGTCCTCTTGTGTCTGGGGGCTGGTGACAATTTACCGGCACGGGTAAAGCATTGCTGTTTGCCCTACACAAGGACATGCAGTTCCCAAGGGAGTTGCAGGCAGTGACCATTTCCAAAACATTACCCTCACCCTCCAGTGTTGTCTGGAATCAGCTCCTGCCTCTCCTCCCTGCTTGTCACCTGATGGTCCCCTTGGCTTTCCCTGCACAGGTACCCCCTTTGAGGACACCAAGTGTCACGAATGCCCTCCGGGCTTCTTCTCCTCCAACTCCAGCACCAATCCATGCCAGCCACACCAGGACTGTGAGCAGCAGGGGAAGGTGACCAACGTCCAGGGCAACCAGTACCATGACACCCTCTGCACCTCCTGCAGACTGGGGAGAGGAAACACCACGCAGGGACCAGGTGAGCCATGGCTCTGTGGGCATGGTGCTGCCAGGGGAAGAGGGAAATTTCTGATGATTTTCTCCTACTTACATGCAAAACAAGGTGAAATGGCTTGTGAAAGTGTGGAGTGATCTGTAATTAATAATAACTATAGATAGAATATAGTCTGTCTGCTTTTCTCCCCCTCTAGTGTCAGTCCCATAGTGCAAGGATGGGTGGCTGGGCTTAAGCAATGGCCACCTCTCAGTGAGAACAAAGAGCTGGCAGTGAAATCCTGCTGGATCTTGCCAGGAACAGCTGGGAACGTTGGGGCAGGAGGACAGTTTTGGCAGCCTTTCAGCTGTAGCTGATAAGAGATGTCTGATGGTCACGCAAACAGCTGCAGTGCAAAGGGCTGAGGCACCCAGCCTGGCTCCTGGCACGGGTTCTGCACTCCCTTTTCCCGGGCTTCAACCTATTTTCTGGAACCTTTTATTGCAGCATAGCCTGGTCTCATGCAGGTTGAATGGAGCAGAGTCTAAGGTTTATCAGAGCTATGTAGGGTGGATTTTGATCTGTCAGCTGAAAAAGTAGAGATGTGGTATCAACTGTGTCACTGTGATGCACTGATGAGCCTCAGGGGAGCTGGAAGGTCAGACAGGAGCAGCCAGTGGGCACAGATAGAGAATCCCAGAACCCTGGGTTGGAGGAGACCTTAAGGATCATTTGGTCTTGTTTCTGGTTCTTGGCAAAAGAACAGATGTAGGGCAGAGCAAAGGGCTGGCTCCAGGGGTGACCAGCGAGGAGGCTGTTTGCTGCAGCAGCTCTTGCCTTTCCATCCTGGCACCACCAACCCAGGCATTTCTCCTTACGAGGCCTGACTCACACCATGCCGGGAGCATGATCCAACTGCAGAGTGATGGAAAGCTCTGTCATCAGTGGGACAGAGTCCCTGGGGTGGTGAGGAGGGAGCAGCGTCAGCAGCACGTGCGTCAGGCAACAGCCCCTTGCAGCTATTTATAGAGGAGAGCAGGCCCCAGCAATGGGAGCTGGAGGGTATTTTTAACTCTAGTTCATCATGATTCTGCTCAGGATGCAGACAGGGGTCTGTTCATCATCAGCCTGAGCCTGCTGGAGAGGCAGAGTCTGACCAGTGGAGCCCAACCCACCCCAGTATAACCAGTGAAACTGTTCCCAGTTTGCAATGGCCTAATGAAACTGGCATAATCTCTCTCCCCGACTGAGTAATCCTTTGGCCTTGGTCTCTTGAAAATTCTTTCTGTTTTCATTCCTTATGCTGGATGCACTCCAGCAGCTTCCACCAGTTGGGGCTGGATCTGTCCCAGTGCCCAGACTTGTCCTGCCACAAGATGTACAAATCTCCATGGGAAAACAGAAACTTTCAGGAAAAATAATATGTAAACACTTATTGCAATTACTTCAGATTTTTCTGAGCTTTCCCACCTCCTCTGCTCCCTGACAGGGAGAAGCATGGAATAGGTATATTTACTCTCTTCAGGTTTACGGGAACGTTTACACGTTGTTTTCCAGCTGCCCTGTATAGCACGGGTCACTGGTGAGAAGTTCAGCCTTCCACTAGACCACGTTGCTCCAAGCCTCATCCAACCTGGCCTTGAACACTTCCAGGGATGAGGCATTCACCACCTCCCTGGGCAGATGTCCCATGGAGAGGCTT
>JAWWTY010000048.1:7663815-7706358 GCA_035222235.1 Margarornis squamiger
AATCTCCATGGGAAAACAGAAACTTTCAGGAAAAATAATATGTAAACACTTATTGCAATTACTTCAGATTTTTCTGAACTTTCCCGCCTCCTCTGCTCCCTGACAGGGAGAAGCACGGAATAGGTATATTTACTCTCTTCAGGTTTACGGGAACGTTTACACGTTGTTTTCCACCTGCCCTGTATAGCACGGGTCACTGGTGAGAAATTCAGCCTTCCACTAGACCACGTTGCTCCAAGCCCCATCCAACCTGGCCTTGAACACTTCCAGGGATGAGGCATTCACCACCTCCCTGGGCAGATGTCCCATGGAGAGGCTTGGCAGGGCTGTGTCCTGCTCTCCTGTGTCCCATGCTCATTTCCCTCTAACCCCGGGCTGTTTTCCCCCACCAGCTCTAGAGGACGACGACTGTGACCAAGCCATGATAGACTTTGTGGTGTACCAAAACATGCCCGTCAAGAAGCTGAAGCGCCTGCAGCAGATCCTGGAGCGCTCACCAAAGAAGCAGCAACCATGGACCAGGGCGGTCATCCAGGAGAAATTCCGGACTTTCCTCACTCACAAGAAGGAGGAGCACTATGAGGTCACCAAGGAGCTGCTGGAGGCACTGCGCATTGTCAAGCTCCACTCCATCGAAGAGAAGGTCCGCAAGCGCTTCCTGCTGCCCTGAGAGCATGAGCTGGACTTTTTGGGTGCTTTTTGTTTTGGTTTTTTCTTTCTGTGGCTTTGTTAATTTATTTACCTTCCCAAGCTTGAAAGCAGCATGAGAGATGAGCAACGGGTTGGAGTGACACCGTGCTGTGGCAGCTGTGTCACTGCTGATGGGGTGGGATGGGATGGGATGGGGTAGGATGTTCAAGCAGCAGTTTCCCTACACCAGTACAGCTCCTGGGAGCTCTCCAGGTGTTGGCCACTGATTTTCCAGCCTTCAACAAGGGTCAATATTTTATCAGAAGAAAAACCTGCACCCAGGGTCATTATTTCTGCAAAGAACCCAGTCCCCTTTACAGAAAATTGCCTGGCTTTGTTTTAACTGTGTAAGTTTGGTTTTGTTGCGAGGGGTTAGATATGTAACAGTATTTCCCACAGAGGATTCACTTGCGTTTGTTTGTTGTGCTTTTGTTTGAGAAACGAGTTTGCTGCTGAGGCACAGGATGGGGGAAGCTGCCCCACAGTCACTGGTACACCTGGCTTGAAAAGTATTTCTTAACTACCTATTTTTATACCATGTGTGAAAGATGTTTTCTAAAGAAAGAAACCAAAGAAGTTATTTTATTATACAATTCTCTGTCACCAGAGTCCTTTCCTAGTCTCATTTGGAGGTGATGTTGGGAGTCCCAGGCTGTCATATCTGACCCTGCTTACCCTTGCCTGCTTTTTGCACATACTTCTTCCCATGCTGGCATCATTGTTCATGGCATCAGGTTGGAAAAAGATGGACTTAAGGTCCCTTCCAGCCCAAACTAGTCTGTAATTCGGTGATCACACAACACCAGCCACCCCACAGCCCACCAACTCCAGCCCCCCATGAGCCATGGTGACACTGTGTGCCCGTGGGACTCAGCCTGTCTGCATTGGGATTTACAGCCAGGGTGAAGCTCATGTCTCTTGGATCAACCCAACCATGTCACCCCTGAGCCCCAGGTCTGTCCCCAGACTTGACCAGGCACTGCACCAAGTGAAGAGTTGCTCAGTCAGCCAAGCACCAGGCTTGGGGAACTTGTGCTGAACTTACAGAAGGGTTTTATAAGCAGATGTTGCTTAGGGAAGTCAACAAGAGTGACCCACTCGGGCATTTTCCAGCCTATAGCAATGATGACGCAGAGCAACATCTGCCTTGAATGAGTCTGACTTTTTATAGCTCTGTTGTTATAGCTCTAAGCAGTTTCCAGGAATAGTTTGTGGTTCAAAAGAGGAATATTCCCCCCAAGCTTGTAGCTGTTTAAAGCACTCTGAAGTGTGTGCTATATGGAAGTGCCCCCACACTTCCCCATGGGAGGAAGTTGGGGAAGAAGCTGACATAGCCAAGTCCAGGAGGGCATTTTAACCTCCTCTTGCTGCCCACAGACACATCCTGGGCTCTTCCTGCTGCAGTGGCAAGTTTATCCATAGCAATCTGGATGACTGGGGATGATTCTGGGGTGCAGTGCTTGACTTTTTGCTGCTCCAGAGTTCTGGAGTGTTTGGATTTCTGCTCACAGTTGCCTTCACAGCAGGCTTGAACTGGGGATCCCAGGCTTGAACTGGGGATCCCAGACTTGCAACTATCTCATGCCAGCTTTGGGTTCTGACAATGAAGCAGCTCAGTGATCCTGACACTGCCCTGGGTGAGTTCACCAGGGACAAAGAGAAGCAAATGGCTGAAAAGCACCGGAGGGGACTCTCCGCTTGGACCTCTGTGTTGAACCAGGGCTGATCTTGGCCATCCCCTCAGTCTTGGCAAACACCTCGAGGCTTCCTCAAGCCTGGCCTTGAAATCCTTCCAAGGAGCTTCACAGGGGACCAGAACTCCCTTTCCCAATGCTCAGCTATCACTACATCTATCTCTGCCCTTCCAAGCTACTTTATCCCAATGGGGTGCAGCTCAGTCCCCAAGTGTCCTCCAAGTCCCTCGGCAGGAGAGAAGTGCTGCTGGCACAGTCCAAGAGCAGCTGGGGCAGGAGATGAGGAGGGTTTCCATCAGAGCACTGTGAGACTTGAAGCAGAGCTGCAGCAGCTTGTTCCAAGTCAGAGTGCAAGGCAGGACACCCAGAGATGATGGATTGAAGGCTGGAGCAGCCGGAACCTCTGGCATTGGCTGCGGCTCCTTGAGGGATTCCCATCCTGCTGCATTGCAGTTAGTCCTGACTCAGCACGAAGGATTTGGTCTCCTTTGTCTGAAGCAGACCAAGAATGGAGATTTTTTTTTTAGTGCAGGAACCACCTCCTGTTCTTCATCCTCGTCACCGTCACTTCTTCAAATATGTGTTTACCATGGGAGTTGGGAGGGAAAAAAGGAATATCATTAGCAAGAAGCTGATATGCTATCTTAGATGCTGGTTTAGTTTGGTGACTTTTGAAGAAAAAGAGGTGCCTTTTCTGTGTATTTTTTGTGATAAAAGACCTCAGTGCTGAAGTGGAAGTCCCTGTGGGGCCTGGTGGCTGAGTTTGTGTGGTCCTTGGGGCTTGCTGCCCCTCTCACCAGCAAGGCAAAACCTGGGATGTGGGCTGGAGGCTTCCAGCAGGTACACAGGGAGTCCCAAGGAACCAGTGCTGGTCCCTGGGCTCCCAGATCAGCTGTCGTTGTTCTGGCAATGTCTCATGGCTGGGGACTCTGTGGGGAGTCTGATCAGGAGCTGGCAGCCATGGAAGCAGAGCAGCCATGGAGAAGAGCCCAGGAAACGTTTTTTTTCTGCTGAATGTTGGTGTAGAGGAGGGAAGTTTGGAGTCTTTTTTGTTATTTCGGAGGGTTTACTGAACATCATGATTGCTCTGTTCCACCTGGACCCCTTTCTGCACAGTCCCTTTGTCCCTTCAGATAGAGCAGATGCAGCAGATGCTTTGACAGGCTTGTTCTCACCCAGAGGTTTGCTACAGTTTATGTCCCACCACTGAGACTCCGAGGGGTTAAACACCCTGTGTAGGTGTGAAAGGGGGAGGAGAGCTGCCAGCTCCTTCCCATCCTCCCAAGATGTGATGCCTTGCTGAGCCTCAAAGCCCTCCCAGCATGAAGTGTGGGTCAACCATGTCTGACCCCTCCTGGTGGGGGTGATGAATGTCTGACACCCATGTGCTGTGCCAGCTGGCAGTGGGGACCAGAGAGAGACCTCAGCTTGCCAGAGCAGGAGAGGGTGATTAGCTGGGGATGGCCCAGCTCGTGCAGAGCTCTGCACTGCCAGGCTTCCCCCAGCACTGAGGGGCTGGGCAGGGGGATGTTGCCCTGACCACCAGCAGTTCCCTGGCTTGGTGCCACCAGAGTGACTTGTCCTGCAACAGCATCTCCTGAGCAGCCACGTGTTGTTATTGTGCTCTGCTGAGGGGATTAGGAGCCTCTCTACAGGTCTCCCCCCACCAGAGGCAGTTTCCCTCATTGCTGAGTTAGTTGGAATTTCTACACAGGGGAGTTTCTCACAGACAGGGTGACTGCAGAGGATCTGGTAAATATAGACCTTTGTAACAGCGGCCAAACACCCTGACACGTGAGTCTTGCTCAGCTTCCAGGAAATGGGCTTTGCTGGAAAAGCCAGGATGAGCACTGCATGGTGCTTGCCACAGCATTCCCCGCCTCCACTCCCACCACCTGACACCCAGACCACAGCACGAGCTCCCAAACCACCCTCAGGCTGATCATGAGATAGTTCACCTTTTCACCTAATTGAAATTAAGAGGATGAAAACCCCTTTTCGTTTCCACTGAAGTTTCCAAAGCCCAGAGAAAGAAGAGGAAGAGTCAGCAGCTTTTTCCCTGGTTTAAATGACTCTTTCCTCATAAGCTGTGGCTGAGGACAGCACATGGTAACATCTAAAAGTGGATGCAGCGCTCTCCAGGGATGACTCAGATATTTAGTACACAGAAGATAATTTTCCAAATGCTTACAAACACTCCACAAAAAGTCCAAGCTCATGCTGTTCTTCCACACCAGGCTTCCCTCTGCTGTTAAATGCTTAAAACGGGATCAAACCCCACAAAAGGACGAGCTGATTTAAAGTGCTAGGGTGGGTTAGGTCAGTGCCATGGGCTCCTCAGCCACCTCTCTCCACAGCCAGGTGTGGCAGTGACTCAAGTTGGCGGTGATGCCTCAAATCCTGGAGGGCCAGTGGCAGGAGCTGACGTGCTCCCGACCTGCTCCTCTCAGAACCCACTGGGACATGTCCCTCTTCATGCCAGGAGAGCATCACAAGTGCGGGTCCAGCTCCGAGGGCTTGGAACGGGTTTAAATGAATGACTAATGTGAGTGGAAGAAGTCAGTGGGAGTTTTTCACGTAGCTCACTCACACCTTGACCTCACAAGGGTGGAGAGCCAGGATTGCTGGAGAAAACCAAAGGGGGGAATTTTCTGAGGTATGCAGAGGGGAGGAAACCAATGCAAACACACAATCCAGCCTGTTGAAACAGCCTGCAGCCCTCTTGTCCCTGGGGTTGCTACCTTGTCACAAGATAGGTAAATTCACTTTCCTGCCTGCAGATTTCCCCATGTTTTCATCCTTGTCCCCACCCTCCTGTGTCGCTCAGCAGTGACTGTGGGCTGAGCCCTCTCGACACTGTGGGAGAGGATTTGGGAGTGCTAACACACACCAAACTTGTCTGAATTCACCCATCACTACTCCAGAGGTGCCAACTTCATCTCATTTTGAAGCACACTTCTATTTTCCTTCTGACTGTAGCATTTTCTCTTCTGGCTATAATCCCGTGTTTTGTGCCCAGGCTGTCCCTGCTGAGACTTGTCCCTCACTGATGTTTCTGCAGTGACCAAATAATGGGACTGAACATGAATGTTGGGAGGTGCTCTTCTCCCACAGGGTCTCACCTCAATCCCTGCCCTCATTTCTTCCCCTCCTCAGTTCATAATTTCTGTTGCCTTCTGTGTTCCAGGAGCATCCAGAGAGTTGGAAGTCTCCAAGAGCGAGCAAGAGGAGACACAGCAGGTGACTTGTCCCAGGTTGGGCCAGGTGGACACAGGGGGAACCAAGCAGTGAGGATGGACCAGCGTCGGTGTCACTTTGGCCAGGTGAGGAGATGGATCAGGTGCTCTTGGGCTGAGCATGGCTCATACCATTGATCTGTATTCAGCCAGAGCTGAGTGGAACTTTGCCTCCTGAGCATTTCTCCTCGTGTTTCTTTTCATGAAATCAGAACTTTTGCCTCAGGTTAACCAAACCCAGAATCTGACTGATAAATCCTTTTAATGAAGAAGATGAATGAAAAGGAAACAGTTTGGTTTATCAACAGTACCCCTATTAAAGAAGCTCAAACACAATTAGGCAGCCTGATGGCTGTACAAGTGTCACCAAAGGGTCCTCACTTCAGGGACATGTCTGACCTTGGGGTGCAGCACGGGCGGGGGTGTCACTCCCCACCCCTCCCCTCACTGCCTGTGTTGGTCCCCAAAGGACCCTTCCTTCTCCCTTGTAAAATGGCAGGGAGTTGGAACTAGATGGTCTTCTATGACCTCCTTTGAAATGGAATGATCTTTCCATGTTCCACGTTTCGGAGATGCTGGGAGGTCTTTGGAGTAATCATATTCAAAAAAAAGCAAATTACTGCTGTCTGCTGCTGAGTAAGGTGAGAACAGACAATGGTACCTTTCATCACCATCTCCCTGAGTAGATTAAATTATTTGGGAATATTTAGTTCTCAGCAGACTTGTTCAGACATTGCTGTAGCACTGAGTCAACAATTTAAAAGGCAGCTAAAAAAATACTAACATGAAATTGTCTTTATTAACAAAACCTTGGATCTGGTTTCTTGTGGCAGTTACAGAGCACCACATTGTAGTTTTCGCTTATTGCTAGTGTTTGCTTCCAAGTAAGTGTTGGGAACCCAGTTGTCCTTCACAGGACAGCTTGTTTTTGCCCTGAGAATCTTAAAACCTCATTTACAGGGGACAGCAAACAATTGCATTTCTTCTATTTAGATACATATTCTCAGCAGAGGCAGCACCAGTCTCTGCTCTCTGGTGACCAGTGACAGGATCCAAGGGAAAGGCTGGAGCTGTGTCAGGCGAGGTTTAGGCTGGAAATCAGGAAAAGGTTCTTCCCTCAGAGGGTGGTCAGGCACTGGAACAGGCTCCCCAAGGAAATGGTCATGGCACCAAGGCTGACAGAGTTCAAGAGGCATTTGGATAATGCTCTCAGGGACATGGTGGGATGCTTGGGGTGTCTTGTGTAGGGCCAGGAGTTGCACTTGATGATCCTTGTATGTCCTTCCGAACTCAGGATGTTCTGTGATTCTATTTGGTCAGACATTGTTTGGCTCCCCTGACCTGGCTCCCAAGGTAGTCGGATTTCAATGTTCAGGTCTGAGCACTGTCTCCTTATAGCTTGAATAAAATCAGAAGATATTAGTAAACCTCCTGATGCCTTTTAATTTACGGGAGTTTTCTGACTTACACAGCCATGGCCACAGCTACAATATCCATACACCACACCCTCAGTGCTTAGAACCACAAGCCCTTAATGCCTTACTGTCTGGGTCAACAGGGCACTTCCCCAAGCAACTGTTTCCTTGCCCTTGAAAACAAAGGCCTTTTACAATTATGCAGTCTTTAGGGAGAGAGGGCAGAAAACCTGCTGTGTCCAAGTGACTAAGCAGTATTGGGGATTCCACACCTCGCACTGCCACGAGGTTGTGGGGAGAACTGAGGTCTCCCTTGTGATTTTTGTCATTGCTCACCCAGGAAGAACACTGAGCAACCAGGGCACAGGCTGTGCTTAGTCTGGGGCTCTCCCACGTGCTCTGAACATAGTGGAGCTCCAGCAATGTGGTGACTTAGTTATACCAGGGGAGTGGAGCTGGGAGACTTGATAATTTTCCTGCAGAAACAGAGGGAATGACAATTTCCCAGCTATTGCTGTGAGGACACGAGCTCAATGAGGATGTGTGTCAGGGTGTTTTTGATTTGGAAGCATAAGGGACCAGATAAAGGTTTGGAGAGTCCAGATTGGCTTCAGGGACTTACTCCAATGTATTTTTTCAGCCTCAGTCAGACCACACAGATTCTCTGCTGCTGTCTTTTATTTCCATCTCTCTTCTTCCTTCCGTGATGTTGGAGCTTGGTAGGTGATTTATTGAATTTCTATTGGTCTTCCCATAAGTTAAGACTAGAACTCTTTAGCTGGGAAACTTGGGGGATAAGAATAGGAGTGTACATTCCCCACTCCATGACTCCGAAAGGGCAAATTAGCTCTGACAAGATCAAACCCAAGTTCTTCTTTCACTCAATTTTCATGTGTGCTGTCACGTCATGGAGGAACCACCTCACCTGTGACTCAGCACCTCTTGTTTACAGAGATCCCCTTTGATACACCAGATGTATTCATGGAATAGTTACTAGTCTTTCACAGCCTGCGGTGTGAGCTACCCCATGATCCTGCCTCTTCTCATGGCGTGGAGATGAGCTGTCAAAATTTCCACCATGCTGAGCATGTGAGTACAGACTTATGAGAGCTTAATGCTTGCTGTATGAGATCAGTTGGGTTTGGTTCAGTTGTTGTCCTTCCCCAGGAGGCCACAGCTGCCTTCACCCCGACTGCTGTCCTGTCCAGGGAAAAGGTCCCCTGTCACAGCATGATAGTAGATATTGGGGGTATCACATGTAACTGCAAATATTTAATGTAAAAGTAAGCCTTGTTTGTGTCAGAGGAGCAAAATCTTTCAACAGGGCAGGACAGCCCTCCATATCCCACAGGTCCTCTTGTTGCCCTGGCAGAAGAGCCCATCTGAAGGGCTTTGGTCACAAAACCCAGCAAAAGCTCAGCATGGAGTAGGACTCAATGATCTTTGTGGGTTCTTTCCAACTCAGGATATTTTGATTCTATGAAATGCCCCTGCATTCCTTTGCCTGTTACTGTTACAGGAGGTGCCATTTGTAATACCAGCTTCTGGGAACAACAAATTCTTTATTCCCCCTCATGATTGCTTTATGGAACCCTTTAATTCTTTGTGGGAGTGTGACTCAAAAAAGAAAAAAAATATGAAGGAAAACTCCAGTGAGACAGTATCAGGTTCTTTGACTTCTGAGAACTGGCTGAGGAGTTTCTGGCTACGAACTGAACTGGAACACAACAGAAACAACTCAAGAGGTTTCTGTTTCAGCAAGCACTTAAGGATACACTTAATTTCACAGTGAATTTAGTTTACCCTCAGAGCAGTTCTTCCGATATGTACTGAATACACATGGTTTAGGGCTGCACTGGATCAGAGGCTTGGATTAGTTACTTCAAATGTTTAGCATGAAATGCATTCAGCTGAAGGATGTACACTTCAAATGATGGAGAATCACAGAATCCCAAGCTGGAAGGGACCTCAAGGATCATCAGGTCCAAACCTTCTTGGCAAAAGCACTCCCTAGACAAGATGTCCCAAGCACAAAAAGAAGTTACTACTCATGAGTTAGGAGTGTCAGTCCAGCATGGATTTTGTCTCAAGGAAAGAATGGTTCATCCTGTGCATTCCTACCTATTGCCTCACCTTCAAAACTACACCTAACATGTGGGAAAGGTGAGACTGCGCAAGGACACCCTCAAAAAAGCATGTGAGGAATGTGGTATTCAAGAGGATACTGATAACAACATGGAAATTTTGAAACTTATTTGACATCAGCAGCTTTAAGTAAGGAGTGCAACCGAGAAGGAACAAGAACAACTTTCTCTGACTCCAGAAAGTGATTTTACGTGTTTGAAAATAAACATCAGGCAGAATTCCGGCACTGTGTAATCAACTGTCAACACTCCTCCTCTCCTTGTTTCCACTTAATGAGCACCCCGTTCATGGAAAAACTTTGGGTAATTTTTTCCCTGATAATGTTGCATATTGTGCTGTCCATGCTTTCTGTGCCAGAGCTTTGTAATTTTCCATGAGGTCTGATTCTTTTTAGTAGCAATTTGTTGCTTCACCAGGAATTTTAAGCATCACTTCCTCCTGAGGTAATGGGTGTCAGGAGTGAAGGCTTGTGATCAGATGTGAGTAGTGTAGATGAAGTTGTACAAGAGCAGTCACTACTGACAGCTCTGACTAAAGCCTCTTGCAGGTGGTTTGGGAATAAAAAAAACAAAGTGTGTGTAAAGAAACGAATGGAAAGCCCCCATTGAAGCTGGTTTTACCAGAGGAGCAGAAAAACAGCCCTAAAGGATTACAAAAGCACAAGAAACAAAACCCAAGGGCAATGCTGTGGGAAATACCCAAGGTCCAGAAAACAATAACTGTGTTATCCTCTAGGAATGTTTTGCGTGGGATTTCCAATGGGTGTAAAATTCCATTGTGAAAAAACACCTGCTGTAGTTTCTCTGATATCATTGGTCCTGATAAGAGCTCAGTAGAGAGCAATGGCTCTTCCAACCCCACCATTGCCTCTTATCTCCCCAGAGAGAGATTTTAGGCCAGTCTGAACAGAAAACTGTGCTAGAAGGGAATTTTGAGAGGCCACCTGGCCTAGATCCCATCTGCACTGAGGGGTCAGTTCAGCCTGTCTTTCTTGACTTTCCAAACCTGCACTGGTAGCTGAGAGTCAGGTAATCATGAGCACTTCTGGAAACCATGACTAACCCAACAGTCTCATGCCCTGCTAAAACATCATCACAGAGGAGACTCACCAGAGATTGTGATCTTTATGTGTAACAGCAGATCCTTTTCCTAAACAAACAGATGGACATGCTGGATGTGTCAGCAGTACAGAAGTAGGATCTTAAGGAAGAAAAGACTAAAAATAGATCAATTAGGAATAAAACCATCCTACAGCACTGGGTATTAGGTCCACATTTTTATGATGAGCTGATTTCAGTTCAGCAGAAAAGGATGGTTGTGGGCACAGACCCCAAACAGCCTCTGCTTGCTTCACCTTCACCAGATGCTACAGGCCACAGCATGGACTAAGATGCTGGACTTAACATGAAGCTGTGTCTGATTTATCCTGGTATTTTTCCCCTGGTTCTGTGGGACGGGATGTCCTGGGAAGTGGGATAGCTCTGACATCAGCACGCCTGAGACACACAAGTCACTGCTCTCTCGTGTGAGGACGGGATAGGATTAGGTGTACCAGCCAAAATGCTGTTACTTACTCTGTGTCTTTACAGAGTTCCAAATGAAGATGGGATTGCCAGCACAGACAGCACTGGGATTCACAGAGATTCTAAAAGCCTTAGAAGTGGTTTTTTAGCTCTTGCCTCCTGTTGCTACAAGATAATAAATCTTCACATAGGAAATTCCAGATGGGTGAGAAAAATGTAATCATCTGCCAATGTTCAAATAAGGCAAGTGGAATCGCTGCCGAGGTTATTAGACATTTACCTTTATCTCATGTAGCATGGTAACAGGGATTACTAAATGCAGATGATGAATCTGTTCACCTTGGGAAGACAAAGCAGCTCTTCAGAGAAATACATAGCTGTGAGCTGGCACAGGCAAAATAGGTCCAACACAAATGTATTGAAAATCTGAAAACCTGATTTCATTTGAACTACTCAGAAATACCCTTGCTTTGGTTGAGGTCTGGGAGGGGGGTCATTTGCAATGCAAAAGCATTTTAAATGAGTTTGTGCTTCCTGTAAGCATGAAAACATGATAAATTATTAAATTTCTGATCAAAATATAAAAACTGTCCTGTCTGGTAGCTGCTGGGATACCGCCCTGGAAGCTCACTGAATTATGGTGCACTTTTCACTCTCGGTTTCAGAGAAATCCTCCCTGGGTTGTTGTGGCCATCACAGTGTGCTCATACATACCTACCACAGCTCAGGCATGTCTCTGGGAGAAAGGCTCGCCCATGCCTGAGACCTTGGAATCCTAAGGTAAAAATATTTGCTTTAAGACCCCCCTGCTATTATGGGCCACAAAGCAGTCTGTGTCTAGATATCATTTTTCCTTCCTGCTCTCCCAGGGAATAGGGAGATCAAGAGATCTGAAAAGAATATGTGGAAAGCTTGGAAAACCCCTAGTATCCCACAACACAGACATTTCAAGCTACTTGACTAAAGTGTTTTGTCTCTCAGCAAGGTACTTTTGTTCACTAGTTACTGTTCTACATCTTAATTATCAGTACCAACCCTGCCAACCAAAACAGCCAGGGCTACAAAGTCACCTTAAAAATAGTCAGGCTTTTCAACACAGCCCAGTGAGAGAGATTTTCCTGACAATCATTGGTCACTGGGTCTCCAAAACTTTTGTACTCTTGAAAATCTCAGCCCAACATCACATGCAGCACCCAGAGAAAGTGCCACTTCCTACAGCAGGTGAGCGATCTTGAGGGATCCTCCACATTCACAGAGCACACCAAGAAACCTGACTGGGTCAGGAGGTCTGAAGGAGCCTTACTTCTCTTACTTAAAGAAAAGCAAGATTCTGCTTTCCACTTTGCAACTATTTCCACTGACTTCATGTGCTTAATGACACAGTCCAGCTGCCCTTGTGCTTTGATCCAATCTGAGTGAACAAACGTCCTCCTCCAACAAAAATCTGCAATGAATTGCAAGCAGAAAATTCAGCATAAAGTTCTTTGACACACTCCAACTCACAGACTTTAAACAAATACTGCTGACGTGCTCAAGTACAGTTTGATTAATGACCCCCTCATTATGTGAGCAAACAGCACCAGAAGTAACTAAAACATGCGAGGAGCAATACCCACTGCCAAACCACCATCAAATTCATGTAAAATGACATATTCAGGGAAATGGTAGTGATAAATCAGCAGACCTAGCTGAGGTGACGTAAGAACTGAGCACTGTTTGACTTCGAGTGCTGCCTTTCTGTTCTTTCTTACATTTCAAAAAGCCAGAAGGCTAAGTACTGTTATTCCAAAACATTACCTGTTTCAGCCACAGAAGTTCAAAGAAGTAGGAAGCTTTATTGCATACTGATTTCTCCCTGCCTACAGATTCTGCTTTCGGCCAAGAAAGATCACAGAGAGGGCCTTGATTCATTCCAGTTACAGAAGATCCCAATTACTCTTAGGATTAAAGAGAATGCACAGAGGGATTGGCAGTCAGAGCAGGGCAGTGCTTCTGGAGTCCGTGTCCCCGGTAGGAATACCCATTTTATCCAGCATACAACTGTGCCGTTGGATTTGATAGTCTCTGAGGTCTTTTCCAACTTCAGCAATTCCACAATCCTGTGACCATTGTGCAGTTGCTGGCTTCCATGTCTGCATTCACCACAGGCCAAAGTTACAAGTCACCACGCCGACTGAAAATCAAGTTCTAATCAACACTGTCTCTCCCCACTACAAAAACAGCAGCATAACAGGGCCAGTAACACCCTGCAGTCACCGCGGGGCTGGAGCAGCAAGGGATCTTCTCAGTCAGGAGGGACAGCCATTCCCCAGGCTGTTCCTCCCCTCCCACATTCACCTACAGTTCCTTCAGGAGTTCCTTCACGTCACTGGCCTCCAGCCTGTTAGACTAACAAATCAGGAATCACAAAGTAAAACAGTAGAAAACTAAGTCCTTTGCATCTGCAACAATGTGTGTAGGTTGCTACATAGGATGCTCTTAGGTCAAAGACTTAACACTTATTGTAAGAGATTCCCACCCCCCACCCAGTTGGAATCCTCGGCTCATGTTTTTTAGACGCAGAAAGAGATATTTGTCTCCAAACTTAGGAAAGAATCAGGCATAACAGGAATCCAGTGGATCGCTTTCTTTAAAGGGAACACAAAACTGTGTGGAAAAAGACTGTCCATTCCTTGGCTGCCTTGGAATTCCTTACGTGATGTCCTTCTTTCTTGGGGGGCGGTGGATATTCCTCACCACGCACTTCACCATCCACTCAATCCCTTCGTTCACCCCTTTGCTAAGGAAACAAGATAAGCAGACAAGGCTTTAAAATAAATCAACAACAAGAAGCGAACATGGTTCAGTAAAGCACTGAGCACTTACAGGAGGAAGGGAAGGGCTAGGCCCTGTAGCTATTTATTGGCATTACTATATTACTTCTCACATAGGCAAACAATAGGGATCTCATTTCTTCTAACTCAGAATATAAACTCCATCCTTTATTTTTCTGGTGTCTGTACACGTCTACATCCAATTTCGTCACCAACTCTGTGGAAACCTTGGGATGAACAAGCAGCAAGCACACCTGACAGCTGGTTTGAGGTTATTTTGCCACAAACCTCAAATTAGTTGCAGCAGATCTTGCAATCCTGATCCCATCTGTGTTGGGGCTGCCAAGCAATTCACCACCTCACTAGTCTGCACAGCTCCCCATCCAGGACTTCTGTAACTTATTTAGTGCGTGCTCAGATTGAAATTTTGAAAGGGAATTTCACACAGACCAAAACTAGAAGTGTTTGAAAAGGTTTTTTTTTCATAAGGTTATTATCTAATACTTCTCTTTCAGGCAGTGCTTAACCATTTTTCTTGTCGTCACTCATCTCCTTAATGGCATATGATTCATAGCAATGCAGACAACAGACTTTTTTCATGGTTTATGAGGTTTTTGTTATCCTTTGCAGTGGCTCATATGATTACACAGATCTCTTGCTAGATTTAAAAAAGAAGTCTCAAAGCTCTGGATTCAGCACAGCCAGTAATTCAGCCAGGATTGTTTCCTCCATCTGGAACAGCACTTTCCACTCAAAGAACTGAAAGTGTAACCAAAGTATTGCAAGACTCAAGCGCAGTAGTGATGCTGAGATATCAAGAATGTAGTGGGTTGGTCAAGGTCAGGGCATGCAGCTGTGCATGCCCAGATTTTCATCTGTTTTAGTCATCAAATTTTAAACCACAGGCTTAAATTCTATGTAAGAACACTCTTGGAGACTGTTACATTATCTACATCACAAAGCTCATCTGCATGCCAAAGAATACGAAAGCAGAAGCACAATTACAGCAGCAGCAGCAAAGCACCACCCATTTCTCTGACAGTGGCATCAACAGCGGCATTTTCAACTGATTTCTAACCTAAAAGTCAGGAGCTGCAACAAGCCAGCATCTGCAAGGACGATTGTGTGTGGAGAAGGGATGATACAGGACAACAAATATGCCTCCAAGACCTGTTGCTCTAAGCCAGCAGTACGTTTCCTCCAGGTTTCACAGGCAGGGTTTACAGATAGTTACTGACCTGGTGCACATCCAAGGTTCACAAACAAGTCAGTGCTGGGAGGAAGCCCAGCTCCCTTTCAGGGGTTAGCAAATCCTATAATGCTGCTCTGTGTGTGACACCCCACAGTTGCTCAGTCAACTAAAACTCCACCCATTCTCATACTCACCCAGTAAGGGCTGAGCAGGCTTGAGTCAGGCAGTCCCTCTTCCCAATTTTGTTAATGCAGTCACTAAATGCTGTCTTGATGTCAGGTATTGACAGACAAGTCTGCAAAGGGAACCAAAGAAGAGCTTGCTTTCTGTGCTGCAAGAGATGGTGATCTTCTTTCACAATTAATCCTACCATGTCTGCAGCCTTGCTTCAGTCAGGATGGCAATACTGGTTAAATCCCCTCACCCACCAACACAGCAAATTCACCTCTTTACATTCCAAAGAAACGAACGTGTTCTTTTTTTCACCAAAGAGAATGCTGTTTGCAGTCAGTACACACACACTGCCACACCTCCCTGATCCTTAATTTGTGCACTTCCAAGTAAATAGAGTCCTGGAAAGGAGAACAACCTCCACCTCCTCAGGATAGTCCTTCCAGCCCACCCCATCATCACATACAGCTTCTGTCTACCAGGACACTACAAGAGCTTTACTATTTACAAAGGCTTTTGAAAGGCTGTACCTGCCATAAGCCCAGCTGGCTCTTTGCCAGCAGCCTGGGCACTCTCACAAAATGGCTTGGGTGTGGAATTTTTTAAGTTCTTAACACATTCCTTGTCATTACAGGCATGGCCACCCTGCACGTGTCTGTTTGCTTCCAGAGAAATTCCAGCAACATGGAATGCAGCACATTTTCTCATGCCTGATGTCACTGTGCCCTTGACTTTCAGCAGGTCTTGCACTTCTGTGAGGCTGCCAGGAAGCTGCTGGGAAGTGGCTTTACAACACAAATCATAAACCCCCTGATAAACCAGTGCATTACGTTCCTGACACAAATCACAATGTTACCACAAAAATCTTATTCTTAGAGCTACAAACAATAAAAGCAAACCTGCCCTGCTGGACTTGCACCTCCCTGAGCACAGGAAACAGCTAAAGGAGAAGTCACCAGCCTTCAGATCCTTCCTGATCTCAGTGCTCACTTTTTCCTCAGAAGCCCTGGATAAGCCATTTAAGCACTTCAACTGGCCATGACCCCACCTTTCCTCCTCTCTCTGCAAAAACATTTTGGGCTTCAATGAGGCTCAAGTATGTGTTTGAACCACCAGTGAGGCCCAAATACATGTCCTGGACAAGTGTTTACACAAATGTCAAATTGGACCCTTGTAAGTCCTGAGGATCAGCCAAGTGGATGTAAACTCTGAGAACAGAAATATGGAAATTAATGATACCTGCCATCCATTTTGCAAAACACTGATTCTGGAGAAATTAAATACAGGAAACTTGTGTGGAGATAACCATACAACAAGTAACCAGGTTTCATTGCTTATAAATAAGAAGGGTTCTTAAGAAATGTCTTGAGAGGAGTTTAACAACACCTAATTCACCCAGTGCCCCCGACTCCAATAGTTGTGCAACTTTCAATGACTGTACTTTCTTATGACCTCAAGCTGCATTTTAAACTTGGCCTTTCAATGAATAGCCTGGAAACTGTATCCAGAAATGTTACTGAAATCACTGCACCAAATCCCTAACAATTTAGTTCAGGATTTCTGCCAAGTGAGAAACCTGCAGTTCATACGGATGAGCTGTCAGCCACAGGGTAAATAGTTAATTAAAACCCCCCCCAAATACTAACTTTAGAGGGAGTCAGACTGGAGTTGGGAGTTGGAATTCATACCAGTAGGTCTGGAAGATGGGCAAGAGATAGCAACCAACCAACCATTCTTTATGGGTTTGTAAAAGATGTCCTTTAGTCTGGTATGACGTTCATTGCCCAAGAGGTTCAAATGCCTCCTGGTTTAAGCCAGAGTCTGGACAAGTCAATTACTCAACAAATGAGAAAGGGGAAGAGCTGTGTGTCAGTAATTTGAACTATATTTTAATTCTTTTGTTTCTTTTCAGTCAATGAGACCTGACAGCAGGAAGGTTAAACCTCAAGGCAGCTGAAATTGAGCAAATGTTTCTTGAAATATACTTTAAGTATCTCACAATTCAATATAATTTTATAACAACTTCCCTTTTTCTGATCTATTATACATATTTAAATATTTTTTTAAATAAATCTGAAAATATTCAAGGTAGGAAATAACAACAGAGAGCACAGTCATGCTGTCCTTGCTTTCTACTTGCACGGGCAAAGCAATCAGGCAATGAACTCCCCCAAACCAGTCAGCAGACCAGCACACCTGCACACACTCTGCAGCACAGAGAACCCACATCCTTCACTTCACCCATTCTTGAGGCCTTTGAGAATCCACTTTTCCCAGTGCAACCTACAATTATAGCCATTTTTTCCTCCCAGTATAATCCATTGTCATCACCTCCCTTTCCAGTCCTCTGGTATAACCAAGTCCTGCCCTGTGTTCCACAGAGCTGCCCAGCCATGGCTCTCCATGGAAACTTGTAGCAGAGTCTTGCTTCGGAGATTTTGCCCCTTTCACATTGTTACAGCAGGGTGCCACTGCATCACAACACCACTCCTTCTCTGGGGAATAACTTTTTCCCCTCAGGATGAAGTAGAGCAGCACACCAGAGGGATAACACCAAACTATCAGTGCGGAGAAGTCTTGCTTTAGTGTTTGAGGGGAAGTCATGAACTGGAATCTCATCCTACAGCAGACGATGAGGCAGATTATCCATCACATTATCCAGCAAGGGGCACCTGAGCTTCTCATGCTCAGGGGAAAATGTCAGCTGTGGCTTCCAAATTCCCCTTGCCTCGCCAGACAGACCTCCCCAGCCACACCACAAAATGTTTGTTTATAGATGTGTTTTGTTTCTCAGCTGAAACCACAAAACCAAAAGGCAAACGGAAACCGGACCTGTGATCACACAAACAGTGCCCACTACAATAACAACTCACAGTGACCTTTCAGGAGCCATGGTATCCATCTGCCAGTTCAGAGGAACCTCACACAACACATGACAAACCGTATTTTCACCTCAATTTCCCCAAAATAACACTGTAAAACACCTTTTCATGAAGGCCCTTCAAGGCATACTGTAGCCAGGACTAAAACAAATTCCTTTCGTGAACCGGGTTCAGAACACATCACCCAAATTAAGACTCCACAATGGCTCACCCAAAACTCTATCAAGCAGCAAGGCAAGTTTTAGTCAAAAAAGATTACATTGTAGAGTCTCTATCAATTTACCAGATCCAATGCAGCAAAAACAATGCTGCTGCTTGGTCTCCTGTCAGAATAAAACCTCAAGTACAGGCTCTTCAGTCATCTCAAAAGTAATCAATCACCAGAATGGAACTAAAAGAGAAACTACAGGAAGACGAATCACCTAGTAGAACTATTCCATAAAAAGTCTGACCAACCTGACTGGTTCTGGGCTACCTTTTATACAAGCTTATTTTAAATTAAAACTTAAGCTTGTTTAGATTTAAACAAGTCATAGTATAGCCTCAAATTAAACAAGCTTATTTAAATTAAAACTAACTTTACAGGAAAGCTCTGGTATGTCTTCAGTTGGAAACTGGAATGGCTCTCATGCAGAAGTCCTGTTTTTTAACGACTATGAGGAAATGAGTATTCTGCTACTCACCATGACTCCTTGCATTTTCCAAAGACATAAGGAGGCTTTTCAACGTTCTGGAGATTTCAAATTAGATTTCCAGAATTTACATTTAGGTTAGGATGGCAAATCTTCCTTCCAAAGGCATCATGCAACACCTGGTTATTTTCAGATGCTATTTTTTTCCAGCTGAGGTTTTCCACTACTTTTGACAGTATTCCATAACAAGCCATTCTACCCTCAAGCTGTAACAGTTCATTGCAGAGCTCAGAAATATAGACCTTGTATAAACCTTTAAACAGCTGCATTCACATCAAATGGCAAATAGCAATTCTTACTTTGCAGTTTTTTCTGCAGTAAGACATATTTTCAAAGGCACCATTCTGAGCTGAAAGGCAGTCCACGGGAATTATTATATAGTAGACATTTAACTCCCCTACAAAGCAACAGTTCCTTTAAAAAGCAAAACAAACTTCTTCCACAACACACATTTGACTCAGTCTTTTAATTAATTATAAGATGATGCAGTTTTGAAGCCCCTGGTGAATATAGAGCATTCTCCTGGTACAAAATAGTATCTCACTCAGTATTGTCACAATCTTAGGATTGGTGTTTTGCAGTCTGTGACTGTATTTCATCCCGATATGACCAAATACCACTTGTGCTTGGCAGTGCTGAGAGGACACAATGAACCCTGGGGCACTGGTGCCTGTTCACAGAATTGTTACACTTCAGGTAATTTCAGGCATTGAGTCAGAGCTTTTGTTATCTTACTCTGAGGTATGTAAAAAAACCCTTTAAACTTAAAAAAACCCAAAAAACATAAAACTTTAAAAACACCCCCAACTACTTCTATGACTAGATAATCTCTTAGATAATCTTATGATCATCCAAAACCCAATCTGTCGTGTTGTACCGTGAAATGTAACCAAACCCTCCTGTAAAGCCACAGTGATTTCTATGGAAGTCTCAAGTATTTCACACAAGTGCAATCAGTCGGACAACTGTAAAGTCCAAAGGAAGAAGGTGAGAAGTATTTGCATACTTTGGAAGGGACACTGATCCCAACTGCCAGGGCTGGTGCACCAAATCCTACTGGAAGCCTCTGGCTCCCTCTAGAGATGAGTCACTGGAGCTGCAGTCTTGGAATTCCAAGTACAACGCAGGAGAAAGACATGGAAAAACACTATGACCACTTTAGGCACTCTCTTCCCTTATTTCCAGGCCTGGGGAGATGATGATGGCCCTGGATGTGTCACCTAAACACTGTACCACCCACGAGTCTGGCAAATCCAAACCAAGACCTTTGCAGTTCTGGATATGCTGGAAGGAATTTAAATTATATTACCAGAAAAGAGCTTTCTTTGACGTTTACTGCTGACATTGATGGAATGCCTTAGGGCAAACAAATGTTTTATTGAACAGATCCTTATCTTAGTTATGGGAAAAGGATGATACTGTTTCACATACATTTGTTGTGCTGTTCCTGGGTTTTAAAAGAGCAGCCTAAACAAAGTGCTAAACATTTTTATTTTCTGAATAAACAGGAAAAAACAGTATCAATATACCCAGTCACTGCACGAGAAAGCCCCAACATGGCTATGCAGATTGTTCTGTTTACATAACGAGTTCACAACTATGTGCCTGTAGGAAGGTCATTTATGCCACTGGGAAAAAAACTCAACTAAATTCAAGGCAGTTATCTGCTGTGGTGGGAAAATGCCATACAATCAGCCCAGGAATGTAGATCAAATTTAACCTGAATGCAGAGCTCACCTTCTCAAGGCTTATTTGCTCATTTATGAAAATCTGCAAGAATCTTACCTCTACATCCTGCTTGTTGGCCAACACCAGAATGGGAACCCCTTCCAGAGCTTCACTGGTAATCATCTTCTCTACAAAGCACAGAAATAAAACCAGAGGTTTAGCCAGTTCTGGAAGCTGTACAAATGCATGGAACAGACTATCTGGACAGAGAGATGAAGCAAGAAGCTCTTTCTTGCATTACAGTTTCATTGGATACAACCTTTTGGGTCTATTTTCTTCACACTGTACTCACCAAAAGCTCTTTTAGACTCTGAGAGCCTCTCCTCATCTGTGGAGTCAATAACATAGATCACCCCGTGAGATTCAGCATAGTACTGAAAGGAGAACACAGATATTGCTGTCGATCCACTGGGACCATTTGTTCCTCTTCCTGATTTTATTTTAATTTGGTAAAATTTTGGTACATATGGAAGAAATCACTCAGTTAGAGCCAGCTGTCTGGAGAGAACGGAGGCACACAGAATGTTGTGTTTGCAGGTCTACTCAACACATCAAGTGAAAAAGCTCATCTGTGTCCCCACAAAGCTTATCTCTGTGGCACAACCCCCAGAAATGGGTTGGTAATTGCTGTCTGTAAACAATAATGCAAATAATAAGCATTATCTTTGCTCATCTTGCACAGATAGAGTTGAATCTCTGGATGCTAAATACTGGGGTTACTAATAACTCTGTGATTACCAAATGATCATACAGGTTCAATTCTAATACAGACAAAATCACTTCTAAAAGTAAACATGGAATGGTTTGGGTTGGAAGGGATCTTAAAGCTCATCCAATTCCAACCCCCAACCACGGGCAAGGACACCTTCCACTAGATCAGGTTGCTTCAAGCCCCATGCAACCTGGCCTTGAACACTTCCAGGGATGGGGCAGCCACAGCTTTCTGGGCAAGTTGTGCAAACAAAATAAATTAAGATAAAATAAACCCACATCTCTAACCTTGTCCCAAAGCGACTGCAGTTCTTCCTGCCCGCCAAGATCCCAGAACATCAGCCGAGTTTTGCCAACATCAATAGTACCAACTAGGGGGAAAGAAGAGAAGACAATCCAGTGAAAACCAAAGGTGTTGTTGCAAAGCACGAACACCTGCACACCCCACTCAGGAATCTGGGGCAGGACAGGCTTGCAGGGGAACGAATCACAGGAAGTGGTTACTTGCAACTGCAGTGACCACAAAAATAGGGTCATGCCACGCAAATAATACCAGGATAGGGCCAAGGAATGAACTTCAGCGAAATTTAGCTTGAGCACAGCACTGAAACAGGATACTTGAGGTTTAATACCTCAGGGTGTTTTCCTCCTGGGCAGTTGGGAGATATAATATCTGCTTCCAGGAGCTATTCTGCCCTTGTCCATTCTTAAATCTTTCAAACAAGAACCAGCTGTTGTCTAACTGTGCAGGAAAGCTGAAAGAATTCCAAACAAATTTACTTACTGTTTAAGCCTACAGTGGTTGTGATTTTGGACAAACTCATCCCTTTGTAGTTCTTGTTAAATCGAGTTTTAGTTTGTTCAAGGAAGGTCTGAAAAGGAATAAGACAAAGTATTTATTGTCAAATATTTTACTTGCTGGGGCAATCCTAACCCAAACCTGCCTTTTCATTTCTGCAGAATCCTGCTAGAGCAGATACTGCTCTAATTTATTTTGGACAAACCATTCTCCTTGCTCCCTATTTTAGCACGGAAAGAAGGGATCATAGGTGATTATGGGATTATGAAAGCCTCAGCCACATCCCTGAAAGCTTGTGCTAAATTTAAGTAATGGAGAAAACTTGATTGTTTGGTGTGACAGCACTAAAATACCTCATGATACAGCTGAAGAAAGATTGGCCTGCGATGGAAGATTTATCTCTGGAGGATATTTAGGAATGTGTGTGCCCTCCACAGGGTGATAAACAGCACTTACAGTTTTACCAGCATTGTCCAAACCCAGGATCAGGACACAGTACTCATCCCTTTGGAACATGTACTTATAGAGTCCTGACAGCAGCGTATACATCCTGCTCCTGCAACAAATGCCAGGAAATCATTAACAAACAAGTCATTCCCGAAAGCCTCTCATTCAACACGAGTTTTCCCCAACCCTGGATAAATAAATAACATTACTCTTTTATCAGTAACTCTCACATGGAGACAATCCCAGGAAAAATCACAGATTCAAGAGAGACCATGAAAATAGCTGAAGGTCGAATTTTCAAATGTACACAAGTGAAGGATTATCTCCCAAAGAACAGAACCTCTGTGTCTGCACCTGCTGCAAACTCACTCCCTGTCTGACAACTTTACTTAAAGAGGAGCTGAAGAAGAGCTTGAACACCCCTTGCAGTAAATGTAAGACCCACAGAAAATGAAGTGAACTTTATACAAACACACAGAGCAGATATTTTGAGCAAGAAAGTGCAGGCCAGTCTCCCCTCCTTGTTCACAATCCCTATAAAAACATCTTGGGGTCTTTATTGGCTGAACTGAGTGCAGAGTATCCTAAAGGCACATAAACCCCCTTCTTATCTTAATTTCAGCTTTGTCCAGCAACAACCTTATGTTGTGGCATCCATCAAACAGTATTTTGTCATCTCACAGACTACGAGGACCAGACATGTGAGTTGCCCACCAAAAAAAACACAACTAAGAACCAGAGTGACTTCAGAACCTGCAGAAGCCCATTCTTTTGTCTTTTTTGTTGCTGGATTTGCATACACAAGGCAGAGAAGCTTTGCAGGAAGCACTGGCACCAAGTGCTCCCGCTGACTCACATGCCATTGCAACAGCTCCTCAGTTCAAACACAGATAAAGGGATCCTCGAGGCAGAGACTCTGAGAAGCAGCTGCCTCTGAGCAAATGTGCGGTTAAATGATCACTTTGAAGTCAAACACCTTTACGTAGCGGGAAATAGAAGCGCTCCAGAGCAGGAGTCAGGGGGCTCACGGTAAGGGAGGACAGGGCACCCCAGAGCGTGCGGGTTTCATCCCCACAGGTATCTGCGGGGGATCGGGACCCTTCGCCCCCAGCTGTGTGAAGGGGAGCTCCTGCCGTCCCCACAGGGGGAACCCCCGGCCCGCTCCCCTTTCGGGACAGCGACCGCCGGCCCGCTGCCCCGTGACATCCCTCCACACCCCGGAGATCCCGCTCCTCCTTCCCTGCCACAGCCTCGCAGGGCTGAAGGGACACAGGGGCCCTCACCGCCATTTCCCACTCACGGCCCAGCACCAGGTCCCGGCCCGGAAGGTCCCGGCCAAGCGCAGCCGTGCCCCGGTCGCTGTCGCTGTCGCTGCCGCCCCCCCCGGTTGCGGCGGGCAGGCGGACAGAGCCCAGCGCCCCAGGTCGCTCACCCGGTGCCGCAGGAGCCGCCGCCGCCGCCGCCGCCGTCTCCGCTCACGGCCGCTTACGGCCGCCCCCCTCCGCCGGCCACCGCCGTCCCGCGCGCGGGGCTCTGGGAAATGTAGTCCTGGCGCGGCCGCCGCGGCTGGGCGGGGCGGAGCAGTGGACTACAACTCCCATGATGCCCAGCGGGCCGGCGAGGCCGACGCGCTGGGAGCGGTGACGCGTTGGCGCGCTCAGGCGGAAGTGGGGGGCGCCGAGGGCGGAAGTGGAGGGTGTCATGGCGGCCGCTGGTGGGGCCCGCTGTGGCTGAGGGCGGAGCGGGGCCAGTGGCGGTCCTGGTGGTGGCGGTGGTCTTGGTGGTGGTCGGGGAGGCGCTGCAGGGGAGTGCCAGGGCTGCGGGAGGAGCGGAGCCGTGCGCAGGCTCGAGCGGCACCGTGGCGGGGGCAGGGCAGGGCCAGGCCCGGCCTCGCCTCTCTCCGCGGGTTCTCCCGCCGCCCGTTTCCAGCAGGACGATCGCCCTGGTGAATTGCGAGGGGAGGAGCGGGACGGCGGGATGGATGGTCTCTTCTGCGGAGTTGTTATCCGGAAAGCTCCGAAGTGAACGCTGAATGTGTTGTGAGTTGCCGGAAAGGCCGCAGGTAAAAGCGCCTTCGTGGTGGCGATGATGGATGAAGAGAGTCTGGAAGCGGCGATCCAGACCTACAACGCCCAGCTGGAGCAGGTGGAGCTGGCGCTGGGGGCCGGCCAGGACCCGTCGCAGCACTCGGACCTGGTGCAGCTGCAGGAGGATCTGAAGCAGCTGATAGAACTGACCGAGTCCAGCCTGGTTGCCGTGAAAAAGAGCAAACTCCTGGCCACTTTGGACACAGATGTCTCCTCCTCCTCCCCAGCAGGTCGCCCAGGGCAGGATTCCCACACGGAGAGCTCTGCCCAGGACGACGAATATGCTGCTTTTAAGGAAGCCATTGCTGGGCTTGGGACAGACGAGGAGCCTTCAGGGAATAACAGCGAGATCTCATCGGAGAGAGGGGGAGAAAGTGGTGATAAAAACGAATCCAAGTGCAGTGAAGAGGAGGAATCAGAGAGAGAGGAGGAGGAGGAGCTGAGTGGGATGAAGGTTAAAGCCCCCTATTACAGTTCCTGGGGGACCCTGGAGTACCACAATGCCATGATTGTGGGGACAGAGGAGCTGGAGGATGGCAGTGCTGGGGTCAGGGTGCTGTACCTGTACCCAACCCACAAGTCCCTGAAGCCGTGCCCGTTTTTCCTGGATGACAAGTGCAGATTTCAGGAGAACTGTCGGTAAAGAGAGGGAGGTTGGGAGGGATAAACCTCCTCCTGCAGTGCCCTGTGTGACTCTTTTACCCAGTGAAATTGTGCCTTTTATGTTTGTAAAACGTGCTGTGGTGAGCAGTGGCATCAGTCGTGGCTGTTTCCTTTAGCTAACGCAGAGATGAAATGGAAAATCCCATGGGAAAGCTGCAGAGATATTGCGTAATTGGATAAATTAATAACCAATTAAGTGTTTTAAAATAAAAACACCAGAGCTAGCGTGGATAGTACACATGTTCCATTTGCCCAGGGAGGTTGTAGAGGCTCCTTTTTTGGGGATCTTCACAAGGGAGGGCCTGGAGCAGCCTGAGTGGACAGTGAAGGTGGCTGGGCTGGAGCCCTGCCTGTCTCTGATCCTCTTTGTCTCCAAGAACGTGAACTTTTTTACTGGGTGTATCACTTGCAAGGGAGTTTAGTTCTTCTGGGTGGGATACATTCTTTGTTACATGGCATAAATAACACATTTAAGGTGCAACATGAACAACCTGTGTAATTGCAGCAGCACCTGGACAAATCTTCCTAATTACCAGAGAAGGTTCACCACCCCTGACATTTCCTTTAGGAAAGGGGTTTTACTTAAAAACTCCTGTTCCTCCTTCCCTGCAGGTTTTCCCATGGCCAGGTGGTGTCTGTGGAGGAGCTCCAGCCTTTCCAGGAGCCCGACCTGAGCTCGCTGGGGGTGGGCTCAGCCTGCCTGGCAAAGCACAGCGATGGGATATGGTACACGGCCAAAATCACTGGTGAGGGGGCTGTCCCAGGGCTCTGGGGGAAGGTGGAGGCTGATGGTTCTGTGGATGTAAAACTCGTGGTTAATGATAGGAAAATGTTAACTATGTGGCTGCAGCTCTGAGCTCAAAATCCTGGCACAGCTGAGGAAACAGGCTGAATTTTGTCAGGCTTGGGGAGGGAATTGTTTGGGAAACAGGAGACATGAAGAGCAGGAATGTGGAAAGGAAATTAGTACAAGGTCATTAACAGCTCTGAAATGGAAGAGGCAGGTACTGCAGGAATTTGCATGCATATTAGGTGAGAATTGCAATAATCTGCTCTTGTTTAAACAAAAACCAGAGCAGCTGGCCCTGCCCAGGCTTCCCCATGTCCTGGGAAGAGGGAGGGTTTATTCCCTCTTTCCATCTTTCCTTTAACTATTATTAATTCAGAAGTGATCAAGTGTAACTTCTCTTTAATTCCATTTCTCAACAGCCCAGCTCTCTTCACTTGTAGAAATAAACGCTTAGGTATCAACATAGGCATTGTGGAAATGGCTTTTCATTGCAGTGGATGCTTCTCCTTCCCAGACAGAAATAAAAAGCACAAATTAAGCCCAGAATTTTTAAAAACATGTTCCTTGGGCCTTTCCTTGCTCCCATGTTGTTCTGCTGGAGCTGAGTCTGGTTTAGCCCCTGTGTGCTGGGGACTGGCTGTAACTCCTGTCCTTGCTGTTCCTTGTGCAGATGTGGACAGTGGCTACTACACAGTGAAGTTTGACTCCCTGCTGCTCAAGGAGGCTGTGGTGGAAGGGGACAGTGTCATTCCCCCGCTGAGAAGTGAAGATGCTGCTGAGTCTGACGAGTCTGATGAGGACAGTGTTGATGATTCTGGTTATGCCAAAGGTAAGAGAGAGGGGGAGGGCATGAGCAAAAGCTTCTGCTCTTGATCTGCCTTTCTCTGGGACTGGATGGCTGTCCTGGAGCTCTCAGTGTCTCACCTCTCATGAAAGAGCAGTTAATCTCTTTATGTGTTCCTGAAAGATCGAGAAGAATAAGTAACTATTACACTACAACTGTAAACTGAAATCTTTGTTCTATGCAAATCACTTGGCTAATGAAAGCTGGAGGTTTCCATGGGAACTTCCCACGTGTGGAAGAAGAGGAGGTGATGTTTTAGAGTTCCAAGCTCAGAGCCTGTTTCTTATATGGTTGCCTGAATTGAGCTAATAAGTGATTCAGGAGATTCCCTTATCCCTGGGATCTCCATGCAGCTCTGTGACCCAGGAGTGCAAGATCTCAGTAACTGAATTTTGGGTCCTTCCAAGTGCCTTCTTGGAGGTTACACAAGCAGCACTGTCCACGTCCTGGTGCCACAGCTGTGTCACAGGGACAAAGTTGTGTCCTAGAGCTCTTAACATTTATCCTAACAGAGGTTACTAGCTCCTAATACAGAATTAACATTGTGGCCTAGAGGAGCCTCATACCAAAGACAGGAACTGGAAGCACAGGATAAATATTACATGCCACTGTGCCAAATTTTACTCTGATGTGTATATCAGTCTGTGTCACCATCCTAGAAAGAAGGAAAGGAAGCATAAAACTTCTGGATGACTGTGTCTGGATCTGGGAAGTGGTATGTGCATTAACTCAAGTGAGTTCTCTCACTTCAGTCACTCCCTGTGCAGCGTTCAGGGAAGGTGACAACTCAGTAGGAACTAAGTAAGGCTGGAGGAGGGGCCAAATGATTTTAGGGTGGGAGAAGTGACTTGTACTGTCTTGTGAGGGGGTTTTTGTGCATGAAGGTTTTGCAGAGCAGCTCTGTTCCTGTGTTTCACTGATTCTTCTCTTCTGTGCCACAGTGATAGACTCAGGAGTTCCAGAGAACGGGGAATGGACTCCTGCGTGCAGCTCCTCTTTTGGTGGCTGGGAAGCCCATACTCGTGGCATTGGCTCCAAACTGCTTGTTCAGATGGGATATGAGTTTGGAAAAGGTAAGGGGAGTGGGTGGTCCCGGGGCTGTTAAGGAAAAAAACCCAGATTTTGGATGAAGCCAGAACTTGGCTATGCTGAAGGGCCTGTTGGCTGAGGCTCAAGTGATGTGATAGATCATAGCGGTGTTAGGGGGAAGAGGAATGACTTATATCATCAAAGTGCAGGCATGTGCGGCACCAACCCCTGTATGGTAATGGCAAGCATTGGAGGCACTTGGAACCACGGTCAAAGTCATGATCAAAGCCGTGAGAAAGGCTGTGTGAGTGTTGAGAGGCTGTAGGTGGAAGGGAGCTGATCTGCAAAGCTTCTGATGTCTGTGTTAACGCTTCTCCTGGCTCTGGACACAGACTTCAAAGCCTGCTGAACTCGCTGCTCCCCACCCAAATTGCATGAGCCTTGGGGGCTCTGGGAGGGCAGCCCTGCTGCCTGTGTGTCTCTGGTTCTCCCAGAGGAACCAAACCAGTTTTAAGTAGAACCTGGCTGGAGAAGCTGAGAATATGAGGCTGAACCTGGTTTTGCAGAAACCGGCCTGACTGATGGCCCCAGGCTTGGAATCACAAATCCCTTGCTGTGAAAGGCTCCTGGCTTGGCCTTTGCTGCTCCCCTTGCTTGGACTGTTACAGCTTTTGGTACCTCAGGAGCCTGTTTGCTTGTTCTACGTGAGCCTGTGGTGGGAGGTGACACGGAGAGGGGATGTCCTCACTTGCTGTAATCACTTGGTGTCTCTCCTCAGGGCTAGGGAAGAATTCTGAGGGCAGAGTGGAGCCCGTGCAGGCTGTGGTGCTTCCTCGAGGGAAGTCCCTGGACCAGTGTGCTGAGGTGCTTCAGAAGAAGAAGCAGGGCAAGCTGGACCCAGGCAAATCGAGGAAATGCCGAGCAAAGGGAGACAGTTCTGGACAGTCGGGTGGCCGGAAACCTTCCCGGAACGTGTTTGACTTTTTGAATGAGAAGCTGCGTGGGAAGAGCGCTGGGGACAAGGCTGGAGGGATGGCACTGCCCCAGAGGAACAGCAAGGAGATCTACCACGCCAGCAAGAGCACCAAGAAAGCCCTGAGTGTCCACCTCTTCCAGACCACAGAGAAGATTGAACAAACGCAGAGGGATATCAGAGGAATCCAGCAGGCCCTGGCACGGAACATCGGACGGTAGGAAAATGTTCTCTTTGGGAATGAGGTCTTGGTGCTTCTGGAAAGGCTGGGCTTGAAGTGGGGTGTAGGAGGAACAAGTGAAATATAGGTGGATGAGACCTAGGGGGAAGTGGAGTTCAATGTGTGCTTCAGACCATCTTGCCCACTGCCAGATGTGTCTGAGGTCCTTTGGCCGGAATTTGGGTTGTGGGAAAGAGAGGAGTTCTCTGAGGAAAGGCGTTGGAGTCCTTTCTTTTTCATGCCCACTGTTGCAGTGTTGCTGTTGAGCATACCAGGAGGACATTTTGTAGCCCAAACTGTACTAAACATCAGGTTCTTCCTGGCTTTCAGCAGGTCCCTTGTGCTAATCCTACAGGAAAGGGCAAACCCCCCTGGGACGAGGACAAGCCTTTGATCTTACCATGCAGGATGACATTGCCACTGTGCTTTTTGCTTTCAGGCACAGCATTGCTGCAGCTCAGCTGGAGGAGAAGCTGGCAAATGCTCACAAGCAGCTGGGGCAGCTGCAGGCCCAGGAAGCCAGGCTGCAGCGGGAGCAGAAGAAAGCAGACACCCACAAGAAGATGACTGAGTTCTAGGTGCTGAGGAATGCATTGGACTGCAGGGATTGTCCTTCTAGTGCTCCTGGCCTCAGAGCCTGGGTGAGCTCTCCTGCTCCTCTGGGCCTCAGGCTGCCCAGCCTAAAACTGGGCGGAAAAGCAGCAGTTTCTGGATGCTTCTGAGCTCTGCTGGGAGCGGGGAGGGTACACATCCGTCCAGCCCCAAAAGCACTCACTGAGCTGGGCCTTGGATGAGGACTGGCTACAAGAAATACGATTTTCTGCTCTCTTGCACACTTCTTTCCTTTGTTTTCCCTGCAGCAGCACCTCCATCCAGTGTCTGTGGCTGCTCAGGTGATAACACTGTTGGCTGCAAACCAGCTGAGGGGGCTTGGACAGCCCCACATCCTGCCATCAACTGTGGCTTCTGTCTGCAGCCCCCTGATGAGCACAGGTGCAGGCAAGAGTCCCCAGCACAGGCAAAGCAGAAAAGGCTTGTGCTAGGTGAAAACATCAAAGGCAAAGTGCTTCAGCTGCTCTCTGCCTTCTGGTTTTTACTGTGGGATTTATCTGAGAGCTCCGTTTTTTGGGGGAGTTCTTTGTAGCCTTAGTGTAAGGAGTAGACATAAAACTGGCAGCTCAGAGGTGGGAACTAGCAGCCTCAAGCATCAGATTTCAGCAGTTAGACTGTAAGAGTATCCCAGGACATGCTGTAGCCTAATTCAGTGGCTTGGCATAGAAGGCTGCGTGGTTCCACAAGTAGGGTGCCAACACTGGGGGAATAAGCCAGCAGTGTAATGGGATTCCCAAACCTCCTAGCTAGGAACAATTCCACAGGGAGCCATGTGATTTCTGCCACCATTATTTGGGTTTTCTGTCTGAGGTGGCTCACTGAACACAGGTCCTCTTACTAAAAAACCTCAGGACCCAGATCCAGGTTGGACTGGGCCCTGAATGAGCACAAAGAGCAGGATCGGTATGTGCCCTTCCCTGCAGCATGGAGAGTCTTTGGACAGGAAGGATGTTGTCTCCCCTTGGTTACATTCTGTGTTGATGGCAGCCAATCCTTGCCCCAGAGGAGATGGTGGTTTCATCAGACTGTTTCTGGTGGGATTTGTGTATTGTAAAGGCTTTTTTTTTAAAAAAAAAATTTTGCAATTCATGCCAGTATCTTAAGGACACAGTTTTTTCTTAGTTTAAGAAACTGATTTCCTTTTATTCTGTGAGTCACTTTTCTATTGAAAAGGTTTGCTCCTTTAGTACCCCCTTTTTTATCTGTTCCTAAGAAACCTGTAAAGCTGTCAGCCTGGGCAGGGCTGTGCCTGCTTGCAGGGCCAGGCGGCCAAACTAACCAGAAAATCTGAGGCTGAAGAAGATATGATCAGAGCTGTTCAAGTCATGTGGAATTTCACATTGCTGCAGACACACCTCAGAAAGCACGGCGAGACAGCAAAACCAGACAAGGTGAATATCTTCAGGAAACCTGTGGGAGCGAGTCTGTGTTCCTGAAGAACACCTGGATCATGCTGTGAACCGTGTGGATGTGCAACTGGCATGGACTGCCTCGGGACTGCAACATCCATCGGTTCCTCATGGAATTGGCCCTACTGTCCTCATTGTTCTGAATTTGTGTTCTCCACACACGGGGCTCAACTCTAGGGTTTAACAATGGCTGATCAGAGCCCTTCCCTCACAAATGACTGTTTGTTTCCCACACTTGAGTGTTGAGTGGTGACAAGGATTAATGTGCCCAGCTTAGCATGGGTGCTCACTGAAGTGGCCCATGACTGGGGAGCTGAGCTGGGCAGAGAAATTTTTTGGGTTTGTTTTGTGCTCTGAGACTATTGAACATCATTCCTTTAGGAACTGGGTGTATTGGCCCTGTGTCTCAGCTGAGTGGTATTGTGACCCTTCCTTGGGATTTCCACAGCCTGCCTTGTCGGATTCCTATTCCAGCGGCTGCTCCCTCCCACCCAACACAGTCCAGGTCCCTGATGAATAAAGTTGGTGTTTATTTTCCCCTCTCTCCTTGTAAGGCATTGCTCATTTGCAAGGTGATGATGATCTGGAGCGCCCCATTCTTTCCTTATATTCCCCTGAGCACCCAAACCGGCCGGGTGGGAGTGGAGCACGGCAGAGGGTGCTGGTGTGTGCCGAGAGCCTGCGAGCACAGACCCAGCCTACCCTGGGGTGCAGCCACCACCTCCGAGGCCAGGAAGCTGTGGTGTGTGCTCCATGCCTGCTCACAGCCTGCTGCTCCTCACGGAGCTCGACAGTGGGAGAGCTCAGGATGTTTGAAATCTGCAGGAACCCCTAATTGGGATTAGCTCAGCGGGATAAAAGACATTAAATTCTCCAGGCTGGCTGGCAAAGAGGAGAGCATGACTGGATCCCTGTCCTTCACTGTCTTCTGAGTTCCTGCAAAGTAAGTGGTGTTGGCTTTCTTGCCTGGGGAGTCTGCAGCTGAATGGGGAGTGGTGGGGAATACTCTAAGACCCCCCCTATATATATATAGAAGTCACAACGTTGTCGGGGGTGCTGTTGCAGCTGGCTAGACTGGACAGGCAGGATTCCTGCTCTGCTCTGGGGAAGCATCAGCTGGGTTCAACCTTGCAAGTTGGGCTGGAAGCTTCGTGCCACTCCGTGCTTTGTGCTCTGCAGATAGGCTTGAAAGGGAAGAGTAAGTGGGAGCCAATTGCTTTTGGGATGAATTGAGTTTAGAGATGAGGGGTGTTGTGTGTTTTTCAGTAAGGAAAAATTCCAGTTGTGGGGAAGGGGACTGGAGTTCTGCTTGTGTTGAGCTGAGTGAGGAGGCTTGAGAGCGTGGCCACTGGGACACTGTCCTCCATAAACCTGAGGTTTTGTACTGAAGGTGTGGCAAGAAAACCACTGTGGTAGGCAGGTGGTTCTTGAGAAGGCATTTATCTCCTTAACCCATCCATGCTGTAGTTTGGAATCCGGCTACCCATAATGGCAGCTCTGAGCTCTCTGCTGCTGTCCTGCTGTGGAGAGCTCTGCAGAAAATCCCTCCAGCAGGTTCTCAGAAGAGCATTTCTCTGAGTGAATGTCCAGTGACCAGGGAAGGGCAGGAAGAAAGAAACGTGCTGAAACCGTGTAGCCTTGAGAAAAGCCCCACGGTGTGGGCGGGTGATCACTTAGCTGGAGGTTTTAAAGTAGTATTTTCTCAAAAGCCACTCCAGCACGTGAGCAGTGATCAGAACTGCAGCTAGAAGTGTGCATCCAAGTTTTGGGATGTTTGGGTCTGGCATTTAGAAATACATTTGCTCCTTTCTAAATGAAATGCCTCCAGAGATGTTTGACCATGAAATCTCTCCCTCCCACTGCAGAGATGAGTGAAGTGAGTGAGATCTTGTGCCTGCTTGGTGTTTGAAATAGTCTTAAAGTTCACTAATTGCACCCCATGGTCTAGGGCAGATTTAGTGTTGTGACTAACTAACAGAGCTTTCATTTTTCATAATTGAAAAGAAAAAAAACCCCATCTACTTCTGCTTCTTGGACATTTTTTGCAGCACAACTCCCCAGGGTACCCAAGAGGAGTTTGCTGCAGCCGTGTGGGCAGTTGCTGATTGAAATCAGCTCAAAATGTTCCCCCTGGTTTCTTGCAAAAACAGGCTTTGAGTAGCTTCACAGACTTTGTGCTCATCACCCTGCACTGAAAACTGTGTGGTTTTATCTGGGGAGATGAATCAGAGGTCGGGCAGAATCATCATCAGCGGCACTTAGTTTTGCAGTGCATTTAATCTTGTTTTCATGAAACCCGGCTGAGGAACTCGCACTTTTTGTAGGAGTCACAAAAAACTCCCACATCCTGGAGTAACAAACCATCTGCCCTTTACCTCGGGTGTCAGGGAGGGGAGCTGTCTCTCCTGGGCTGTGGGTGTGCGTCGCACGTACGCAACAGCCATGGCTGCCCTCGCCTTCAAAGCCACCTCAGCTTGCGGAGCCGGCGTGTTGTGAAACCTCCTCTGCTGAGTCTCCTGCCCTGGGGAACAGCCCCAGGACTGGGAGATTGATAACTCTATTGGCAGGAAATTCAGGTGCAGGTTTCAGAAGGTCTGGTTGAGACTTTGCCTTGCAAACCTGCTCAGTCCTACCTGAGCGGCTTCAGTCAGGCACCGAGTTTTGCTCACAAATCTGTAGTTTTGGGAGACCCACTGTGTTGTCCCAAGTGGCTTTTCCCAGTGACTGCTGAGCCTGAACACAATGTGGAGCCTGCACTGGGCAGTTTCACTGGCCAGAAATCCCAGAGCAACCACCCACCTGCACAACCAAGCAGATAAGAAGAGTTTCTCTGTATTCATTTCCACTCAGGAAGCCTCTCCCTTCTTCAATCTCAAAAATTCAGGGATGGAAAATCCCCCTGCTGTGGGATAAGCTGCCCCATGTGTGCCTGCCTCAGCATGCTGAAAGCTCCCACCTCAATTCCGACATCACACCAGTTCCTGACTGTCGTACCTCGTTAGAACTTTGTCTGCTGAGCCCCTGAGCCTGCTCAGCTCTTCCCTGAGCACGGCCACTCCTGCAGCCTGTGATCCCATCACTCTAATGAGCTGAACGAGTCCAGCGAGGAGCTCCAGGCTCTGTCTAACACGACGGCCCTGTTGCAGGTAATCTGTGTAATTAATGTATGCTCAGACAGAAAAGCTGTGTTGTCTAATTAAAACATCGTTGGAGAGGGAACAGCCTTCCCTTCCCAGCTCTGATCTAAGCCAGTCTGTCCAGCCTGGTTAGTCCCTAAAACCTCCCTGTCTCACTTTCTACCTTGAACTAATTGCTCTCCAGGGTTCAGGCTTCAGTCAGGGCAGTTTCCAAAAGCATGGGAAGTTCTCAGATAAAAGGTGCTGTGAGTGGGTAGAGACCTTCCAGTTATTTGGGTAAAGATGTGCCAAAGATGCTGCTGTGTGACGTGGAGGGCAGGGGAGAGGGGAGCGAGGTCAGTCCCCCAATGGGCACAGACTGCCCCGCTCGCCGTGGGGCTGCTGGAGTTTCTGAGATTCACACGAGGAAGGGTGGCTCCTCACCACAGCCCATCTGGTTTCTGTCACCCAGATGGTGATATGTAAGAGGGTGAGTAAGAGGCGCTCGGCATGCCCTGCAGGATCTCTGGGTCCCCAGCCGTGCTGGTGGAAGCTGCCCTGCTCAGCTCTGCCTTCAGGGACCTTGCTGGCCCCATCTGGATCGGCTACCGTGGCTTCTTGGAGCCGTGCTTTACTCCCAGGCTGGGAACTGCCCCCACCTCTTCTCGGCGCTGGTCACAGGCCAGCCTTTTTTGGAGAGCAGGGTGCACAGAGCTGAGCTGAGCAGGGTGAGCAGAGCTGGGAGCCGCAGCCGCCGTCAACGCTGGTGCAGGTGACATGGTGTCAGCTTTTGCTTTGGGTTTGCAGCGCGCTGACGGCTGAGCAGGGATGGGGATGGTGGCACGGGAGTCACCAAGAGCCTCCTGGGAATGATCCTGACAGGCTGGGGAGTATCTGCACTTTGTGTTGGGCTTCCCAGCACCTTTGTGCCTCTGCACCACTTGCTCTGGCCCTGCCACTGCTGCGGTTTGCAGGGGAGGACTCTTGGGGAAGGTGCAGGGACAAGGGCTGGATTTGGGCAAGGCCTGGCTTTAGGCAGAGGAAAGTGGTGGAAAGGCTGGGCGTTTTCTGCTCCCATGTCACAGCAGAGAGTGGCTGCAGATGGTGTCCTGGGGTATGAGGAGGGAGAGATGGCTGCAAGGCTGAAGCTCTCCCTGTTTCTGGGAAACTGAGTCATCTGCCTGTCCTGTCTGGACTCCCCTATACTTGGGAGTAGTGTCACCTCCATCTCGCAGCCCAGGGTGGTGTCCCAGTGTCCCCAGAAAGCACCCTGTCACTTTTAGACTGTCTCCAGAGGGTTTTTGGGGCCCCTGACCGTCTTATTTTCAGCATCTCAGTGGCAGCTTGGGAGCTTGAATCTCGTTGGGTTTGTCGGGTTGGTTTTTTCACAAGGAACCAAAATCTGAAGTTTTCCCAGGAGGTGGCCGAGCACTTGTTGCTGGGTGTCCACACTGAAAGGGGCACTGGAGGCATCACAGTGACCCTGGGGAGGTCAGCGGCTGGCCAGAAAATTAAACACTCAGTGCATGGCCCCCTCCACAGCACCCAGAGAGACCCTTTCCTGGGAGGCTGTGCTGTATGGGCTCCTCAAGTCATGGAGCACCATTCCAGGCTGTGGTGAGCCTGGCAGTGCACAGCTGCACCCCAACCCATGTTCTCTCTCCTCAGAGCTCGGCCCTACAGTGGTGTTGGAAGCAGCTGCCCCATGGCTGCAGCCAGTGGTGAGGGGCCGGTGGGGACCCCACACCTGCCAACTGGTGCTGCCCTGGCCCTGCTCGGTGGCCTCATCTACCTGGGTGCCCTCTGTGCTGCCTGCCGACGGTACGTGCTGCCTGCAGCCCCTCTGCTTTCCCTCTTGGCACGGGGATGGGGCTGGGGGGCCCTTGGTGGCATTTGGTGGCTACACGTAGAGATCCCACGTGTGCCCATCCTGAGCTGGGACCGCTGGGATCTGCTGCTCTGCTCACCCCAGCTGTGTCCCAGTGCCCTGTACCCCTGTACCTTGCAGTGCCCAGGGAGACCCCTTGCACCCAAAAACCTCACAGGAGAAACCCAGAGAGGGCTGAGCTGTGAGTGGGATGGGTGGTGCCAGGGGCAATGCCAAGGGTGGTGCCTGGCACAGCTCAGTGGAGAGCAGGATGCAACTAAGACCTCCCCAGCCAGCACAGACCCTGGTACAGGGCTGGGGAAGGAGGAGGGAGATGTGGGTGCCATGCTGGGGACATGTTGGGGATCTGGGGCAGCTCCTCCTCACCCCTGGTTTGGCCCCCCCACCTCAAGCTCAGCTCCACTTCTTCCCACAGCAAGGGCAGGAAGAAGGTCGCTCCGGATGGGGTGAAACTGGTGGATGAGGTAAGCACATACTGGGGGACAGGATCAGCCCCAGGGGGGAGCTCTGGGACCCCCAGACATGAACCTGAGGGTGCGTGTTCCCCTACTGCAGTCCCTGCTCCGACAGACAAAGCTGCGGTCGCTCAGCAAGTCGGACACGAAGCTGCATGAGCTGTACCGGGTGAAGGCCAGAGGTGATGGTGAGTGGCCATGGAGCTGGGGGAGCCAACGGGGCCAGTGGGCCCTGGCAAGTGCCTGTGGTCCCCACATTGCCCAGGGAGTGCATTGTGGCAAGCACAAGCTTGCTGTGGTGCCAGTGAGGTGATGGCACAGGGGTTGGTGCCTGCTGCATCCCCTGTGTCCACTCATCTCCTCTCCTCTCCTCTCCCGCAGCCCAGCGCCCAGCCAGCCTGGATCTCCCCTGTCCCACAGCCCCTGGAGCTGAGTCCCTGCCCAGCTCTGACCTGCTGCACCGCGAGCTGCCCCGGATCCCTGTCCCTGAGCCCCCAGCTGCCACCCCGGCCCCCGACCAGACCTACTCCAACCTGCTCTTCACCCCACTGCGGAAACCAGCAGCAGACACTGTCTATGAGTGCCTGGCAGTGGGGGGGGAGGATGCCCCAGTGTCCCTCAAACCCACTGGCACCCAGATGTCCCCGCCACGGGTCAGGCACGGGGCAGCCGATTACGCCTGTGTCCATAAGGTGAAGAAGACGGTGCCTGTGGAGGTGCAGGATGGGGCCATGGCAGGACCTTCTGGAGCACAACAATGCTGGGATGGCACAGGCAATGTCCCCCGGGCCAAGGTATGACTCTGGGGGGCATCAAGGATGGGGTACATAGTGGATCATGTAATTCCCTGCCTCCCTGTAAGTGTCTGTGTTTGGAGCAGGGTATAAATTAGGCTACTGCATTTCCACCGGAGCCTTTGTGGGAGGCCAAAACCTCAAGGGGCAGGCAATGCCCACAATGCTGCTCTCTGGGCCCCACAGAAGGCTCCCTGGGCTGTGCAAAAAGCAGGATCTCCAATGGTTAATGCACTGCCAAGATCCTCTTGGGGGGGGCTGTGTGAATCTGGGGAGGTGGCACAGGCATGGGGATACCCTGCAGTGGGCAGGGATTGTCCCCAAACCCCCATCCAAGAGAAGTTCCTTTTGCAGCTGGAAGAGATGTACTCGACAGTGTGCAAAGCCACCAAGAAGAAATCCCAGGTCCCTGCATCAACCCCGAGGGCCACAAGGGAGGCGGGTTCTGAGTGGCCACCCCCTCGCCAGCAGGAGAGTGCTGGGTGCTGCACCACATCAGCCCAAAGACCCTCCGACCCCTGTTATGAGTCCATCAATGACAGAGCCTGGACTGCTCGGGGCTGTGGCCCTGACCCTGACTACGAGGCTGTGGACATTAACTGGAAGAAGGCAGCAAAACGGGACAAGCTGGGGAAGAACTGTGTCCCTGAGAACCTGTACGAGAGCGTTGGGGACATTTGGGCAGGGGAGCCCCGGAGAGCCTCCACCCGGACGACAGCCAACGGGCTGGAGGTGTACATCACCAACCTATAGCCCCCTGGGAGCAGGGTCAGTGCCACAGGGGGGGCCCACCCTGGCTGGACACAGTCAGTGCCAGGGACAGACACCTGCAGCCCCATGCCCACCTGGGTGGCTGCACCCCTGCACATTCTTTCTGTATATATTTCTATTGCTTTTCTGTAAGTGTCCTTGTCCTGTCCCATCCCAGCTGGTGCCAGCAGGTTGATGGTGGGATGCCCCAAGATGGGCAGTTTGAGGGTGCTGGGTGCCATGTGGGACCCCAGTGGGACAGGGCTGGCTGGCATTGCCACTAAGGTGGGAACTGGGTGTGGACTGGTCATGTTTTGGGGAAGGGGGTGGCAGGACTGTGGTCAGCCCTGGGTCTCTGTGCTGCAGGATTGGACCCTCATCGAGGGGTTTATGCCATGAGGGAGGATCTCTGTCCTGCTTGCACTGTCTGGGGGAGAGCAGGGCCCCCTCCAGCCCCCAGGACGCCCTGAGTGACTTAGCTTCCATCATGGAATGTCTCTTGTTACGGGGAGATGGAGTCAGCCCTGTGCCTTTATGGAATCATAGAATATCCTGAATTGGAAAGGACCCACAAGGGATCATTGAGTCCAACTCCTGACCCTGCACAGGGCAACCCAGAAATCCCACCTTGTGTCTGAGAGCAGTGCAGACTGTGGGGTCTGCTCCACCCTCCATCACCCACTCCCACCCTTTCAGACCCATGTAAGAGTGGGCAGCCATCACTCAAAAACCATTAAAAGGTTGAGAGGGTGTTAACACCCCTAAACTGGATCTAAATCCCTGGTTCTGGGGCCTGATGCTGCTGCTGCAGCTGTACAGCGATGCTGGTGCTGGGAAAGCACCTTTGGGCACAGTGTGACTGTGGTTGCACCCACCCTGCATGGGTGGTTTGGTACCTCCAAAATGGGGACATGCAGCCACCAAGAGCTGCCAAAATGGGATGTCCTGTGCCAGAAAAGGGACTTTGCACAGGGTTGGGGGGTAGGAACCAGGGCGTATTTGCATAGCACTTGCTGCCTGCTCACCTCCCCATCACTCCCATGGGTCCTGCAGCCTCAATGTGCCAAAAACACTTGTGAGAGCTGGGCATACACCTGGACCCTTGGATCTCAGGGTTTAAACTGTCCTCCTCCCCACTGGGAATTGGGCATTCCTGCCCCAAGGGCTGCCCAGTGTCCCCCAGGCGATGTAAGGATTGTGGCCCCAGCCCCACCACTGCCTCCCCTGGGTGTAGGGGCCCAGTTGGTGGCCCAGTGGCCTGTTCATTGCTGGAGCCGGCTGGGAGCTGCAGCCTCTGTGCCCTGCCGTGCCATGCTGTGCAGCAGGAAGCCACACGCCTTCCCCCAGCAGCTTTGCCCCCACACCGTGACAGGTGAAGAGATTAAGACTGAAAACACAGCGCTCAGCAAACCCCGCTGCAGGCGTTGGAGCCGGAGGCACCTCAGGCTTCGTCAGCCCCACACTTGACGCCAAACCACAGCCGCCTGCTCGAGAGCTGCTCCCATCCCCCTGCGAGATCGGGGCGCCGATACAACGCGGCTGGTGCCGGTGCTGCCACGCTTTTCCTGCTGCCAACCCAGCAATGGTGTGTGTGCTCTCCCCCTGCACTGCCCCCAGCCGCATCCTTCCCCTGCTCCCCTTCTCTGTCATCCCACCCCACAGGGCTGGGTCCTTCCTGCACCACCTGAACCCACTGGGGGCTGGTTTGGGCTGCACGGCCCCGCACAGGGGCATCATTTCCCTGTGGGATCAGAGTGGCTTCGCTCTGGGGTGAAATGGGCCCTGGGCTGCCCGAGGGGCTGGGATGGGGGTACCAATGTGCCCTGGGGAAAGGCAGGCATGGCACTGCACCAGGGGAGGGAAAGCTCCTGCTCAGGCACAGCTGAGGTGCCCAATGCATCTTCCTCATCTGCCTCAGCACCGGCAGAAGCAGCCCACTGTGCAGGGCAGCCTGCTTGCCCATGATTCCTGTGGGACTTGGGAGAGCCAGACTCACTCAAATAACAGAACTACTGCCCAGTCCTCAGGATGGTGGAAAACGTGCCCGGAGCCCTGGAGGCTCGAAATCTGGGTAGGGAATCAAGAATCCACCCCAAAACGTCACTTTGAGCCTCGGGGTCTGGTCGGGAAGATTGGGGTCAGAGCGAGGGGAGCAGAAAGGGCTGACAGGACCCTTTGTCAGCGCCGGGGACAGACCTGTATGGGGCTCTAAGTCACGCTGCGAGGGGTTAGTGCTGCAAGGGACGGTGCTGAACGGTGTTGTTCCCACAAGAGGGAGCGAGCAGAAGTACGGTGCTGAGCGGGGCTGCCGGATAGCCCTACACGCTGTAGGGTGTTGTATGGTGCTGCAGGATGCGATACGCACCGCACGGTGTGACACTGCACGGTGTGACAGTGCACGGGGCTGTACTGGGCGCTGTGCGGGGCTCTGTGCCCTAAGTACCCACAGCCCGTATGTCCCGCAGCCCCGCGGGCTCTGTGGCTGTACGGCAGCCCACGGCTCTGCATCCAGACCTGCTCCGCACCTGAGCAGCTCCGCACCCCGCCCAGCCCCGCATCCCCGCAGCTCTGCACCCCCAGCAGGCAGCCAGGGGAGATGGGCACTGTGGGCACGGCCCCGGCTCCCTCTGCATGGACAACCTGGGCGAGGGTCATCACAGCCCAGTCCGGAGCCAGCCCACCCTGGGTAAGGACATCCAGGTACAGCGGGGGCATCTCCCAGGGATGCCATTGCCGGGAAGGTGATTCCTGGGGGTGTCCTGTGCAGGGCCAGGAGTTGGACCCAACGATCCTTGCGTGTCCCTTCCAGCTCGGGAGGCTCTATGACTTTATGGTTCTATTTTGGGATGGCTCCCTGCCGAGCCCCCCCGACCGGGCCGGGGGTCGGGCTGGTGGCACCGGGGCCCTGTGCAAGGGCGGGCGATGCTCGTGTTGTTGCACAACTCCGACGGGAGCTGCCGGAGCCGCCAGCTCAGCGCTTCGGCCGCTGTTAACCATTAAACCAGAGCAGGGGCGGCCGTGGAGCCTCCCCCGGGCCCCCCGGGCTCCTCCAGGGCCGCGCTAACGGGGGTTATGGGGCCAGACACCCCCCCCTCCCAGTCCAGGGATGGGACAGGATGGGGATAAGAGCTGCTCCGGCTGCGCTCCTTCTGCCGTGCTCCCTGGGCAGGGTTGGGACCCCGCGGGTGTCCCGGTGCCCGGGGGACGCTGCCCTTCACCCGGCCGGTCCCCCCTTCCATGCAGGGGGACCCCTCGGGCGGCCGTCCCGGGGTGACACCCGGGCTTCTTGGCCGGGCACGTGGGGGCTTTCCCGGTTTTCTGCTTTATTTCGCATTTAGGAAAGCACCTGGACATGGCGCAGGGTGGAAGCGGCACCTCCAGCCACCCCCGTCTCCCAGCAGAGCAGGGAACAAGGGGTAGCCAAAGCACCCCAGGGAGCAAGCTGGGAACATCGCCTTCCCGGGCAGGGGATCCCCGGGATGCCGCCCCAACACCCCCGCGGTCCCCGAGCCGCAGGAATGAGCCGTGTCGGCCAACCTGGCAGGGCTGTCGGGGGACAGGCGGGGGCCACCGACCGGGACAGACACTCGGACTCTGTCCCGGCCTCCAGGCTGAGGGTTGGTCAATCCAGCAGCAGCAGGACCTGGTGGCCCCTCGCCCTGTCCCGGCCCCCTCGGCCCCGGGGGTTTCGGGGCAGGTGAGGAAGAGAGTGGGTGGGCACCGGCCCGGGCTCCGCAAGCGCCCCGGAGCCCCAATACCCAATACACTACAGGTACCCCACGCACCCCACATACTCGGGGCACCCCATGTACCCCAGAACTCAATGCACCCAGGGCAGTCCATGAACCCCACGTACCCCCTGCACTACAGGTGCCCCATGCACCCCATATACCCAGGGCACCCCAAGCACGCCAATAGCCCCTGCACCTCAAGTACCCCACATACCCGGGGCGCCCCATATACCCCATGCACCCCCTACACCCCAGTACCCCCTGCACTCCCTGTACACCACACAACCCACACACCCCGGGCACCCCACGTACCCAGGACACCCCACGCACTCCAGAACCCCAAGAACCCTGGGCACGCCACACCCAGCCCTGCCATTCTGGGTGGGGTTTGGCAGCTATTCCTCGGGGTGGGCAGGACTGACCCAGCCCGTGTGGGATTGGGGATCCCTTTCCTCCCGGGAACAGCCCTGCCACCCCAAAAATCCAGACCACACCCCCTTCCAAGCAGAAGAACTCTGTAACTTTTGGGGGAGCCCTGTAGCCAACTTGCAGTGGGTCTAAAACTTCAGAGGGAACTTTTGGGAGGGGGGGACCCCTATAAGTTTTGGGGAGTATCACTCCGTGAGGAGCCCTGCAACTTTTGGGGAGCCCCCCTAACTCACCGGCAGCCCTATAATTTTTCGGGGATGGGGCATAACTTTGGGGGGGAATGCCCCAAATTTTAACGCCGGGAAGCCTGGAGGATTTGTCGGGAGTTTTTGCGGCGCTGCGTTGTTTTTTGCGGGTTTTGTGGCTTTTTTTTTTTTGGGTTTTTTTTGGGGGGGGTGCCCTGAATTCCACTCGGCCCCACCAGAAATCGGGTCCTTTCGGGGTGAGGGTCGAGAGTTCCTCTGCAACTTTTTGGGGACCCGCGGCGCGGGTTTGGCGGGAAAGCGGGCGTTGACCTCGCGGGCGCCCCAAGGGGCGGCGGGCGGGGGTGCTCTGCGGGTGTGACCCGGGGTTTGCCGTGCCGTGTGCGGTGGGGTGTGTCCGTGTGTGTGTCCA
>JAWWTY010000048.1:7706544-7765406 GCA_035222235.1 Margarornis squamiger
CCGCGGTCCTAATGCCCGCCCGCCGCCGCCGCCGCCCGCCCGCGCCGCCCGCGCCGCCCGCAGCGCCCGCAGCGCCCGCAGCGCAGGTACCCGCGGGGCGCGGGAGGGGCAGGGAGGGCAGTGCGGCGGGGAGCGGGGTGGGATCCCGGGAGGCGGCGGGGGGCGGTGACAGCTGACAGCGGCCCGCCCGAAAGTTTCCCCGCCGGTAAAATGGCGCCGCGGTGGGATAAACTTTGGGGGGGCGGCGGGGGGGGGCACACGGCAGGATCCAGCCCTGGGAGAGATCCCGGGGTCTGCCCTCGGGGGGACCCGCCAGAGGGACATCGGGGGGATCCGCTGGGAGCGCGATCCGCTGGGAGCGGGATTGGGGTGTGGGATCCGCTGGGAGCGGGATTGGGGAGTGGGATCCGCTGGGAGCGGGATCTGATGGGAGTGGGATCTGCTGGGAGAAGGATCTGCTGGGAGTGGGATCTGCTGGGAGAAGGATCTGATGGGAGCGGGATCTGATGGGAGCGGGATCTGATGGGAGCGGGATCTGCTGGGAGTGGGATCTGGGAGCGGGATCCGATGGGTGTGGGATCCGCTGGGAGCGGGATCTGATGGAAGTGGGATCTGATGGGAGTGGGATCTGATGGAAGTGGGATCTGATGGGAGTGGGATCTGGGAGCAGGATCCCCTGGGAGCAGGATCCCCTGGGAGCGGGATTTGCAGGGTGCGGGATGCCCTCGGTGCCGCAGCTCAGGCTGGCCTGGCAGGGACAGGAGTGCTCCCAGCTCTGGGAATTCCTGCTGGCTCCTGGGCGAGCGGCTCAGAGCGGGGTAAACTCGGGATGTGGCTCCGTGGGACGGGTCCGTGCTGGGCTGTGGGATGTGGGTGCTGCCGCCTTGCAGAAGAGTGTCAGGTCATCTCCTGGCTCCGTGGGGATCCCTGCTGGATCCCTGCTGGATCCCTGCTGATGGTCCCGTGGATCTGCCCGGGGAGGGATCCAGTGCCTGCTGATGCTCTGCCAGCGGGTGTTGGCACTGGGAACAGCCTCGCAGGACCGTCTGGAGGGTGCCAGGGAAATCCTGGCTGGATGCCTGGAACCCGGTGGGATCCACATGGGATCCACCCCTGAGGGACCCACTGAGCGGCCGGCAGGGTCCCACCACAGCCCTGCCTGGACGCACCGATCCAGCTCCCCAGTCCCCCCTCCTCCCCGACCCCCGGGGAGGGGGATCCCTGCGGGATGCACTGCTCAGGGATCCCTGTCTGCCCGCCGCTGTCTGTCCCGCAGGCTCCGCTGGGATCCGAGGGCTGGCTGGGGGAGTCTCTGCCGCGCCAGGAGGCCATGCTGAGGGTGCTGGACGCGGGGCTGGAGCGGTGCCTGGCGCTGCACTCGGCCGTGCAGTGCATCCCCGTGCCCTGCCACAGGTAGGGCCACCTCCACGGCCACCAACACGGCCACCAACACGGCCACAGCCACCAACACGGCCACAGCCACCAACACAGCCACAGCCACCACCCTCCTGCCAGCACCAACCTGGCTGAGGGAGATGGGATCTTCTCCGCTGGCCACAGGAGGACTTTGGTCACTGTCTGCCACGCCGGGGTGTCCAGCAGTGACTGACCATCCCACTGGGACAGCTCCTGGGGCTCCCACGGTGTGCCAGCCCTAGAGTGGCTGTGGTGCCAAGGCTGGGAGCATCACTGCCCTCCTGCACTGGGTTATCCATTTGCAGAATGGTTTCTGGTGCTCCTGACCTCTCGCTTTTTTGTTTAATTTAAGTTTTTTATGGTTTTTTTGTTTCCCACCTCAAGGAGCTGTTTGGCCCAAGCCAAGCCATCCCCACATCTCTGGGCAGGGTGCATGTGCCAGTGCCCTCCAGCACGGTGCTGCCCATTGGCATGGAGGGTTTTCCCCCAGGGTGGGAGGCAGCAGTGTTTTGGCTGGCTGGTTGCACTTCTGCCTTTGCCACACCAGGGAGAGTCCCAGCCACCTGCTGGGATGATGCCTGCAGGGATCAGTGGCATTTTGGGATGCTGCAGGGTGCAGGGCACCCACTTTTCACGTGGTGATACCCCCAACACGGTGTGGCCACTGTGACCTTGTGCCACCCACATTCCCCCACACAAGCAGAACACTGTGACCCCCCATCCTGGCACCTCGTGGAGGGGATAGAGAGGGATGGATGGTCTCAGGGAGCCCCATCCATCCTGACTCAGCCCCCCTTGCTCTCGCTGGCAGGAAGCTCTCAGGCAAGGCGGGCATCGACGAGGTGATGGCAGCTGCAGTGCTCACCAGCCTCTCCGCCAGCCCGCTGGTGCTCGGGCACCCACCGGCCACTCATGCACCAGGTAGGAGCTTGTCCCTGTCCCCCCATCCCTGGACATGTGTCCCATGGCAGGATCTGACCTTTCTCCTCCTCCTCACCAGAGCCTGGCGGTGAAGTCTGGAAGGAGGCTCCTGCCATGTCCTCCAGCTGCAGCAGCAGCAGCAACACCAGCGGGGACTGGAGCTGGGACCCCCCCAGTGACAGCTCCACCCCCTCCACCCCCTCGCCCCCTCTCTCCAGCCACGTCCCCAGCACCTTCCTGCCCACCCCGTTGCCGTATGAGGGCCCTGACGAGCCCGATGGCACCCACTTCATCTTTGGGGAGCCCATCCCACGGAAGAGGAAGGTGGGATGAAGCTGGGGATGATTGTGGGGGTGAGGTTGGGGTTGAAGATTGGGAATAGTAGGGATGGGGATGAAGAGAAGGATGAGTGGGATGAGTATGAGGTTGGGGATGTGGCAGGTGAAGTTGGGATAGTGAGGACAGGGGTCAAGAGGAGGATGAGGTTGGGATGGGGATGACAGTTGGGATGAGGTTGGGGATGTGGCTGGTGATGGGAGCATGGGGATTGAGAGGATGGGACAAGGAGGATGAGGTTAGAGGTGGGAATGAAGAAGAGGATGAGGTTGGAATGGGCATGACAATTTGGACAAGGTTGGGGATGTGCATGATGATGGGAATGAGGCTGGGAATGGCAATGAGGATGGTGTTGGGAGTGGGAATAATTCTGGCGATGACAGTGGGGCTGGAGGTGAGCTTGGGAATGGGGATGACAGTGGAGATAGGGATGAGGATGATGATGGGGATGGGACTGCCAGCCTGACACCTCTCTCCTGCAGAACTCCACCAAGGTGATGTTCAAGTGCTTGTGGAAGAGCTGCGGCAAAGTCCTCAGCAGCTCCTCAGGGATGCAGAAGCACATCCGAACTGTGCACCTTGGGTAAGCACATGGGGTCCCCTCAGCTACCCCCAGGTCCCCTGGTGCCCCGTGGGGCCCTGCCTTAGAGGGGGAGAGCGTTGCAGCCAGACCCTGCTCTCCCTGCAGGCGCAAAGCTGACCTCGAGCAGAGCGACGGCGAGGAGGATTTCTACTACACGGAGCTGGACGTGGACGTGGATGCGCTGACGGACGGGCTCTCCAGCCTGACTCCTGTTTCACCCACTTCCTCGGTGCCTCCCACCTTTCCTGGCCCCGAGGCTCTGGCTCCGCCGCTGCCTCCGGCACTGCCGATCCCTGACCTGGCACTGGCCTCCCCCTGCAGCCCCCCGGGCCCCCCCAGCCGCTGCCACGTCCACACCGACCACGCATACCAGGTGAGGGAGGGGGGACAGGGATGGACGGGAGGACAGGGATGGACGGGGGGCTCATCACCGTCACCCTCCAGCCCCCACAGCCCCTCCGTGTCTGACAGGGGCTGTGTCCTCTCTTCCAGGGCTGCCGGACCCCGCCGCGGCCACCGGTGTCCCCTTCTTCACCCACCCCACCGCCACCCAAGCCACCCGCTGTCCCCAGGTGAGCCATGGCCGACACGCCCCACCCTGTCCCCTCCTGCCTGTGTGTGTCCCCCCTTTCTGTGACCTGCCTGTCCCCTCTTCCCGCAGGAGGCCGCGGGGCGATGCCAAGAAGTGCCGCAAGGTGTACGGCATGGAGCACCGGGAGATGTGGTGCACGGCGTGCCGCTGGAAGAAGGCCTGCCAGCGCTTCCTCGACTGACGGGGCCCCTCGGCTCCCTCCTTCTTGCACATTTTGCACTCGAGGTGCCTTCGCGCCCCCTCCTGCCCCGGCCGCGTCCCCGGGACTCAGGGAACGGCCCCCCGAAAGCTTTATGCACACACACAGCCCCCACCCCTGCCACGGAGCTTGTCACGCCCCCCCCTCCCCCCTTTTTTCCTTTGAAAATAAGCTAAATCCAACCCAGCTCCTTGCTGGCGGGGGCTGCAGGGGGGTCAGCCGGCTGCTCCCGGCCCCCTCCCCACTCCGGTTTGGGGACCCCCCAAAAAAGCTGTGCCTGTGGCCGGCGGGGGCTCGGGAAAGGGGGTGTCTGTTCCTGCCCCCTGCCCGCTCCCGGGGGGCAGCCCCAGTGCCCAGGGCAGAGGTGGGTGCCTGTCCCCCCTTACCCCCTCAGGGGGTTTTTACTCTTTGTATTGCCATTTCTCTCTCTTGTTCTGGGGAGCAGCAGCTCCCGCTGCCGGGGCGATGCCCCGGGAAGTGCCTGCAGGAATGCGCCCATTTGCACTAAGCCAAACTGCACAAAGAGGGGTCTTTTGTTTGTTTTTTTGTTTTGTTTTTTTTTTTTCTCCTTCGTGTGGTTTTTATTTTTTAAATAAAATATATGAAAATTCGTATTTTTAACTACTCCCACAGCACGAGAGCGCGCGGGCCGTGGCGCTGCGGCAGCGGGATGCCTCCAGCCCTGGGTGGGTTTTAAGGGGTTTCATTCACTTTAAGTCCCCTTTTTACCCAAAAAAAACCTTTTGTCCCTCAAAACCCGTTCTCCCTTCTTGTCCTGTCACTCTCCAGCCCAGGCAGCAGCTCAAGACTGGGTTTAGCCAAGCCATGCCACCCCACTCCTCTCCCTGTGCTGGGAGGGGACAGGGAAGGCTGGTGGTCTTGCCACCTTCCTGCCCTGTGGGAAGGTTCCCTTTGCATCAGGGGCCCCCCATTGCAGGATCCTCCCCATCGCAGGGGGTTGGACCCTGCTTTGGCCCCCACCTTGTCTCCTCCTGGGATGTGATGTGTCAGATCCAGAAGGAAAAAAAAAAATAAATATTTGGAGGATTTTTTTAAATGGTTCCTGTTCTTTAGTTACTGTTAGAGACAGGCAGGGTGGGCACCCCGGGCTCCCTTGGCACCCTCAGACCTGCTGTTGTCACCCCCTCATGCATCCCCCATCCCTCGGGGATGGCATCGTCCTGTGCATCCCTCTGGGAATTGTTTTCACGTCAGATAAAGCCCTAAAAATAAGGGAATTGCCACCAACACAGCAGGGAGGTGGGGCATGAACCACAGGTGCCTGTTTGGGACAGAGATGGGGATGGAGAAGGGTGAGGGATCAGCACCCCCAGCCTGAGGGTGAGCAGGGCTCCCTGCTGGGGTGGAGGGAGCTTCTGGGGAGTGGGGACCCCCATGGGAGCATCCAGGAACGGGCAGGGTCCAGGGCCCTGCACCATCACTGGGCTGGGGTCCATGGTCCCACATGTCAGTCCATCCTTAAACACAGGGCACAGAGAAAAGTAATACTACTTGTGTATTAAAAAAAACCAACAAACCAAAACCAGACAAAATCATAGCAGCAATTTCCCAATTTATTGAAACTGATTGATTTTTGCAGGTATGTCTAAGCTAAATCCCATCACAAAAGTTCTATCCGAGGGGCAGCCCCCCGGCAGGCAAGGAACCGGGCAGCAACTAGAAAATCAAATCAGATTTACCTGAACTACATCGACAGAAAATCAGTACAACACAGCATGTTCTCCCACTGACTTCTGGTTACGAAATCTCCTCAACCTCCCCAAAATATTAAACACATCTTCAATACAAACACAGGTTTATAATAATTAATATAAAGTCAGTATAATATAGAATATTCCCAGCAAAAAAAAAAAATAAAAAAAAATCAACAATCTTCAAACATCATCCTTTTTGTGTTTGTTCAGCTTTATTTTTGTAGACAGGTTTAAAGCACGTTGAAAAATAAATATATATGAAAGCATACACACAGCACTCTGACTAGGGGGACTAAAAAAGAAGGCTGAAATTCAAAACACAGTTCAGGATCTACAAAATCAAAGGAACCATTAATTATGGCTTTCGTAGGAGTCACACGTGTCACAGAATGAGCAAAAATTAGATTATCTTTCAGAATATTGCAAAAAATTCCAGTTTTTGCATTGTTTTCATGGAGTTTCTTTCCTCAAGGGCGATGTGCAAAAGGGGGAGCATCGAGAGGGGTGCTCAGGGACAGAGCCATCGGTCCCCAAACACACCCACCCACCCCAAAGCCACACGGCTTCGCTTTGGGAAAGCAGAGCATTTAAAGGCAGGAGTGGGGAGAGGAAATAAAAGGGGAAGTAATGCTGGAGTGGGTTTCCTTCTGTACAAAAAAATAATCATTTTGTTGTCCAAACCGCTGATTTTTGAATTAAAAAATCAAAGGGAAAGGACAGTCACTTTGCAAACCTTCCCTAGGGACGTCCCCCTCTGCCTCCCCACAGTCACTCTGCAGCTGTGAGGCTTTGAGGTGACATTAAAATACACAAAGCTGGGGAATTAACAATTATTAAATAGTATTTTTGGAAATTCCAAATTGACAGGCACAAGGACCTCATTTGTCTCCATCCTTTCAATTATTATCCAAGTCCGTGTATCCCCGGGATGTTTTCCAGAGGGCACAGGCAGGACAATGTCTTCAGCCCCTGTTCCATGCCATGGTCAAAATGCTCTGTACTCCTGGCACTCATATTTTAATAAAAAAGACAACCAAGGAATGCAAGGAGGAACATTTACATGTATAAATGCTTAAAAAAAATGAGTCACAAGTTCTGGAGGCCGAGTGTATCCATGTTTTACCTCTAAGGGAGTTATTGTTTTGGAACTACGTGTATATATATACACACACATATATATATATATATATATTTAGAAAAAATTAAAAAAAGGGAACCTCAGTGAAGTATACAAAGCCCTGAAGGGAAGTACAAAGACGAGATGCAGAACAGGCAGAATTAGTGGGGTTTTGTTTAAATCTCCAAGAGCAGAAGTTTGCATAGGCAGTAGATCCGAGAGATCCCAGAGAAGCTGGAGGGATGCGATCACCTGGAGCAACTGATGAAGTTTATAAAGTTTCAGCATAAAAAAAGCGCGCCCAAATTCCTGTTTCTGAACCCAAGTCGGTGCATGGAAGGTTAAGGATTAATTCCTGCGTTTCCAACTCTGCACACCTCCATCAAAACAAAGCACTTCACTAGACATCAGGCGGTAGAAGGGTTTTATTTGGTACATGGTGTTAGTGGGACAGAAGCTCGGGCAGTTATAACGGTAACCTGGGAAAAGTCAAGTTTTTATGTGGATTTTCTGTTTTTCTCTCCTTTTCTTGTTTTATTTTTTGCATCCTCAGCTCAAAGAGCCTCAAAGTGGCACAATTAGGAAACACTCCTGAGTGCTGCCCGGCTCTCTGCCCACCCTTAATGAAAATAAGGAAAGAAAAGAAAATAACACAGTATTTCCAAAGGAATTGTGAAGTAAAGCTCAGCACCCCGTAACTCCAATCACAAAATCGAGTCACCCAAGGGCGAGGGCAGGAGGAAGAGGAGGACTCAGCCCACACCTGCTCCTCCTCAGAAGGTGGATGCACACACTGGAATCAGAGGGGATGGGCAGTCGGAATGTCACACAAACCCAGGGGTTTGAACTGTTTAGCTTTTAAAATTCTTTCTTAAATAGATTTTTACATATAAAAAGCAAAGCTACAGATAAATCTTTAAGTACTGTATGTATTTGTCTACATGTAACAGGTGAGGCTGCACGTTCAGGACCTCAGGCACCCCCACCCTCTCCATATTTACAGGGTAAATGACAATAAATACAGAGCCCGCACACCAGAGGGGCCAAAAGTGGGATAAGGGAACATCCTCAGTCTGGGATCCCCCAAAACCGCTGGGAAAAGGTATATAAACGTCCAATTGTGACATACTGGGTGGGGTTTTACAGCTTTTTAAATAGGGGAGGAGAAGGAAAAGATGCTGAAATGCAAAATGAGATTTTTACAGGTTTATAAAAATGTTCCTGCATGACCCACTCCGCTCCTCCCAGATTTAAGAAAGAGGGTTATCCATGCTCACTGGCTAAAGCAACAAGTCCCACTAACTCCTCCAGTCCAAGGAGCAGCAGCAGTGATGCTGATGTGGCCTCACACAGGATTTTAGGAAGGACCCGTGTTCCCACATTGCTGATGGACCCCCAAACCATCTCAGCAGGAGCCTGGGAGTCGCCGGAGGCTCCCAGTGGGGATGACGGTCAGCGTGAACTGGGATGATGGATGCAGGGAGAATGTGGTGAATGTCTGCAAGGAACCGAGGAGCAGAGAAAAGGACTGAATGCCATAAACTCAGGATGCAACTGGAATCAGGGTATGAACAGAGAACCAGCTCCTGCAAGGGCCAGGATCGAAGCTCCCACTGCACTCTACCAAATCCCGGCACCGAGTGTCTTAAATCCTTCCAGATTATTTGCTTTACAGGGGTTTATTGTACAATATGCTTTTAATTCCTTTGCTGGGTGGAACCACACTTTTTCTTACGCCTGCAGAAACACAGGGAGGAAAATAGCACCTTGAGTCATTTGGCTTCTGGGTTGTCTTTCGTGGCAGGTTTCAAGGTACCACTGTCACAGACAGCGTAGAAAACTGCTCGATGGCAAGGAAGGAGTGAGGTCTTCAACTCTTTTTGTGTTTTTCATTTAAAAAAGCACCAGAAGCAAAGAGGTGAAGGTAGAACAAGCTGCGTCTCAGGAACAAGAGACTTCCAACACACGTTGTTACTGTTATTTAGGTGTAGCTGGAAGAAGGCAACAGTGGCCGATATGAAAACAGGGAGAGTCCAACTACCTGGGGCAGCCCCACAGAGTCTGAGGAGACGCTGGGAAAGAAACCTGGTTCTTTACTTAAAGAAAAAATGGTTTATTCGAAAGTTTACATGGAATCAGCACAGCTAAAGCTGAAGGTTTCTGTCATGAATTCAGTAGGTGTTTGTTACACCTACCAGCAATAAACAAGAATATTTGGATTGGCAAGGAAGAACAAGGTACCCAGGTGAAATCCTGGCCCCACCAAAGTCCATGGGATGGGAGCAGCAGGATTTCATCCATCTCCTCACCTTGGCTTCTTGCCTTTCCCAGCTCATCCTGCACTTGGCTGAATGCCTCGTTTTTGCTACAGTTTGCATATATTTACGAAAAAGGCAGCTGAGCAGAGGGGGAAAAGTGGAGATATTTGTGGAGAATGACAGGTACAGAACTACCTGTGTCCTCTACAGCAAAAGGTGCTTCCGGAGGCACCAACATGCCTTTTGGAGCCCACGGATAACCAAGGCTGGAAGACAGGATGTGGGTAAGATGCCAGTAGGTCTGAGAAAAGTCACAATCTGTCCTTGATGGTGATTCTTTCTGGAAGCTAAGAATCTAAGAGAAGTATTCGTAAGGCTGCAGTCTGACTTGCCTTTTGATCTATTTGGCTCCGTAAAAAATAATAAAAACTCCTTAAATAACTTTGCAAAAGGCTTGTATCATGGGGGGAAGCCCTCCAATGCATCCATCCATCTGCTTTCACAACGTTAGCTTGGAATTCCACTGCTGCTGGGATTTTAGCACAGAGAAGGTGTTAAAAAAACCCCCAACCAACCAACAAATCTGCTTTGGACACAAAAAGCTCCCCGGCGCTCAGTTCAGGGTGGGAAGGGGAGGAGGACTCATGCTTCACCCAGCCTCCTCACACCTGCAGGAATTCCATCTCCCTCACATGCATCCTGGCTGGCTCGGCCAGAGGGGCGGCTGTGGGTGGGGGGTCACAGGGGGAGAAGGGGGAAAAGGGAAGGCGAAGTCAGTCGTGCCGCTGGAAGCAACACTGCTAAGACAGTGTCTGAGTGGAACAGAGAAGGACTTGTTTAGAAAACACGAGAGTTATTTTGCACACATGGACGACAACAAGGCTACTTAAGTTTTTCCAACATACTCCTTCCTCCCCACCCTCCCTCCCCCTACAAACAACAGAGCGAAACAAAAACCAAACAAAAAATAATCCCTAAGAAATCCAGGTAAAATCCTTGTCGTTCTCCCCAGAGTTGTCCTGCTCCTGCGGGGAGTCGACATCTTTGTCATCATCTAAAATCACATCATCCTGTGACATCCCCACGTCATCCTTCCACTTGATGTCATCGTCGTCTCCCATCTCCTCGTCTCCTTCCACCTTGATGTCATCTGGGTCTTCCATGTACTGCCCTTCCCCGGGGTAACACTCGTCTGGAGAGCCCTCTCCCCCGTTGTGGTCCAGGTGGCCGGCGATGCCGCGGCCGGAGCAGTCGGCGCAGACGCCGTGGCGGCGCGAGCCGTGTTTGATCCCCACGCTGGCTGCCGACATGAACACCCGGTTGCACACCTTGCAGACATACTTTTTATCTTTGCTGTGGACCTGGAGAAGGAGAATGATCAGAAAGGTTAATGCCAACGGAGAGCTGCAGGGAAGGACATGCTCCCCTGTCCTCTGCAAAGGCAAATCCACGGCTGCAACGTGAGATCACAACCAGCTTTCACTTTGAACTCAAACCCACCATGATTAACTCAACCCTGCAATGGTGACATGCAAGGGAAAATCCTTTGTGACTGCCCATTCATCATCAAGTAGTTCTGAGAGGAACTTTTACCACTTCCGCATTTTTTTCTCCCTTTTCTTTCTTTCTGCAAGAGTTGCATTGCATCACCATGAGAAAAATCTTAATAAGGGGAAAAAAGCCACCCCTAAGCAGTGGTTCTGTGCAGGTCAGAGCAGAACAACCCCGGCCAGAACAGTGATGTCATGGTGATTAAGTGGTCTTCATGCTGATCCCACTGCTGCCCAGAACCAAAGAGCAGCAGAACTGGGAATGCATCCTGTATCTCCAAAAAAAAAATATTAAAAAATGCATCTGGCTGCACTTCTGGCCTTATTTTTGTTTACTCTGGTTTGTCACAGATGTTTCTGTTCCATAACTCATGCTGCACTTTATGTCCAAGAATCCTGGGCTTATGGAGCTATCACAGAACATGTGGCAAGTGGGAAAATGTTCTGCAGGAAACCAGAACTCACTTCAAGAGTCAAACACTTCACTACTCAGTGACCAAAGTTACTCTGAGAAGCACAAATCGCCTAATTAAAAGTGAAATCTGTCCTTGGCCACTTTTGCCCTGTGTGGAAGGGGAGGAGATTGTCAAAGCACTCACCTGCTCTTCTGCCAAAGGAAACCAGTGCAGGGAGAACTCCTGAATTCCACCACAAGGAGCCTCCTCAGGGATTTCCAATATATATATATATATATATATATACACACACATTTAAAATGTGTATTAATTATATATAGCTATATAGAATAGTTTGGTTTGAAGTGTTCTAGGACAATCTTCTAGTCTCCCTGCCTAACTGCTTCAGGGCTGCCCAATATATATTATACATATATATCTTTTTCTTTATTCTTTTTTATATTAATGCCACATGGGGACAGCCCAAGCACTTGCCTTGGCCAATGCCCTGTGCCTGGCTCTGAGCAAATCAAAAAAACAGAAATCAATCAGAAAACAAATCAGAAGACACTATGGAAGTGGTGTAGAAGCAGAAAAGGATCCAGTGGCCAGTGATTTGGAGTCATCCCGAGCAGCCCATCAGCCACCAGAGCCTCAGGGCACATACCACCAGTCCCTAATCCTTTTTTAACTCATTTGTGTTCATGCTCACAACAGCCTCTGGGAAAAGTTTTGCTGTTAAAGTCCTTCCTTTTATTTTAAAGCAGTTGCCTGCATGCCAGTTTCCTGCTCCTGCCTCAGCATGGGATCAACAGCTCTAACCTGATTCTCCACAACCCTGTGCTCTGGAATACTCAGCTGAGCTAAAGCTATTTGGGAAGAGGACAAATTGACCCATCGCAGCCCCTCAGCCCTCGGTGCCGCAGGACACTGGCTCAGGCTCTGTGTTACACCAGTCCCAGCCGTGTTCAAAGCCTCCAAGTGCCTCTGATGTGCTCTGGCTGCAGCTTCCCCTGCTCCGAGCTAGTCCCCACGACATCCTTCTACTGCATCAAGCAAAGGCATTGGATTTCATTATTTTTTTCAAAAGCAGTTGGACAGGGCTGGTCAGAGTCATACAGCTGGATCTAGAGGTATCACTCACTTTTAACTCGTAGAAGAATGACTTTCAGGCATCAAAAGCTGAATAGGAGAACAGAAGGTGGTCAGGGGTGCAGAACAAGGGCTAAATGAGCCATAAAAAAGGAATTACAAAACAGGTACTAAACCAATTTGTAATTATCACAGAACCACGGACTGGTTTGGGTTGGAGGGGTCCTTAAAGCTCATTTCATTCCAACCCCCTGCCATGGGCAGGGACACCTTCCACTAGAGTAGGCTGTGTATCTGTTAAAAACCTGATCACCTCTCTCCCTTTTTTCCAACACTGACAGTTCAGTCAGCAGCTTCAAAGAGAACCATATTCCCAGATGCAGCTGAGCAGAAATTAATCTTATTTCCCTTACTGCCAAATTAGTAAGTATTAAATACAGAAACAGCATCTGACCCTCATGATTGGACAATGCCATTAGCAAGATCATATTCTAACTGACTAAATACCAATATTTCAAGAAAGAAAGAGAAACGTCCTGACAACATCTCAAATTTATGAAAGAAAAACTTGAAAAGGGAAAGCTCTCAGAAATAAAACACTGGAGGCAAGCAGCTGGCATGACAAGGTATTCCCTGCTGCAAAACCAGTAACTGATCCTGGAACCTGTGTGATTGCAGCAGGACTGAGCTCACTGCTGGGTCTGCCTCCGGAACACCAGAGCCCCAGCACCCCAAGGAAACAGGGGAGGGACATCTTGGGGAGCAGGCAGGGCCCCGAGCACACGGCTGGGCACTCATCTGAAGGGACAGGAGTGCAGGGAAGGACGGGAAGGAGATGCTGGGGGTTTGTGGCAAATTGTCATGCAGGACCCGATGATCCCAGTGCTCTGGGGCATCGTTGTTGGTGAGCTGTGCCCGCTCCCAGCACCTGCTGCTGAAACAATCAGCCAGAAACTATCTGCTCTTCCACAGCAGCACCCCTACACCAAGCTTTGAGGACCTCTTTAGGATGGCAAATTAAGTCTACCCTACAAAGAAAAGCAATCAAAGTTTGGCTTAAAATTTTGTTTCTGAGGAAGCTGTGAAAAGCCAGACACCAGCACCAGCCTTGCAGCTGGAGCTGAGCAGCCCTTCCTTAATAAGGTGTATTTTTGATAACTAAGCATGGCCAGGCCAGAGTAGCTTTGCCTTGGATTCTTGCTGAGCAACGTATTTTAAAGCTTCTTGCACCGAGTCATAGAATTATAGGATTGTTAAGGCTGGGAAAGACCTCCAAGATAATCAACTCCAATGGTTTCACTGCCAAGCCCACCACTAAACCATGTCCCCCAGAGGCACATCTACACATCTGTTAAATCCCTGCAGGAAAGGTGACTCCACCACTGCCCTGGGCAGCCTGTGCCAGGGCTGGACCACCCTTTTGGTGAAGAATTTTTTGCTAATATCCAATCTAAACCTTGGAAACCCTCTGGCTAAGCTTGGAGAGCAGGAGGACATTAACCCTGGGTGAACAGGCAGCCAACCATGAGGCCTTTGAAAGGCAGAGAAAAAAAAGATACAGGAGAAGCCTTCAGTTAGGCCCCAGGGGATAAAAAACCAACAACTTAACCCAGGTGAAGCTCCTCTTTTTTAACCCCAGCAAATGGGCTGATTCCCCCAGCACTGCCCTTACCAAGGTGTGTCGCTTCATGTGCTCCCGGCGGGTGAACTTCTTCCCACAGATCTCGCAGGGATAGGGCCTTTCTCCCGTGTGGGACCGCATGTGTCTCTTCAGGATGCACTGATGCATGGCTGAAAAGCTGCAGTACGGGCACTTGAATTTCTTCCTGATGACTGTGAACTCGTTGACTGTAAGAGAGCAAGCAGAACAGGCAGATTAATCTCAGGATGTCTCAAAACAGTCTTCTGGTTGACTATTTCACTATTAAATTAGTTCACTGTGAAATCACACTCTCACTCCTTGCCCATCTACATCATTTTAATCTTTACACTGTATTATTGTCCTTATATTATTAAAGCTAAGAAGTTAAGTACCTTTATCAGAGCAGCTTTTGAAGGAGTCAACACATAAACATTTAGCAACAGCCTGTTATGGACATTGCCCAACCTTTGCTGAAGGGCAAATAAAGAGGGCTGGCAACCCGCTATGGTCTTATTTATTATAAAGAATTATCCTAAAGATGAAGATATAAAATTTTAACACTATTACTTGTGGAGGAAGCAGAGAGCCAGGAACAGAAGCCCACAAAGGTAACACCCCAACAGCACTATGTGCTTTAGTTATTTATGGGGCAATGCAAGAACATCCACACCCCAGGAGTGTTTTGGTGAAGGAGCAGAGACTGAGGATGACCCAGAAGAAACAGAACACTGAACACCACCATTCTCTATATTATCCACCTCTGGTTCCTCCCCCAAACACACAGACAGTGCACACACAAAATACATCAAGTGAAAACAGAGTATTTGCTGTTCCCTGAGGAGACCCACCCACTACAAGTCTGGAAGTGACTGTCCACATGGGGATGATTTTAAATCTCCAGCTTCTCATTGTTCTATTGCTTCCCATTATTATGTTAATTTTCATCCACTTTTCTCCTAATTATTGTTATTTCTCAAAGCAATATATTAGCATAATACGAAAAGGGAAAAACAATGCAAATTCTGGTTAATGACCCCAACTTCCTTATGTGTATGTAAATTGCCCCTGGTAAATCAAACAGTCTGTGGAGGAGAGCTGAGAGAATTGGGGAAAACCAGACCTACCACCTGGCTCCTGAAAGATGCAGTGCTTGGCAATATTTTACACGCTTATTGAAATATTATCTCCTATAAATGCCCCACAAGGTGTGTGTACGGTGCATGTCCTCAGTATGCTACAGGTGATGCCCAGGAGTTACACTGCACATTAAAAAATGGCCTTTTTAAAGAAAATTACTAAGCCCATGTACTCAAGTGTCATTTCAGGCCCACTTTGTGGGCTGGTTTTTTTTTTTTCCTTCTGCTTTTAAAATTTGTCTTGTATTTCAGTACAGGTGAAACAACGTGAAAAGTTTGTCACTCATGTAAAAGTGCAAAACCACCTGACAATATTAAAAGACACCTTTAAATGAGGTAACACCGCCTCACATAATCAGAACAAACATTTCAACATTTCATCTTAGAAAAAAGTATTTTAAGAAGTTTTCTATTGTTATAACACACACTAAAAGCATGATTCAAAACCGTAAGAGCTGCTGTAATACAAAGCTTATCTCAGCACTTGTTTTGACTACTCAGAATTAAACACATCCTCCACACAGGCAACTTTGTGGAAAAAAATGTATCTTCCTTTGATTACCAGTTTGCATTGTATCTAATATTCTTATGTTCTCTTCTTGGGCTTCTAACTCGGTGCCTTGGGCTGCTCAGCACCTGTGGGGTCCAGCCCACAGCTGTGTTTTTTGGGTGGCTTGGTGTTTTCTCAGCACATTTCTAAAGCTGTCAGAAAATTTCTAGCCCAAGGGGGAAAAAAAAACAAAAAAAAAGGCAAAAAAAGCTCACCAACTCACCTGGGCCACGGTTGAAACAGTGACACCAGGGAAAGCCAAGGGTAAGGAATATCTGAGTCACCTGTCATCTATATCAAGGAGCCCACGTTTTCCTATAGCAGGTGGCAATTTTAGGATTTTACGATACAAAGCTATTTATGATAAATATGTTTCCAGTCTGTTCTTGTAACCACCTCATTATTAGCCACAGGCCACACACACAACACTTCTAATAACCCTGTTACTATGGAGTCTAGACAAGGTAAGCAAGCTGGGTGGAACCACTGGAAAACATCAACACAGATCCTGACAGCAACCAGATCCCGGGATTGTGAAGCAAAGTACTTTAAGGAAATAATACCACAAAATCCCTTATTTCCTACATGGCCAGGTTGTGCCTGACCCTGTCACTGCCCCACTGACCAGGTGCCTGCCCACACCTCTCCCTTCACTTCATGGCTGAGCTGCTGCAAAGCTGAAAAGGCACGACCTGCACCCCCAACACCCTCCTCCACACACCAAGAGTCAGCTGCTTCCAGCACATTATCCATGAATTTCCAACAGCATATTCCTAACACTGTCCAATTCCAAGATCCCTCATGCCTACATTCAGCCTAAATCACTCAAGAAAAACATTTTCAGCTTCCAGTACACTTACATTTAAAAATACTCACAGAACACTGTTTGCAGCTATAGCTTTATTGAAAACTACTTTTTCATCAAATGGCCATATATTTAGTTCTTGTATCTACAAAGGGAAACACCTGAAAACCAGCAGCATTGTCAGGAAAATAACTGTATTGCAGAGTTAACATTTTCACAGTCCTGTTAAATATATGCACCCACAGTACATCTATTTAATGAGCAGCATACCAGCTTTGGTATGAGCATCATCTTTTGTCTAAATGACAGTATTTTATAGAGCAGCATTAAGTATAGCAGCATTAAGGTCCTAAGAAATCGTCTTTAACATGATCATCAAGATGATTAACAGCAGCACCATAGATAATGAGCTACTGGACACAGCACCAAGAAATGGAGAAGGAAATACAACCAGTGCCACAGTAGAAATCTGTGTACTTAATGTCACTAAAATATTTATGGAAATGTGTGTTTTTAAAACCAACATGATAATACTTCAGTAAAAACCTTTGGTATTGTCATTTCAAGTAACTTGACTTATTTCACTGAGGCTGTTAAAGGAAACAGGTTCCTACATCCCTGAGAGAGGAGGAAAAGCACTAGTGATGCACTACCTGATAGAGCTGCTTTGGATTAGCTCTGTAAACTGATACCTAGTTAATAATCACTAAAATACTACACTTGTTGAGTTTTTATGAAGAATTCACAAACTTCAGAATTCTTGTCTGCTTAATCCCCATTATACTTAAGGTTATAAATAGTGAGGTGTAATTTAATTGTCAGACTCACACTTGCCATCATCCTCCCATGACACTTCCTAACAAAAAGATCCTGCTTCTAACACCTGTTCTACACAAATCCAGCAAGGCTCTGCTCTGCTATACCCCATGGTTCTAACAATTTAAAAAACCTAGTCCTGATCCTGAAGGGAAACATTGGAATTCCCAATGCTGAAGTGGGGAAGCACTCTGATGTACAGGCCAAGGAAAACACTACTTAAACTTCTATTAGAGACAGTGAATTGACCTGACTATAGAAAACCATGTTGAATTAAATCCTCAAATACAAGAAAAAAAAAATCAACAAACATGAAACACCATTAACTATCACATGAACAAAACCTTTCAAATTTTGCTGGAATTACTTTTGCAGGCATCTTAGTTTCCCAGTTCAGACAAATCCTACCCTGCTGCTCCCAGATTTCCAGATAAGACTCGTTTGGTCACTACTTTGTTTTCTGGCTCAGCTTTCTCCTTCCTCACTTGCTGGTTATTTAAGAGCAAAATAAATCACGAGGCAATTACTCTGACATCTGTCACAAGGGAAGCTGACAGACTATAAACTACACACATTCACAGACCGCCGAGATCCTCGATGCCAAAGATGTCAACGGGAACAGGAACGGAAAAAATAAACATGACTTTGCAAAAACCATAAAGTATAAACCTAAATGATGAAAGTACAATGTACTGCACTGATTCTATATGAACTTACTCTCAACCCTGACTGCAGCCTGCTCAAATGAAGAGTAAGAACTAAGCCAAGCAGGGAAACTCCAGCTTCCCAGCACTGGCACGGCACGGAGCCGTCTCCCTGAAGCTCCGACTCACAGCAGGAACAGGCAGAGCAGTGTTGCACCAGAATATACCTGTTCCCTCTCTACAGGCCCAGGGGCAGCAGGAACTGATGGGCTCTCTCATCTTTCCACAGGGAACAGCTCTGGAAGAAGCTCCCCACTGGAGTCACCAGGCTGCTCAGGTTCACTTTGTGCACAACTAAACATTTCTCATTTTTGTGTCCCTGAGATGCGACAGCATTGTGAAAAAGAACTTTCCTGAGGAACTCTAAGTAATATTTGTAGAAGCTTTTTTCTCCTCAGCTGTCTCTCACCCACTGAGGAAAGCAACCTCACATGCTGCCAAGCTGTGCTGCACACAGAGCAGCTGGGAAGCACTGCACTTAATTATGCTACTTTCATTTCACAGTTACCATAATCTGGTTTAGTATGTAAATATATAGTGAGAGACACAGAAATATTTAATCATTTTAAAAAATAAGTGAATTTCACAGAATAAAATAGGAATTACAGTTAGATTTCTACCCACCAGGAACAGCCACTACTTGTTCTGTGTGCACACCCCACATTACAATTAGATCTACGTGAAGTGCCATTCCTCTGCTTCAACATCACACACTCACTCTGGCTAATTTAATTACAGTATATAAAACAAATGACTCACAAAAATTTACAGAATTCCTGAAAACAACAGCCATACTCCAGGATGATTTTAAAAAGAAGCCCTAAAAGTACTCAGATGTAATACCAATATAATACACAAGCCTTGTGACAACTTTCAAGCCCAAAGAACACACCCTGTTGCACGTATGAACAAGCAGCATCTTTTTCTCCTTTAAAATACACAGAAAACCAGACTTTACAAACAGCTTACAGGGCTGAACAACCCAGTGCTTCCACAGCTCTGAAGGCCACACCAAAAACTCCTGAAATGCCCAAAATTGTCCAAAGACAGAGTACTGGAGCAGAACTCAGAACTGAATTCTATTAGTTCTATTACTAACACTTTCAACAACCTGAGATATGTTATTTTCTGGGGGAACTGGAGGAAAACATCACCATTTCTTTTATAAAGCACTTTGAGATCTACTGATAAAGTTGAGGGTCGTGTAAGAACACAGTATGAGCACACCAATAAAACAGCCAAGTGCTGATTGTATGGACACACAGAAGTTATCCCTGCACAAAAACTGCACCGAGGCTGCAATGACACGGGATCTGGAACCAGCACAGTATCAACTGATCAGCTCTGGGGAGCCACCCTCTGAAATTACACCCGTGGAACGTTTTATTTGCAGCACGACAACCACGGAACAATTCGCTTTTCCTAGTTTAAGGAAGTGTCTCATAACGATCCTCGCTCGGTCCTACACTGTCCAAAAGCTCCAGCCCAGCCAGGTGGGCAGAGCCCAAGTAACACGTTTTCACGTGGCTACTGAGGTTCTTCTGGGTCCCGAAGCCCTTCCCACAGCAGAGACAGACAAAGGTGCGCTCGCTCGAGTGCACGGACAGGAGGTGCCGGTTTAAGTCTGTCTTGTCGCGAAACAGCTTGGCACAGTTAGGACACTGCATCTTCTTACAGTGGAAGTGGATGGTCTTCTCATGCCGATCCATGTTGGATTTCAGAGTGAAGCTGGCGGGGCACTTGGAGCACTGGAAGCGGGCGAGCTGGCCGGCAGGGATGCTGTCAGCGAGGCCGGGCTGGGAGCAGTCGACCACATCCAGAGGGAGAAGCATGGAGAAGGTGTGCTCGTGGATGTGCTCCTTCAGCTCCTCAGCACGCTGGAACACCCTCCTGCAGAAGCCACAGGTCAGCCTCCTGGCCAGGGCCGAGTCCAGGAACGTCCCATCGGCAGCGACGTCGGCGTCTTCAGATCTCGAGAAACTCGTATCTAGAACAGGAGCACGGGTACACACATACAGATCAGTGCCTTCAGGGGTAAAACAATGGCAGCTTAAAGAAGTATTCTTCTCTCTGCTTACCTGAGTCAGAGTTATCAAACTGCCAAAGTGCCAACACTCTATCGTAAGCAGCCTGCAAAGGGAAAAAAGCATATGGAGGTTAAGACAGGCATTTACAAGAACCTGTCCTTGTAGGCAGAGCTCTGACTCCCACTGCTGGCACTGCCTTCAGCCCCTCTCTATGGGAGCCTCAATCATTTGACAGGGCAACCCTACGTGCCTTCACAGAGCTTTCGCTGCCAAAGCAGTGAACTGCAATGTATTTTGCAGGACTTGGTGTTTTGTAGACAGTAATCAACATTCCTGTTTAGGTCCTGGGTAACCACTCAGTTTCCAGTCTCACTAAGCATCCACAGCTCCCGTCCAGGCCAACGGGAAACGGTGGATGGAAAATTCACAGCAGATACAACAGAACTGGAAAATTTTCCCTGAGCTCTCCATAGCTACTTTTCCTTTCCACATAGAAGAGCGTGTAGAAGACAAACACCTTCTGTGTAGCTCCCTTTATGCAATGCTCCCTGGCACTGCTGGGCCAAATTCTAAATAAAAGCTGATTTTATTTTTTTTTTTCATAAATCCTTTGCGATATGCCAGCGTGTGGCAGATGGCAACCCTGTATGAGGCAGAGGCATGCTGCAGCCTCGGCAGGTCTGTGCAGACCAGGCAGACCAGCTCACTTCACTCAGACTGCAGAGGAAGATCTGTTTTTCCACCCATTTGTTTAACAGCATTATAGTATCACTCAAAACCATTAGGAATAAAAAAATGCTGCAGAGATCTGCGGATTTTAAGTCAAACTCCTGACTTCTGTAACTGAGAGAAGGAATCCACTTCTGTCCAAATTTACACAGTTACAAGTAACCCAAATACAGAACACCAGAAGTGAGCAATGGGTAGCTGAGGTCTTGGCTATCTTCGTGCCATTATTATATGTTCGTGTGCAATGCTGTGCAAATGAAGGGATTTACAAGAAAAAGGGCATGTATATTAAAAGAAAACAAAACCAGAGGTTTTTGAAGGGAAGTTCTGTTCAGGTAAGGCAAAAAGCCTAAAACTGGGACAGCACCAGTCCTGACCTCAACAGACTTCTAGTTTTAAAATAACCTATATTTTTTTTTAAAAAGCTAACAGATTAAAGTAGAAGGTATTAGGTCTTTCAAACTCCTAACTGAGGAGGATTTGATCAAACAGATACCTTTGCATTTCAATTCCTTTGCATTTCCCCCCCCCCGATCTTACCTGGGTTGAGGAAGGCACCTCTCCTTTTATCACAGTTTCTGGTGACATTTCACCAGAAGAGCAGATCCTGGGGGGGCTCTGAGTGGCAAGGTGTGCTGAAGGCAGCGGGGGAGATGGTGCTTCCACTCTGCCATCACCACATTCGCCCCTTGAAGGATTCGAGCTGGTGCCAGGCCCTGGGGAACACAGGAAACGAGTCTCACCCACGTGAATGAGCACCAGCTGGTGGCTTTAAAAATGGCCTCGCAAAGGCAGCGCCCCAGCACTCGCAGCTCATCTTCTGGCAGTGGGAGGGGATGCAGCAGCACAGGGATGCCAGGCTTTTGGTCTTTCTGGTTGGTTCCTCGGGTTTTGTTAAAACCAGCCTCCCCACCCAAATGCATGTGCTGGAGTTACATCGCACAGCACGGCCACTACAGAGTCCGTCGGGAGAGAGAAGCACAGTGCAGCACAAGTATCCAGAGCAATCACATTTCTCTTGGAGAAGCACCATTCCAGACACATGCATTTCCATCTTTAAGGAATGTACACACAAACTTCATTCCACTAACTTTCTTGAAAGTTCATGTCAAAGGTTCAGATCTCAAGATCTGTCTGTGGCGATTTAATTAATATCGGACTGTCAGTCCTTGATCTCAAAGTGCTTTACAAAAGATGGGGAAAAGGATTCCTGTCATTCTATAGTTAGCAAGCATGGAAGTTCAAATATTTGTACAAAACTCTTCAATTATACCTAACAGTCATCACAGTCTAAAAATCTCCCATGGTTCAAAAGGAAGACATGCTGTGTCCAGCCCAAGCAGAATTGCACCCTCTCCCCTATGCTGTAGCAAAAACCAAATGCAAAACAATATTCCAGAAACTGTCCTGAAAATCTTTGACAAAGCTAAATACAAATAAAGACTGTGTCATCACAATCAGCATACATTAGAAATTGTTAAACAAACTTTGACTGAATGTTGGAATGACACATTGGACAGGCGGTTCATTTTGAAAACCAAGGAGGCAAAACCAGAAGCAAATATGGCATACAATAAACAAATTCATATTTAAAGCACTCTACGCCCTAAAGGCTTTTTAATTTCTAGCACAAAAGAGTCTGATTGAAACCTTCAGGGATACAAAAAGCACACTCTTTAATGCGGCTACAAAAAACAAGTCACAGTTTACACTGTGTCCGAATTCAAAGCGCTGTGATCTGGGTGACAACAAAGCACTCCAGTGAAACCACACCAAGATTTCGAAACGTGAACAATCCCAAACCTTACTTTTTTATCAGCTATCAAAGGAAATTGTGCTCTTGTGCCACAAGCTGGGTGTTTGATTTACCTTCCTCTGCTTTGATGGCAGACTGAAATCTGTCACAACTTGTGAACTCTATTCAGCTGGGGTAACAAAGCTCTGAGTTTTCGCTCCAGTGCTGCTCATCTGCTGCTGTTGGAATTCAAATACATTCCAAATGCTAAAGCCCCAAAAATTGAAGATGGGGAAAAAAAATCAGGAAAAACAGGAATTCATCAGTATTTCCTGTTAGAAACTGCTACCAGGAATCCAGCTCTCCAGGTCCATAGCAGAATTCCTGTCTAGACAGCCACACGTTCCCTTTTTCCCCACCCTGAACATCCCAAACTGATTCAAACTGCCCCAGAGGCATCTCTGGGTTGCACTTCCTTTAACTAATGGTCCTTTAGCATACAGTAAAGATAAGACAGTGGGGCCTGGCTTGATTAATTCTTTATTAGCACCTCTCCAGAGTTCCATAGGCTCCCAAGAAACTCTGCACTTCTTAAAGTAAAAGTTAAGGCTCATGAACGAGCAATGAAATAGAGCACAGAGAAACAATGAAGTATCATCCAACTGAGCCACACAGATGTACAACACAAGAAAGTACAAAGATGAGGTTTCAAACAGTAATTAATATTTATTTGGTTTCAACAACTGCAAGTAACACAAGAAGAGAAACTCCACATCAGTGACCCAACACTTTGTACATGAGAACCCAGACAGCACCTGGATTTATATTTTGTCCCATTCTGACTAGTACTGTGAGAAACCTTTTTCCCTCCTAAATTTGTGCAGAAATGAAATTTAATCAAAAGCATTTTAACTTCTACATCAGAAATCAAACACACTTTCCTTCAGTCAGCTTTGCATTCAGAGGATGAAGCAGGGGTTTAGCAGTATTTATATGAACACAACATTCTCTGACAGCAGGACAACAAATTACTGTGGAAAAGTGAAAGACAAAGTTATTATATCTCATTTAAAATTGCATCCATTCTCCCCTAAATCTTCATTTAATATGTACAAAAATTCCACACCAATGTGAATACCTTTAACTTCCTCTTGGGAAAGTTGACCACTGTGCAAAATGTGTTCCTTAACATCCAGTGCAAGAATAAATTATTGGCTCCAATGAACCACTAACTAAAAATAACCTATTAGTTGGTTTGCCCAAAAGAAAAGGGCTCTGTGTACCATGTAATCACTTGGACTGGAAGCTTCATAGGAATTGCTTCTATAAACAGTTTCAGCTGCAACAGGGTAAACAGGAAAAGCCAAACTTAGACATATAAAAAAGCATGCAATGTACTATTCTGAAATGTAGAGTTGCCCTTTAAGGGAGCCAGTCATCCCATGGTCTTGAAATTTTCTTTTATTTTCTCAATAAGAAAACAAGGATGTGAACTAACCACTTCATTTTCTAATGAATATTAAAAGTCCTTTTCTCTTGATTATACTTGGCAAAACCAGCTCAAAACACTCGACTAAAGCCTTTGAGACTTCTGGCCATGTGATGTAACCGTGTGGAACAATGCTACCAAAGTTCAGGCTCATAAATGAAGTAAGACACATGTTATTAAACCAAGGAGCTCGGCAGAACTGCTCTGCTGAAGTTGGAAATCACAGAACAACCACCTGCTTTTACAGACAAACCAAGAAAACATGAAAAGACCAGGAAAACTGAATCTCTCATGATGCTTTATCTGAAAGACACCCCCAGCAACAAGCCATGCAGGTTCAATAACCAACAGTTCCCCAGACAACCTCGGTGTTACCCCCGAGTAACTCACACATACTTTTTCCCCAGCAAAACCTGCATGTTCCAGGTTTCTGACAAGCATATGAATGTCAATCTTGAACACACATCATGAATGTCAAACTCCCGGAGTCCTTCAGCTGCAGGTTATCTGGCAACTGTGCTACCCAAATGGCAAGATATTTAAATTTTCCCTACTGATTTTAAATGAGTTTGAACTGGGTAACTTCTCACAGTGACACAACAGCCCCCACCCCACACACCCTGGGCTTCATTTTCCACCAGCAGAATGTCAATAGCTTCATACCTTGTATGATCATTACAATATATAATGGGTTAGGAAAAAAGAACATGGGGTAAAATGAAAAACATGGGGTATCCTCTAACCTCCACAATAGGATGAAGTATGCAGAAGAACAAATAGAACCTTATAATGTATGCAGTGACTTGGAGAGTAACATCCCCTTTAGAAATGGCTCATCCAAGTTTTAAACATGTTTAACATCCTCTTTGCATCTGTCCACCGCCATTAAGTCTTTTTTTCCTTCAGAAAAGCAAAATAAACCTGGACACTGCTCCTTGAGCCAGTTATGTACTGCAGTGCTTTAAAAAGGAATACAAAGACAATAAGCAATAGCAGCCAAGATTAAAAAACACTTCACATTTTTTAAAGTCAAGAGAGACTGATTACTTATAATTCCCCAAATTAGTGCATTTCTTTTTCATATCAGACAGATGAAAACTGCTGGGTTCAGTTGTTTTGTTAAATACAATCTTTTTCACTGCGCTCCTGCCTACTCCTCCCTCTTTTTTTTTTTTTTTTAATATAACCCAGGACTTAAAATGACTCAACATCCTCAAATTGTTTTTGAAGAAAAATGTCAAAAACACCTACAAAGCCAGCACCAACCTAGACTGTGCTTTTAGATCTCCACAATCTTCTTTACCACTCACTTCACTGTCATTTTATACACCGAAAATCCTTGTTAAACTTGATGTCCTATTGTATTCAGTAATGACCACTTAAAAGTGAATAGTATATCAGAAGATCTTTTTCAAGTGATTAGAATAAATTGATACCTGTGAATCTGAATAAGATGAAAGAAAAATATGCCCCTTAACTCCCTGCTTCTGTGAAAATCCACAGCCACATCTCCAGCTGGTGTGAGAGCCACAGACCAAGCGGGCAGTCTTCTTTATGACTTGGGCATTTAACTTTGCTTCCATAAATATGAAATAATTGAGGCTCAGCTGAATGAAATTTAAGTTATAGTGAGAAGACAGGAAAACAGTGTCCTCAAATACATGCTGGAAGGACCTCCTGAGCCCTGATACCTCTCAGTGAGCCATCAACCACCCCCTTTTCTAAATGTATCCAGCTTTATTGTAGTTTATTTTAGTAGATCTTCTGCCTGCACCATGCCTGTCCCCAAATTTCACTTCTCAGCTGGTTGGGCAATCTCTAATTTCTAGCCTGGATTTATGACTGCCTTATAGTCATTTGTCATTACGCCAAGTGGTGCTTCAATTTTTAAGTAAAACCTAAAATCCTCCAACCAAGAGAGGGATGATGGATAGAGGGCAGCCCCGTCACTACTCCAGTTTATCATGACAGAAGATGAAACTGCTGATTTCACCTGTCATGAGTCACAGATCCAAACCCACAGTGCATCAATCACTGCAGGCAGCATCGATCCCGGCTCCCTTTGTCCCAAAGCCAGCTGAGGGCACTCTGCTCCCTGCACGCAAACCCAGCCACTGAGCTGAGGCAGATCTGTGCTATCCCACTGCAACAGAGGGATTTCCAGCACTGCAGCCTCGTCTGAACCATCTGAATGTGATTTAACTGGAGATCATTCAGTAAGCAAGTTATTGTGCAAGAAACCAGAACACAGCATCAGCCACTCCCCACAAACACTTCAGCTGCAAAATAAGGCACAGAAACCTTAGTTCCTTTAGAAAGATTTTTTTAAAAAATAATCCCACTGTTCAGACATGAGAAGTGAAAAGAGACACTAAGTCTGACACTACCTTGTGCAGTTATTTCCCTTTGCCCCACAACTCCAGTGACCAGGGGGCCACTTGCAGGGGGCTTGGAGCAACCTGGTCTAGTGGAAGGTGTGTCTGCCCATGGAATAAAATGGCCTTCAAGGTCCCTTCCACCCCAAACTACTCTATGATTCTTCGATTCATTCTCTGATTCTATGACCATTAAAGTTATTTATTTTTTCCCATTGAGGAACTAAAGAAAACAGAATAATAAATAACTTAAGTGAATTTTTCATTCTATTTAATTGGCCAGTTTTCTCAGCACAGATGAAAATAAACATTTTCTCCTGGAAATTAACATGTAGTACTCAGAAAGCTGCTGCTTCCCCTATGCTATGTAACAAATGACATCCCCATCTTTGGAGAGTATTATCAAAATACAGCATTAATAATCTCTTTCTTTATGCACTGGAGAATCGAGCTGTGATAAAGAAAACACAAAAGTATGCTGAGAAATCAGCTGTCCACACCTAATGGTTCACATCAGCTCTCTCCAACAGATCACCAGCAGAAAAACAATTGTTTCCATGTGCAAGTGAAACAAAACAATCAATTGCTGCTCATTACTTAAATTAAACCGCACAAAGCGAAGAACACGCAATCTGCAACATCTCAACTGATTCCACAGACACAGAAGCAACAGTAAAGCTGTTCAACATCTATCAAGTCTGGATTCAAAACCTTTGGAGCTATTCCTTTACCACAAGGGCTCAGGTATTTTGTATTTTGTTTGTAAGTACCCCTTTGCAAACAAGTGAAACAGAAATTTGAGCACAACCCCTACACATTATTTTCTCCCATGACTTCAGCAGTTAACATTAAATTTGGACCAACATCACACACAGGTTTCCCAAATCTTACTGAATAAACCTGGATACAAACATACCAGCAGTAATAAACAAGGCGGTGACCTGTATTTTCTTCTCACCAAAGATATCCCTTAAACAAAAGAAATAAAAGCAAGAACACCAACTTACGAGAGAGCGAGTGGGTGCCTTTGGGGAGGTACTCGAAGAGCAGGGAGCTGTCCTCGCCCAGCATGTCGGCTTTCAGGGACAGCAAACTGTTCTTACTCATGAGAGCCGCGCGCAGGTTGGCGACGGTGGCGGCCTGGAGTGCGTCCTCCTTCTCCGGGGTCAGGGGCTGATGGATGTAGCTGGACTCCCCGCCCAGGAGAGCTTCCTCCACGTTGGTGTAGGGGTCCGGCCGCTCCCCCCGGCTGTCAGAGCTGCTGGGCTCTGTCCCCGCCACTTCAGCACCTGCGGGATGGAAGGGGATGTCAGGGACATGGGAAAGCTCCCTGCACGTGGCACTGGGGCCACACACCTGCCTCACCATGGATCCCAATAACAGAACCAGGAACGCAGCAACAATTAGTCTGGCTTTATTTTTCATGAGAGTGCTTTTTCTCATCCCTCTTTCCCCAAAATCCCAAAGACTTGGCCATCCAGAGTTCTGTTTTTCCAGCCCATGCCTACCTGCCCCCTCCAATCCTGCCCCACCAAGTTATGAAGCAGGGCAGGGGGAGAGAGATGGGCATTGCCTCCTTCACAGCCAATACCTGTACTAAACTATTTATTTAACTCAAATTAAGATTTCAGGAAAGTCTGCTAGTACTGAAATTAGAGTCAAAGGTTTTAAGTTCTGTTTTCTTCATGATTTTACTCCAGCACTCCAAATTTTCATTCTTTCATTTCTTCCCTGTGATGAAGGTTTGGAAAAATCCAGTAATAAACAGCCTCTAATAGTGGGCTGCTAAGTAGTATAAATCCCTTGGGGTCACTTGTCTAGAAAATACACAGTAATCAGTGGTTCCCAGTACATGTCAGAGGGTGGGTTTTATACAGAAGTGATACAGCTAAAAAACCCCAAAGATACATATCAGCCACTTTACAACAGGTAGCTACAAATTATCATTAATAATTTTAATAATAAAATAATTACTATTAATAAAAATACTAATGGAATATCAAGTGCTGAACCCAAACAGAAACAAGAAAAGCTATGATAAGGTAAATTCCTCCTTGTGAAAGCACAGTTTATTTTTGTATTTTTCGGGAGGTCTAATTGAAGACACTCTTCTGTTTGAACTTCGACTCTCTTATGGTCTTAAATAATTTATGTATTTTTATGTAAAGTGAGTCTTAGACTCCTCTCTATTCTTCACATGAAACAACAAAAAATATGTAGAAAAAGGGCTGTTAGCCCATTTATAAAGAGCATAAAACAAATTGCAATTACCTACTCCACAATCTGCCTCAGCAAACACAGCTGACACACTGAAAACCCAGCTGAGCACCTGGCAAATGGGGCTGAAGCTTCCCAAACTTCTGCCTTTGTAGCACTTCTCCTATCAAGATGTAGAGGGAAAAAATCCAAATCCAAAGAGAAGGCACAGATAACGAGCGATCAGTTGGAAAAGGAAACTGTTTTGCAGATTCTGAACATTTTATTGCCTCCTAGTTTAAAACAGATTTAAATCTACTTAATGCAAGAGGGAACTATTACAGCTCACAGCAGTGGTATGACACGTACAAAACCAATACCTGCTGCTTTCACAAATCCACCCTGCGCTCCTCAGGGCATGGAATTCAGGTGCAGTCCACATAAACACTGCAATAAACTCACTCCTGTACAGGTTTCAGAGCAGCAGAGCCCTGGAGAAGGGAGGAGGCAGAGTGTGACACACCAGCACTCGGCTTCTGCAGCTTCAATCCAGGGCAAGGCATTAATCTGCAGAGCCTTATTAAAAAATGCTAATGAGGACACTGGTACCGTGCCCACCTCCCGTAGCCTGGAAAACAGCTGAAGGAAGATCATTATTTTTATCTCCATTTTACAGGTGGTGGCTGCCAGAGAAGACGCAGTGACTTGCCCGAGGTGTCCAGCCCACGGAGCCAGGAGCAGCCAGTGGATTTCCCAGCCCCAGCCCAGGACATGTCAAGATTCCATAACACGTTCAGATCGGCTTTACTAAGCTGCACTGTTCTGCCAGTCCCTCTTACTCTTAAGTTGTTCCACTTCCTTTGCAAAACAAACAGCCTCCAAGCAAACAATAAAGAAAAAGCAATCATAGGCAGAGTGCTCCCACGCCCCGGAGATGTAGGGAATACTCAAGGCTGGGGGCTACCAAGACAGTAGGCAGTTCATAAATGTGAACTATCAGAGATGCTCTATGTTTAAAACAAGCCATTTTCCCTTCTCCACCTGTGTTTTGCTTGTACAATACCATATTATCAGTTTTACCAAATCTTAGTCAAGAAGAGTTCAAATGCTTCAAATTTTTATATATTTTCTCATCCCTCTGTTAATGGCTTACAGGAATAGACATTATTCCAGATGAAAATGAAGGGGGTTTTTTTAAAACAAACCAGCATGTCCACATAACTGGAAATTACAAGACATTAAAAACCAGCAGCTGTTAGAAAAGGTGGTGAAGAAAGTAAATTAAACTTTAGCCCATTAAACTGGGGAGGCAACAGAGAGCTTCACTACATCAAAGCCATGATAATACCACTATTCCTCTGCTCCTCACTGCCTACATGGGAAATCACAGCACATAACTTGGGCCAGAAAGGGTGTTTGTCCACAAAACTGTGTTTTCTGCACCTTGTGATTTCTGCCCTCTTTTCTCAGAGCCTGTTACAGCTGCTGATTGACAGTCGCCAGAATCCGCTGCTGCACATAAACACTAATTGCTAAAACACACGCAGATTAATTGTAACCACAACAAGACATTAAATGTTCCTCAAAAGCCAAGATTAGAGACAGACAGTGAAATAGATGCTTTAGAGCTTCCAGTATTTATAGCTGATGTAATATAATCAAATACACATTAAGGCAAAATAAATATCCACTTAGTCACAGAAAACTGAAATACTCTCAGCACACCAAAACCCAAAAAATGCAACAAGTTCCTCTCCATGGCGCCTCCAAAACCACTTCTCTTTTCTCTAGAATGCAACTCCTTTTAACAAGATCTAGGCAAAGAATTATATGAATCAAAAGCATCCGTCACTTCCCAGTAATCTAAATTGTTTACTACAGTTTCAGCCCCACGTAAACCAGGCTTTAGTCAATGAGCTTCTATTCTGCAATTATTCACTGCCACGGGTCCCGTGGCTGCCCAAGAGCTCCATCCAAGCCCTCCACATCTCATTTTTCACACCACTGGGACAGCCCCTGTGACTGCAGGGATTCGGGCTCCACACACAGGAAATCCCGAGCTAAACATGGGATTAATCCTGCTCGGAAAACTGAGCTCATTAGTCTCTTTAGTGAATCATTATTTTGCAGTTATTCTATTACACCAGCCTACTTTCCAAACTCAGAAGCTTTAGAAAAGCTTTCTTAGTTGGTGACTTGAAAGAATATTTTATTATTAGGTTTTGTTTCTGAATAAAACACGGGGTCTACTTTTTGACAATTCTGGCAACAGAATTTCCATGCCCTGAAACTCTGAAAGCCACATTTAACTGGTAAAGCTCTCACCTACATATGAAAGCCTCATGTAACAGGGGTAAAGGGAGTCTGACCATGAGCACCTTCTCACAGAGGTCACACAGCCCAGCTGAGCTCAAAACACAATTCAGTCCCAACCATGCTGACCAGGCAGGCTTTAACAGATCCATAGGGAGGAATAAATCTCATGCCAGTACAAGAGGAGCAGTACAATATTCCCAACACACCCAACATGGGTACTGCTAAATCCCTGGAAGTCCTGTAAACTGAGCTCCTGTCACAAACCCAGGTATGGGAAAACCAAGCTGCACTAGTCAAAAAAAAAAAAAATCAAGCACTATAGACATCTGGCAGCCCCTTGTAAAGGGCTATGGAACAAATAAAAGTCATGGAACATACTAAAAGTACCCAAATTATATGCTAATGTGATAATTTGTTTCCCAAGATCTAGGAGGAAACAGAGTAAAAAGGCATTAAACCTAGTCCAACAACTGAGCAAAACACATATGGCCACCCCAAAAACAGCAAGGAAAAGTTTGTTTCAAAGACTCCATTTGGTTACCTAATACAGAAAAAAAAGGTTTTTTCTTGCATTTCTTCTCCCTGCTTCTGCCATTTTTCGTCATTACAGCTTAAACTCATCTGTTACCAAACTACCTCCTCAGTGTCTGCTTCTCTCACACCACTTATTTCTTGTTTGTACTGCATTTTAACCTCCTCAGTAAACCCCCAGTGGGGTTTCCCAGACTCCCAACGCTATTATTCTCTTTCATAATTTTTTTTTTAATAATTTTTTTCCTCTTTTCATGTCTCATGTAGACAGCTGAACATCTAGAAATCTGTAGCTGGAGGACTAAACCCATGAGAAGAGAGAAAGGTGTGAATAAAAGCCACACAAGGTTACATCTGCAGCTGGAAAATTCAAAGCAGAAACAAGCTTTTTCCCTAACAACTAAAGGCAACGTTTTGCCAGGTCAATCTTTCTCAATATTGCTCTTTTCATTACAGTCTCGAGGTAAAAGGAGATTTAAGAAGCCTGTCATCTTTTCTGTTTGGCAGGAACACAAAGCAGTGATGTTTCTCCCTCGGTTTCCCAAGTCTCCAGGATGCTGAGGTCACACCATGGAGGTGACCCACCTCAAACACGGCAGCCCTTCAAAGGAGGGCAACTCTACCTCACTTATCACTCACAGAGCTTTAACCCACTTTCTGTGTTTCTCCACCACCCTGGCGAATTTCAGGGACCTTTGAGGAGCCCTTTCAGCTCCTCCTCAATGCCCCTGGAATTCAGTGCTGTTTCACACAGCATGAGCCACTCCTCAGCACACCCTTCCAAACCAGAAGTTATCACTGCTCGGCACCTGCAGTAAACTCTGCAAGTCCCAATCTTCAAAGACAACAGCAATTCAAGCCACCTCCTGCTACAAAACACTCCTTACCCTTTCCCACAGCTCACCTGGCCGGCAGGACCCATTTTGGCAGAATTTAAGCCTTTGGGTGCCATCGTCCTGTTAGTCTTATCCAGCATCTTTTCAATCCAGAGTCAGCATCATCATCAGCTAAACCCAGCCAAAGCCTCTGGCTGCCTGTGTTTTGTGGACATTTGCCAAATCTAGGGGTGACAGCAAGATCCCACAACTATTTAAAGAAACATTAGATAATCTCATATTCTACTCTTGCTTATAAAGCACATTGTCAGTCACAAACAGGGGACCTCCCAGCCAAGTGCACCAAATACTTTCCCTGCCATAGACAAACATGAAACAAGTCATACTGCTCGTTTCCTTTTCAACACCTCTAAGAACAAAGCATAAAATCCAACAGCAGACCCTACAGGTGGTGAGAATGTTCCCTCTTTACATGAATTAGGGCAGAAAGGTGAAGGAAAGACACTTTTGGGTACAGGAGTCCTGCTGTCAGCCACAGCAAGGCAAACACCAGGGAAAGTACAGCCTGGGAACACCAGGAACTGGGATTACCTCTGGAGTGCTGTCACCATCAGACACCAAAAGAGAAGTCACCCTGACTTGGGACAGCATCACTGCTCTGTTATGTGAAGTCCTCTAAGAACTGTGGAATAAATTAGGTTGAAAGTGACTTCATGGCTACTTTTGGAGTCAGATCCCATTGCTCAGCAGCTTGTACAGCCCAGTTTATCCAGTTCATGCCTGCATATCTGCAGGGGAAAGAGAGTACATCTTCTCCACAACTTCACCATTTGACCAACCTGTCAGGAATTTCCTCCTTTCACCCCATGAGAACCTCCCTTCCCGTAACTCATGTCCATTACCTCTCATCCTTTCTCCATCCAGATTCCGAGAAGGATCTGGACAATCCATCTACCTCCCTTCTCTTCTCCAGGGTTAAACCAAGCCATTTCAGCCTTCTCATACACATTGTATTGATGGCTGGGATTGCCCAAGCTTGTCGAAGTCGTTCTTGGTCTGAAGGTGCCCAAACTGAATCTTGTACTTCAAAAGCTCTTCCTAAGGCAGGCAGCCAGATTTCACTGCTGCAAGGGCACACAGGACCTTCTTCAGCTCCTAACTCGCCAAAAGATTTTCTGCAAAGCTGATTTCTCTCCCCTTGGCTGCCAACCCAAACTGCTCCATAGGGTTATTCTGTCCCACACGCAGGACTTCACAGTTGTCTTGGTGAAGTTCATGCTGAGCCTGGCACTGCTGCCTTCCAGCAGATCATCCCTCCCAGCCTGGTGCCATCCAGAGACTTGCTGAGGGTTCAAAACATCCCACCACACAAGTTGTGAGTGAACCAAGTCAGCAGCATCGGCCCTGGAAGCAGCTGCTGATGGATGCAGGCATCCCACTTTCCGGGGCAGATGTTTAGCATCTCCTGCACACAGCTGGATGATATTCAGTGTGATTGTAAATGTGATTTTTTTCTGTTTACAACATGACAAGTGGAAAGGGCAAAGGGAAGAGGTCCCAATATCAGCACCTTCTCCCACCCCGAATTCCTGCAAATTGCCCTTCTACTCCTTCAACGGTACCAAGACCACAAGTATAGTTGTGAAGCAAACTTGAGACAGGAACTAATATATTAAAAATAAACTGATTTATTTAAAAAAGCTATTTTTAAACCCAGATCAGTTCCCCAATCTGGTTCTCTACATGGGTGCACAGATATTTTCACCGGAACAACTGCAGGAGAGCGTGGGGGTGAATTAAGTACCAAAGGAAAGTGGGAGCCACTTAAACTCAGCTTTTGTTTCAAGGACATTGCCAAACTGTGACCCAAGCCAAACTCCTCTGGAAAAAACTTAGGTGAAATCAAAGACTTAATTTTCTGAGGGTCTTCTACCTATTTGTGTCAAGCAACTGCCTGACAGTAGATTTCATCTAGAATGCCAGGGTTGATATTTCTTGCATAAGTTTAGGAAGATTTGGCTTGATCTCCTTCTATACAAAAGACAATTAATTTTTAAACTCTCAGGGGAAAAAAAAAAAGGAAAAAGAGCTTTCATTTCATAGTGATTTTTTTCTTGGGAATAAAAAAAAAAAAGAGCACACAGGCTGGCAGAAAAATGACAATCTTTTACCAGCTGCTAAAAATATCCTTGAAGCTTGTATTTCAGATACCTCCTCCTTTCTAACAGAAATCCTTCAAAAGTGTTTCACAACTTACTATTTGTTAAGCAAACCCCAGTGTTCTCACCCACTGCAGTATTTACACAGGGAAGTGATGCCATGAGCTATATTGGGTTTGATTTGCACTATTTTACAAACAAAGCAGTAGACATGTGGATATAATAAATGTGCACAGCATTCAAAACTAGTTCCAATTTCCTAGTGCGGGAAACTATCAAGCTAACTTAGATATTTAACCACAACATATTTGATCATTAAAAACTGCCTTCATATTAAACACTGCAAAATATCTTAAGTGAATCCTTATGGAACCAAAACCATGGTCTCCTTCAGGCTAAAACTCTTCAGGTTTCAGCTTCTCCTCCGTGACTCAGAGCAGGGTGATCTGGGACTGTCAGGATTTGAGTTCTGAAAAACACCATCCTGTATGAAACTGCTAAATTCCAGTGCTGTTCCTGTTTCTGGAAGGCTCAGCAGGAACACAGAGGCTTCAATATAATTTTCAAGCCTGCAGCCACAGGATGTTTCCTATCTGTGTTTCACCAACAGAAACATTCTCCTCAGTATCTCTACAATAACATTTCTCAAATAAATCAGGTTTGTTTTACACAGATATAACTTGTTTAGTTTTGGGGGGGGGTTATGTTGCTACTTCTGCAATGTGTTTTAAAAGCACAAGTGTATCTCCATCTTTGTCTTCCTCAAACAGCAATCTGTACAAATAACTGGAAAACTCCCTTCACTACCCAGCCATCTGGAAATAAATAATCAATTTTCGTCTCTCCCATAAATAATCAATTTTTGTCTCTTTCCCATAATATTTGTTTTTCTACCATTGAATCAAGTTCTGCTGACACTTCTCCATGGTTTATGTCAGCAAAAGGATCTCCTGCCCCAATCCTGCTGTTTGTTGCTACTCCCCTACTGCCTGTTAGTGACCTCAACTCAGGTGTTTGTAGGGCTACAGAGAAAACCTGGTCAACTACTGATCTTCCCAAAACGAGATACAAGAGGACTCCCAAATCCAAGAGAAAGGAAGGGTTAAACTGGGTGAGAGTTAGTTGTTTTTGAAACGATTCTAAAATGGAATAATAAAGTGTCCTCACAGCAGCAGGAATGACTGGGCAGTGCAGAAATATCTTAAGCCACTTTTGTTTTCCTAAAATATGCATAGAATTGTACAGTAACTTGAGACTATCACTTTAAAAATATTAAGGTTGACTGTAAGCTTAACCTCTTTTTCCAAGTGTCCTAACTCAGGCAATAAAAGGACTGACATTACTCCCTGTGCTCCTTGGGACAGAGAGAGCCTCTCACTGCTCATCAGCACAGGAACAGACACAAACAGAAGGGGACAGAAATAAAACATTCCAGTACCACATTAAATATGAACACTTATGATATGACAGAATGCTGAGTTACAAACTCTAAAAATCCTCAGAACAAATATTTACCTTTTGAAACAAGTGCCTGTAAGAAATGTTAAAAGAGATTAATAAAAAATAAATCAATCTGAGAACAGTACAGCAAAGTTTGGGTTTGATTCCCAGGTACTGCACCGGAAGAATTAATTCCTACTATATTTTAATGGAAAAACACTGCAAATAGGGAAGCTGAAGTCCTGAACAGTGTTGATTGCAAAGTAGGAGTAGGATTTATGTCAAAATACTGAAAGCTTCTTAGTTCACTTGTAATTTCAGTAAAGAAACTTTAAAAAAAGGGTAAAATATTGTTTTCAAAAGGTTGAGATCTCTGTAAAGGTGAGCCCAGTGTAACCTTGGCACAAGGAACAAATACAATAGTGAGAAGGGCACTCAAGAGAGGGAAAATGCCTCTGATCTCCGGAGTTAAAGCAGATTAACAGAATCAGGGCTGCTACCACGGGGAGGAGGAAGAGGAGGAGGAGGAGGAGGGCTTGGGAGCCTGGGGAAAATGGAATGTAGGGTGGGGAAAGGAAACAGACATTGAGCTTTGAGCTAAAGCTGGTTTAGGGTGGAACCATTTTAAAGCCAGGGTGTAGCCAGGGAGTGAGTGTCTGGGTTTAAAGAGATGATTTTAGTTTCCAAACTTGAAAATAACCTGACCTAACCCTGCAATAACAGAAACTACAAAGTCACTCCCACAAAGACTGTATCCTAATAATTTCTTTAGCCTGCAACTGTGGTGATATGGAGAACCTGAAGTGTTCACTGAGCACCCTCTGCAAAATTCACCATACGGCCACACAGGTCAGTGGGGCTTGGGGCGGGGTTTTTTTGCCTGGTTTTGTATTTTGATGTAACTCACAGCCACCTCCACACAGTGCACTGGTGCTTCGTGCACACCAAGAGTTCCAAGGAGGGTCCAGAAACCTGGGCAGCTCCATAAGCCCCAGGAATGCAGGCTAAGCCGATTTCGGGCTAAGAAAGAATTCAGGGGGTGGCATTAAAGCACAAAGCTGTAACCCCTCCAGGTCTGGCTGAGAAAGCAAGGCTGGCATCGCTGACCACCACTGCTTATGGCATGGAAACATCTCCTCAGTAAAAACCATCACTAAAGCACCCTCGTAGCAAAGAAAAGTTTAATACCTTGCATCATAACTGTAACTTCATGAAAAGAAAGGGGGAAATGCAGTAATTAACTTAATTTTCCAAGTGGCAGGCAATTTGTACTTTACTATTACCTACCCTCAAAAATACTCCAGCACCTTTCCAATAAGCTGAATGTTTTGAGCCAAATCACCTATCCTCCTTAAAAAGTGATCTTTCCAAAATTAGGCATGAAAGAATTACAGAATATGCTCAGTTATGATCTAAAGTAACAAACTAACAGTAGTAAATCATTAAAATTTGAGCCTCTGTTGGTTTAGGACATCAGATATTTATCTGACAACTGAAATTTTAACCAGCTCAGTTTTCAGTCACGGCTGTAACAAACACTTTGACACCTGCCTGAAGTTTTCATGCTGCAACCAGGGCTCAGACCATGGCAGGTGGCTTGGACACTCCATCTCTTCAAAACAAGACCCATTTAAAGGGAGAATTCTGTATTCTGTCCCACTGAGTTTTCTGGCTCCCACGCTGCATGGATCATTTCAACACCACATGCTTCCAAAACTTCCCTTAACATCTCCTTTAATATATTTGTTTTTGTCTCACAAAACAGAACAAAAATATTTAAGAGTTCCTTGAACACCCGAATCTTGAGTACAAACACCACACTCATTTCCACCCCTCCCCGCCCTTTTCTCATTCTGTAAAATCTGTATTCTTCTATTTAGACTAATCTGTTTGCCAAATATCACAACAGAAACAATGGAATTTTCAATGGAAGCAATTTATTTAAAAGTAATTTGAAAATATGAATCAAGGGAAGAGTTGAAGATTTGCATTGACAAGGGGACAGAGTTGCACAAAGCCTGGCAGCCTGATGAGAAAAATACTTTTTTTCAAGAATAAAATCATTCACTTGCCTGCACTCAGACAGGTCCAGAGACCTCACCTGCACAAAACAGTGGAGAGTTCATCTAGAATGGGCTTTCTTGCCTCCCTCTGAAGCCTTCTGCAATGTAAGCTCACTACATGATCCAACTGTTAAGCATCTGTGCTCACCAACAGCTCCAGTAATCATAATTTGCTCTCAAGAAAGCAAGACAGGAAAAGGGATGGGGAAAGGCTGACGACAGCAGCTGTCTCCAGGCGTCCCGGGGAGCTGCCAGCACAGCTCCCTGCAGCAGGCACTGCCATCACACGTGTGTCATTGGAAAATGAGGAACTTGAGCATCTCCTCACCAGGAGGGAGGAAACTTGTGCATAATTAAAGATTTTGAGGGGGAAAATGTTAAAGGGACTGTGAACTCTGCAAAGTCAGAAGGATACAGTGAAGTCCTGCCCGTCCTTCCCGTGGAGGTCACTGCTCTGAGCTTACTCAAGTCCTGATGCTCTTCTTACAGAATACAGAAATTCCACTACATGTAACCAAAGGAAAGCAAAGAGTTCCCATAGTGTAGCATCTTTTAGAAGGACTGTTCTGTTTTTAAAATAATTAGCTTCATTTCACAGTCAATTGGCACACAGAAATCCACTTGCAGCTTTTGGGTGCAAACAATCAGAAGATGTGTGGGAGTATTTCCTCAGAAATAAATTCCTGAATCATAACTACTATGCTTGAACTAACACATTAATAAAGCCATCATAAATTCTTCAAAAGACACCCTCCAAGTGATAGAGTTTTCCATTATATGAAGAAGTAAATCCAGCAACATTTTGCTGTCCCAACACCTCTTTAAGTGAAGATAACTGTCCTCTTGGGCAAGAGCCTTCTAAACACCACCTGATCCTCTAGTCCATGCACTTGTGATGTGTAAACCTGTAAAAGCTTTATCCAGCACTGTTAAAGGAACTGTAGCCTAAGGAAAATGAAGATGTTCATGGCACAAGACTACCTCTGAATTTCATAAGCATCTTTGATATGAAGACTAGCAAATAGCAATATGCTTCTCTAGAAAACCTATGAAATTCAAGAAAAGGGGGTAAAAGGCAGACCTGCTCTTCTGGCAAGTCTGTGGAGGAAATTCTTCTTGGCTCAGCTATGAAGACAGTTATTATTTATAAAAGCCCATCCTTCAGTTTACTTTGGAGAGCTGCTGTTCCAAGCTAATGTGTCTTGGTGAGGAAAACATATATATGAATGTTTCATACAAGGAATGACAGACTGACATCCTGAGCAACCCAAACAGGATGAGAAAGAGAAAACCTAATGTGTTTGATGCTAAACAGACAATACAAATTAATAAATTGAAACTAGCATGAAAAGATGGTTCTCATCAAGTTTGTGTTTGACTGACACCACCTTGAGAAACTGAGTCATAGCACCTCAACTTCATTTGTGTTCTTTTGCAAATCCTATTTGATCATCCTTCCTTGGATGAAGACTCTTCCTGGCAGACATGAACAATCTCTTGCTATTTCCATGATGTTTGATTACCATTAATTACATTACTCCACACTCCTTTCTATTTTAATCTGTAATGTCAAATTCAAAGACTTTCAGCACCACCCCACCAGCATCTGGGAAAGAATCAACCGACTCACAAAGACATTTTTTTTACCCTTTCAATTTAAAAAAAAAATAATCTTTGTCTTTTTCAGACCTCATTGATCAGTATTTAAATACAGTCTACTTAAATATTTGTACACCTGCCTGTATTGATAAGAACATGTTTCCCACTGAAAGAAGCACCACTGCTGAGTGTGAACGAGCTGTGAGTTGTTTGAAAAGTAGTTTCAGTGACTGCAATGTGTCTCTGTGTAAAATAACAGGAATTAAGTAATTCTGTACAATACAGGAGTAGGAGCAGTATTTTCAATCTGTGAAGTATATTGCCCCAAATAATCAGAGGAGGATGCAATGGTTACTTCAAAGATTCCCCCTCCAAAATGTTGCTGAAATGCAATGCTGTTTGCAACCAAGACCAAAGGAGTACCTCGCTCAATTTAGGGAAGACTGAACTTTAAAGATGGATCCCCCTAAATCAACTTCTGCATTGCCAGAAGGTCTGTGTTAGTCCTCCAGCAGACAGGCATTCACAAACAGTACCCCAATCATCCCACAATAAGGGCTTTCAGCCTTAGCAACCAGCATCTTAAAATAACTGATTAAATCAGGAAAGTGAATGAGTCTCAAAGAACAAAGAGTTCTAGGTAACTTTCTTTCCTCTTAGTTACTTATGAAAGAACATTCAACACCCATTTCCTCAGCAAATGAGTAGCTTTTCATCTTAGCTGTGAACAATGTGGACAGGGACACTTCTAAATAAATGAGGTGAAAAAGAGTCCTAGACGATGAAGTGTGTTTTAAAGAATGAAACCTGACACAACTAAATCAAAGACAACTTCAAGCTGAAATTTAAACACATCCCAATTATTTGCTGGAAGTGTCTGCACTGTGTCATTATCCATTTGCACACAAGAAAATCAATTATTCTTCACGTTTAGGAGTCAAGTTTGCAACACCCCTACGCTACTGCTGAATTCTCACAGGAGAGGGAAGAACCTGGGGTACCAAAGCCCAGCCAAAACAGAACCTGTAGCTTGGCAACCCGGGAGATGGACCAGTTGACAGGAAAGTTGCTTCCACCTGCTGGATACGGGAAATAATCATGTGAGACCAGAAGACCCTGCTGCGTGCAGGGCCCCAGATAGGGATGGTTTGGGGGAGCAGCAGTGCTCTCACTTCACACTGAAAAAGCAGCATTCTCACCTCAGTGACCAGCTGATTTCACCCAAACCACACATCTACCACACAAGTGCATGAGAGGCTGCTGGCAAGGTGACCAAGGTTAACTGAAACTGAACATTTGCATCTCAAATCCCTTGAAATCATACCAAAAAAATCCCCCAGAGACAAGACAATTTCACCCGAGATACATGCAGGGCTCACAGAGATAATCCCTGCCAAGCAGCCCACACACACCTATTCCCACAATTTTAGGTCCCACAGTGCAGAGAAATATCCCTTTCCAGCAGGGCAGAAAGGAGAATTTCACTTCCATTCATCTCTCTAGATGGCCAGTATGGAGAACCTACAAGTATTCAGAGACCCTTCCTGTTCCTCATGGGCACTTCTGTTCCTGTTCGTTTTGGACAGAGAGAAGTGTGGCCATTCATCTTTTCCTCTTGTTTTACCAGCACTAGTGGAATATTGAAATCTTCTCCCAAACACCATCATTCACCTTCCCCTTTCCCACCACTGGAACCACCTCGTTTATTGGAAACCGCATTTAAGATGAGATATAGAACAAATAATTTGATGTGCCTGCTGACGTGCTGTCTCAGCACTGTGCTGAGTCAAGCCCCTGAGCCATCTTCCTCTCATCTGCAAACAGCCACTGCAATTTAATTCCTTAACAATTAGGAATTAAATAATCTATGTTTCATTCAGCTTCCAGTAATACAATCTCTTCTATTCTGCACTGTTTTCAGTAAAGACACTCGATCTATAAGCAGTTTTCCAGGAGGATCAGAGCTGCAGTTCTGTTTCTGCAGTCACTCCATGTCTGGTTCATTCCAGGTACTGTCCAAACTCACACCCCTCAGTACAAGTGATTGAGTTGTTTTTATGGGATGCCATGAAAAATGAAAAACAGTTGCATGAGAATAGCACACCAGGCAATCTATGCTGTGTCTTAACTCAAAACAAGCCTGAAATACATGCATTATAAAAACAAGATTCATAATAAATCACTGTTATCTTAAATTATCTCACATTTTTCTTCTCACTGACATTGTTTAGATTTTATCATCAGCTAATTAGAATAATTACATGCAAGCTTGCTGCAGCAGATAACCGTAAAACATAATAAATGTCAAGACATTTGTAGAGAGTTACCCATTCAATGAAAACCACATTTAAACTCCAGAATGTAAGCAACTTAAACCTCCTTTTTCAGCCCATAAAGACTCTTAAGACTTTCAGTACTCTTTGTATTGCTTTTTTAATCCAAATTTGGCAACATAAAAGTCTGTAATCTCACACACCCTTCCCCTGGCTGACTCGGGTTCTGGTATGCAATGAAACACAGGCTAGCTCACAGCACAAAGTTCTTCAAGTCAGCTTGAGAGAGTTTAATACCACATTTCCTCAAAGACCTTAGAAAAAACCCACCAAACTCCTGGTTCTGTAGCGTTCCAGGATCTATTAATTGCCACTGATTAATGAATCAAGTAGGACAGTTATCTTGAGACAGAAAAATAACAACTGAAGATTCAAAGGAAATCAAGAAAACATTTTTCTCACTGGCTACACACTTTAAAAGCAGCCACTGATCTCAGACCACAAGCAGTCACACATCAAAACACATCTGAAGCCATAGTAGTGCCTCAGAAAAACACATTATTCTTAAGAGCTAAGAAACATTGATCCTGCCATTACCAGCAATGAGCTATGGTGGTTTTCTTAACCAAGAGAAAGTGACACCTGAATATCAGGAAGTTCTGAAGATGGTATCAGCAAGACTAAATTACACCTGCATGTGTGGTGTAATTACATCATCAATATACTGTGCAAGGAAAATTCTTCAACCATGACATCTGTTTGCACACCTGCTAAAATAAATTCCAACCTTTCCTCTCATTAATTCCAACAATTATAGTGGTGGTTTTGGGGGTGATTTAGGCTGTTCAAGCCCAAAACAAAACCAAACTTCAGGTTTTACAGGACAACCAGCCTGTGACACTGAGGCTCCTGACTGAACAGCACCGCACTCGGTGCTTTTGAATTGTTGGCAACACAAATTTCTGTATTTTTCTGTTTCTGGAAACCTCCTGTTTCAGAGGCAGATAAGCTCACACCATAAACAGATGTAATTAACTCACCACTTTTAATTTCAGCCCCAGAAACTGGAAGAATGACTTACTTGGGTCTCGACTGCTGTACGGCCATCCTGAGGCAGGAGAAAAAGGCAGCACTGGGGAATTTGCCCTGCTGTCATCCTCCACTTGCTGCGTAATGTGCCGCACAGTTTCTTTGTTTTTCCTGTTCTTCCTGCGCCCCGTGGGCTGCCAGCCATCCCCCACTCCTTGCTCCGAGAACCCACTCTGTATTGCACTATCCTTGGCAGAATGCAGCTCACCCCCTCCGTAATGAGACGGTGAAACCTGTTCCTCTTTGATACGTAAAGACCCATAGCCCATGTCACTGGCCCAGAGAGACTGGGATGAAATGTCTTCGTGGCCGTCTGTTTTTGGTTCTTGATCCTCTTTTCCATAGCTACTCCCTCCTTCGTGGCAGCTGGCAATAGCTGAGTCCCCAGAGGAGTTTGCCGGGCTGGTTCTCCGAGCTAACCACGGAGATATGCTCCTGCCAGCCACCACCGCCGAAATCAAAGCGTCCGTGCTGCTGCTGGAAGGGGCTCCCAGCTCGTAATCCACGAGGTCCTCCGAGGCATCAGACTTTATGCTGATGTCGAGGGCCGCTTTGATGAAGTTGTGGCAGGCCTGCACGATGTCTGTCATCTGCAGGTAGCTGGCAGCCGACATCACCTCGATGACGTTCCTGCTGGTCAGTGCCAGGTGTGCGGAATACATGAAGTCAATGATTGCCTTGAAGCCCTGTGCGGTGACAATGTCCAGGTGGGTGACTGTGGCCTGGTCGGAGGTTTTCTGCACCTGGCAGTACAGCGTTTTGAAGTAGCGGCTGCTCCCCAGGAGGACGTTTTTGTGAGCCTTGAAGATCTTGCCCTCCACGATGATGCAGACGTCGCAGAGGATGCCGTGCTGCCGCTGCTCGTTCAGCTCCCGCAGCAGGTGACGGTAGTGGGAAGCGATCTCCATGTCTTCCTTTCGGTTATTCATTTGGAAATCTTTATGCTTCCTCTTCCACAAGTCCTGCACGGGGAAGGAAATGACAGTATTACAAAACCCCAGACAAGCTCGCAGATGTGTTTTCTGAAGGCTGAGACAAATCCCAAGTTGTACCAAAGTAAGCGGCAGGTTCATTAGGAAAGAATGTCCCAAATACAGCCACTGCCTACAACTGCACATTCACTGCATGGCAAAGCTTACTTTGACCAGACTTCAAGTAATTTACGTGAAAAAGGACTAGATTTGAAGCCAGTCCTCCACTGGCTCATAACATCCCAGAGAAACATTTATTTAAATTGCTACAGACTCTTAGGAAAACCTGCCTGAAGTTACCAGATTACAACAGCTCTAAGCTTTTACTGTGAGTTTGGCAAAATTCAGTTTTGAAAGAGGTGCTGCTCCCACTGATGGAGGCAAGACTATTGAAGAGCACCCTGTAGCACAATTTCCTCGAGGAAACAAGCATGATAGCACACTGAAAATCCTCAAACAGCAAAAGCCAATTGAATCCAGCATTTCCCTTGTTTATATTGCCATAGAGGGGCTATAAATATGGTTTAAAAGTCAGGCAAATCCAAGACCACAGATCACAAAATCCTAAGTCCCCACCCAAACTAAACTGGCAATAGATCACAACTACGAAATTAATGCTATTTGAAGCTTAACTACTTATAGGCATAAGACTTTTCACTTTGCAATAAACATGTTATTCCCTTGGCTTTACCCCACAGCCACCCTCAGATATTGGGTAGAGAAATTCTCATGATCATCTAAAGAAAGGACCAATATAACAAAGCTGAGAAAAATTCACAGGGCTTTTGATCACCTTTCATAAAATTCAGCAGTATTACCCAAAAGAAAGGCTAGTTAGTGCCAGCAGCAAGGCATCTTGTAAGGTATGCTCCAAATTATCCTCCTCTTACACTCCAAAACAGGAAAAAGGTGCTAAATGTGGATATATTGACAGTAATCAGCAGTGCTAAGATATACAGACTGAATTTTATACAGTTATTACCTTTGCAACTCCATACTTGCCTTTGCTGACACAGCTTTACAAATTCCTTGGCATTCAATTTTGCCATTTTCTCTAGCTTGTACCACTTTTTTTGAAACTTAATATCAAGATTTATATACCGTGTAACAGTGGTTTAATGGTCCAACTAATTAAGAGCACCAAGGTGAAGGATATCTTACTCCTTTCTCTCAAAAACTTGCATTTCTTCTAATATAAGAAGTTTCAACTGCAGAATTTATATGAGGGTCCACATGTCAACACACTACTGTAAAATTGGACCCAATTCCAAATGGTATTATGGGCAGGCACACACATCAGAAGCCTGGATTTAGGCTCCTGTTGGTTACTTATAAAACTAAAATCTCTGAGGTCTTACAGTCTTGAAGCAGACATGGTTCAATATAAACACTGGCATTAAGGAGGCTGATGAAAGCCTGGAGCACCTTTCTAACATCCATCGAGTCCACACACAGATTCAGTCCCATCTGCTTGAATTGGATCACAGTTCTAGGACAGCTGTGATTAAGGAAGCATCCTGACACAGGCAGGAGTGTTTCCTGTACCATGGAATACAGATCCACAAGCCCCCTGCCCCCTTGCCCTACACTGTGCTATCATTATCATCACCAGGAGCAAAACAGCTGCAGTTTAGTCAGCACTGTTGGCTAAAAAAGCACCTCCCAGCCCACAGAACGTATGTGAGACGGCACCTTCTAAAGAGTCACCTGATGATTCAAAAGTTCAAGTTATGCAAGACTGCTCCAAGCTTCCCCAGTTCTGCAGGGATGGAGCAGCCTCGGAAATGCTGATTTGCAAGACCAGCTGGTCCCTGATCACTGAGAACCATTTGCTTCCCTCGAGAGAGGAAGGACCATCTTCCTGCAACACAAACAGGCTGAACTGGTGTTCACCCACTTCAAAGCAAGTCCAGCTTTTCTACAGAATTAAGCACAGAATGCACAGAGAAACAAGTCTCTGCTTTTTTTTATTTGAACTGGAAGAGGTCAGTAACATTGCAGCTGTACACTGAACACCACTGATTTACCATGGGAATCTGCCCAGAGACCTCAAACCAAATCCTCACACAGATGCCATTTCCATCTCAAATAATTGAAATAAAACAATGAAAATCAAACCAAGAATCAGAGGCAGGGAGCATGGGGGGAAAAAAAAATGATTTTTTCAGGTGTTTGGCCTGAAAAGGTTGTGATGGCACCAGCCAGCACAGCAGTTCTCTAACTCAGGCTCTGGAGGTGGCTGCCACAGCTCCCCAACATCTCCGTGTTGGAGAGAACCACCTCGTAAGGCAGAATGACAGCTCAGTTTTGTCTTTATTCCAGAAACCACTACTGCATCTACTTTTAGGAGCTGAAGAGTCAGCTTTGTCCCCTCAGGAAATATGAATTGCCACATAGGATAAAGTGAGTTGTCCATCACCAGTCCCGTCTCCAACAGCTGCCATATCCACATGATGCAGAGGGAGATGCAAGAAAACCTCACAGGATACAATTAGGAAGTGATCAGTATATTTTGGATAGGGCACTTCCTTTTACTGTTCTGTCATGGATATCAAAATCCATATTCCAAAACACCAACTCCCTGGAACTCTGTGTGTGTGTGTGAAATCTCCTGCAAGGATAATTTTTTCTTCCTTCCTCAATTTCATACAGATTAGCATCAGGAGTATTTGTCAATGTCTCCACCTGCTCATGTGAATTTATGCAACAACAGCTTTTCTTCTTCAATGTTCTTCACCTGGAAATTATATCAATTCCTTGAGATTTTATTTCTTTGTTATTTTATACATTTATACAGATTAGTGCAGTGGGTTGCATTCTCCCCACTGATAACAGTCCACTTCAGATACACTTGCTCTTTTATAAGCTGCCTATGGCAGAAACATAGGTTTTTAAATATTTGTCTCTTGCTACCTTTGGTTTAGACTGGACCAGCTTGAGTTTAGGCACTGATTTAGTGCTGCTTATGGATGAAGCACTTGCTTGTCTCTTCAGGAAATAGGAGATAAAGCCAGAGAAAAGGTATCAGGGAATTTTTACCAGACACACACAAGTCTATGTAAGATTCCCTACTGGCCAGTGAGGTGAGCACTTTATAGCCCTTTCAAGTAGGCAAGTGAAGATGTGGATACTTCCATATTCAGTGTAATCAATAAAATTTAACATTTTCCAAGTCAGGAATTATTCTTGGAGATGTCTTGATCTTCCCCTGTCAGAAGGTCTGCTACCTTACACACACCACTCCACATTCAGCATCTGTCACAGCATTGTACCTTTCAAATGAGAGGTCTTTGGGGGGGAAAATTAAATATGCCTCAAATTCAGAGGAATTAATTAGTTTTCTGTCTACCCATGTCAAACCAGAACACCCGTTTAATGTCAAGGATCACTAGGGAATTAATCCAAGTTAAATTTAAGGCAATTTGCTAGTAGTTAAAAATTCAGGAAGCTTTAAAACCCTGTGCTCTTGTGTTCCAATTTTACATGCTGTTTTGTGGCTTGTTGCTGGTTTGTTGCCTTTTTTTTTTTTCCCTTTTCCTGGTAATGATATTCATCTCCATTTTAAAAATGTTGTGGAAAGATTTCTTTAGAAAAGCTGTACCCTCCAAACTTCTAGTGGAAGCACAGTGAAGACGGAATAAGCTGTGGAGATTTCTTAGAAAGGGACCTCAAAGATCAATGATGTACTTTTTGTTTTATCTCAGGTCTTTTTACTACACTGAAGGATTTCAAAGTTGAGCACCTACTAGAGTTCTTTAGGCCTGGTCCTGCCATGAGAGCACACGGACACAGAACAGCTCCCCAGGAAGCCAATGAACCATGAAAGCTCATCTGAAGATTTTCCACAAAATAAATTGTAGCAGATCAGGCTTTCCTCATAAGCCAATTTAGAGACAGTACAGTAATTCAAGTCTATTACTCTTCCCATAATAACAAAAAAAAAAAAAAAATTGTCCCTAAACAAACCCTTGCATGTAACAGCAAAAAGAACAAAAATGTGAGCAGATTGAATTTCATGAAACTTCTGTCAGGATACAGGGCTACCTTTCATTTTTTGTGCCAAAAAATCTGGTCTTAAAGAAACCATTAATAATTTATATAATCTTTAACCCTGGCTAGAATCAACCTACTTCTACAAATAGAGCACCTACGAAAGTGTTTTATTTTGCACTATCAGTGCAGTCATTTAAACATGAAAGTATCACTTGATGACATCCTAAGACTCTAAATAGACACAAACCTTACTTATAATTGGAAAGGTTTTAAGAAAAGTAACCAGCAATACTCACAAGGTCTTATCTTCCAGCATGCTCAGAAAAAGTCTCCTGACCAAAATCTTAACACTAGTAAAATTAAGGGATACAAATTCGTTGCATCTAAATCTCAGTGTACTACTTGAATTTTTGACAAAAAGTCACAGACAAGAAACAAAGTACACACAAAGTCCTCTACAGAGCAATCCCCTGGGAAGCAGTAGGGCCAAAAATAAACTTCCTTCACTCAGAAAGAAAGCAGGGGAAAAAAAAAAGACCTGGAGAGTTTGGTTAGGGGGTTTTTTTGGTTTTTTTGAGGGGGGAAGGGGTTGCAGTTGTTAGGATTTGTTTGTTTACTTTTTCCTCTCTCAGAATATAGGTAAACTGAAGATTTAAACTACATGACACTTCATCAATTTTCTAAGCATGTTTCTGCACTTAATACCAAGGACCCAAGTTAGAGAGTACCAAAATACTCACTAGTGCACTCCTCCACCACTGTGTTCCCTGGAGAAAACATGCCAACTGGAATTTAACCAAAAATGTGTTGTTTCCTCCCCCCTTTCCCTCCAGAGAAAAGTAAAAACAGCTTAAGGAAGAACTCAAATTCACTCCAATGGTTTATTATACAAAAAAAACTAACAAACACACCCCACTTCTCTGCTTCCCCTGTGCCCTGTCCCTGTATCCACTCCCAAGACATTCCAACATTTTTAAAATTCCTCTGCAAAGGAGCTCTGTAAGGTGAGATTGGGCTCGAAATGCCTCCTTGCACAAGGCACAGTGTGTATGCAAGTTTCACTTTTATCCAATTAAAGACAACAGAAATGCACAGGATTCCTCCTCTCCATGTGCCCTGTGCTGAAAAGAATGGGAACAAAACCCCTCAATGTAACCTTAGCAACTGCAAAGGACAGTACCTACACTTATTCTGGTAAATGAGAGAAAAAGAAGACTCAGGGTATTAATGGATGGTCACTCCCTGCAAAGATGCTGCCCTGGAGCTTCACAAACACAAATCTCCACAAGTGCAGTTTTCTCTCAAGTGTGTTTGAGGAAGAGCAGCACACGATTCTAGAAGAGTTTTAACTTCTTGACACTAAATAACCCCAAATTCTGTTGTATGTTCAGCTTTGTTCAAAACAGATGTAAGTAACATCTTATGAAAATGAACAGTTGCCAAAAAAGCAATTCTTCTACCCTATTCCGATTCCTGAAACTGATCACCCCGTGTTTAAATTGGTCATTCCAAGCACAACTCTGAATTCAAAGAGAAACAGGCAGATGTTTGTAAACAGACCAAAGCAGACCCTTGGGCCAGAGAGGTTACTCTCAGCTCAGGGTTTCATGCAAACAACAGTTACCACTTTTCCCTGATGACCGGGGATGAGAACGTTTAATTACAGCCCAACAGAGCACGTTCAGCCTTATGGGTTAGGAGTCATAGGGGAAAAAAAGTTTCATCATTCAGCTTGAGAAATACTACAGAAGTACAGAAAGGGCAAAAATTGGGGAGGCAAATGATTTTCAGTAAACTCAAAGAAAAATACTAATTCAATTTTTATTATCAAATTTGAACTGGCCCAGTCAATTGCCAATGACTGTAAGGCAAGAAGAACTCCAAGCCTCTACATATATTTAATTAACAACAGCCTGAGGAGGATTCAGTAAGATTTCTCCAACTTCAAGCCAACACCATCCCATCATCAATAGCATTAAAACAGCATCTCTGTTTAGAATCTCTGCACAGATATAATCCAGAAAGTCTACAAGTCCAAACAGCAGGACAGAACACTACACACTTATAGTATTTCATTAAAGCACAGTCCAAACATGAACCACAAGCAAAATCTAACTACAACAGCACAGCTTAAAAAAACAGGGAACCATAATTAAACATTTCACTCTCTCCTTCAAAACTTTAAACCAGAGACTTGGCTGTGGCCTTTGACCCATCAAACCATCTACCTGAAGTTACAGGGCCAGCCTCTGCAGGAGCTGGGCACCACAAAAATGCAAAAGGATTTCTGTAGGTATCATAGAAAAATGATTAACCGTCATTTATTAACCATTTATTAACTGTCATTAGCTCTGACACCACATGAAGATTTTCAAGAGAAAACCAGTACTGAAAATGAAAGCTAAGTGAAAACTGTTAGCCTCCATATTTTGGATGGAGGAGAATTAGGATTAGAAACTTAGAAACTGTAAAGTTAAAAACATTAGGGGGGGGGAAGAAGACCAGAGATGTATAGTTTGCTGTAGTGTTCTTAAAAGCAAAAAAAGCAGTGAAGAGATTTTTACTGATTTTGTTAGAGAAAACGTGTGAGCTGTAATATTAAATAAATTAAATCCAAGACAATTACTTCTTACCAGTAACAAACTGGGTTCCAGGTCTAGTGTTTCTCCTACAACAGCTGAGGACATCAACAGCCCCAGGGCAGCACAGGTAGTGCCCTGTTCCGTGACCTTCTGACAGCACTGGTGTGAACTCTTGTAGGAGAAAGACAGAACTATGACAAAAAGCAAAACCAGAGGAAATTATTAGCATTAAACTACAAGATAACTGAACAATGAGACATTTTGAAGTGCTTTCACTCCAAACTCACCGTTATTAAATCCCTATTTATGAGTTCATGAACCCCAGAAAAGTTAACTCCAAGGATATCAATACACTGCAGGTAATTAAAGCCTGGCTTCCATTTAGTAATAATATAAGCAAGAGTTAGTTCTTAAATGTATGGGAACAAAAAGTCTAATTTTAGCTACTAAAACTTCAAACAGATCCTGGAACAACAGGGTTTCCTGTTTGGGAGCTTTTCAAAACATTCTCACTTTAATGACTCTTTAAAGAGACTCACCTTATCTGACCTATGAAATACTGAGGTTAAAAAGCTACCAATACAGCTCCTGAAAGAAGTTTGCAATGGAATACCCAGGAGAATTTCCTCCTGAAATGTTCAGTTGCCAGTTTCAACTGGCTGACACTGGGTTAAGAGATTTTTTAAGAGATTTTTATAATTCTGTGTGAAATACAGACACTTAGGTATAATAAGGCACATTCACATTCTCATATAAGTCCCGAGTGTTTATGGTTACAAGATACAGGGAATAGAAACAGTTCATCTACACCAAGGCTTTTTTCTGTGAGGACACATCCACTAGAACTATCATCTTGTACACCTATTTTTCTTATATAAAACAAACTTTATTTTCTTCAGAAAAGCAAATACACTACATTGGCAGCATTTAACTTCCCACTTAAACTTCTGAGTGTGTTTTATTTAAAGCTTTATACTGTTAGCCATGACAAAGTCTTTTTTGATCTCTGCATTTCAAACATCTTCAATACACAGATTAGCTCTCTTAATGAAAATAAGCTATAAATCAATACCGCTGATTTCAAAACTGACCTTCTGTAGTAACAGATTGTGAAAGAAAACATCAAAAGATAAAAATTAAGAAAGCTTTTCCAACACAAACTAATGTCATTATAGAAGGCAAAATAAAATATCTAATAAACAAATGAAGCAATAAGGAAAATCCAAGCATTCTTACGGCAAACAGAACTGAAAATCTTGAAAACAAATATGACCCAATTGAAGCAAACACCAGTGACTTTGTTCTCAATTTCTATTTCAGACAGCCAAGTCTTGCCTTTCCCTAATTCTGATTGCTTCTCCATAGCAATTGTTTTGGCGAGCTCTTTTTAGTCCTGTTATTTAGACAGTTAAGAAAAAATAAAGTGGGGCAGTGAGGGAGCCAGACCAACCCAGACACATGGGAAATTACTCTGTTAGCAAAGTGTAACAGGAATATGTATTTTCACTTAGACTTAGGGCTGTTACTGTTAAAACTCTCATTTACACCTCTCTCCCAGAGCACAACAGGAGCCAGAACAGACTGATAAGAATGGCTAAGCTGAGCCCTGCACTATTTTGCAGTGCTCTGCATTTTTTCTCCTTGCTTTGAGCTCTGCACCTGTTTTCCTCTTCTGATCAAACGGATGAGAACTGAGTGACCATGATTAATGGAGGCACCTCTGCCACAGGGAAGGAGCAGAAGAATAGCCAGAGGTATTCCTTCAACTTTTGCACTTGGCTAAGATTTCTAAATGAGCCCTTGTTATCAATGTCAAGTCAAGATTTATAAAGAACTCTCAGCTCCCATGACAATGTTATCTCTGGCTCCTCTTTCCCATACCAAATGACAAAAATATCTTTAAATGCTGAGAACTTACCGATATTTAAAAGTGTTTCCTGTTAGCAAAAATAAACCTCGCGATGTTTCACAGCTGGGCACTGCATGTTTTAATGAAGAGAGGAGAATGATCTCTGGTAACAAGCTCCAAAAGGTTCATCAGATGTCCTGTGTTTGGGAATGGAAAGAATAGGAGGCAAAAATTAAAATCCAAACTTCAACTTAATAAAAAGCCCTTCAGCATCACATAATTACAGGCACCGTTAAAATAACTGCCCATTTACAACACTGTTTGCCATTTCAACAAGAGATATTGTGATATATTTCTATAATTAAGCATACAGGGAAAATGATTTAGCCCTTGTATTAACATGAAGAAAGAGTTTAACATACCAATTTTAAGACAATTAACAACTTCTGACCACGCTTCTGGACAGAAGCGCTTTGAAAAAGCTACTCTAAAAAATTGGTACTTTACATGATGATTTCAAACTTTTTTAACATTGTCTCAGTCGACATCGAAGTTTCAGTTAATGTTTCTGTGACCCCCCCCTGCCACCCACACACTTTAAATGGGGTTAGTATTAATCTCACCTCATGGTTACAGTGATTCCCCTCCAAACCAAAATATTTGCCTAAAGTCACAGGAACACAATGTGTCCTTATTATACAAAAGTAAGAGATCTGAGTTTTATTCCCACCCAACTCAACTGAACCACTTCTTCAAAAGCCAGCACGACCCTCACATTACAGAGCATCCCCAAAGGTACCAAGGAAAGCACTTTGCTCCTCCTACAAACATGCCAAAACTTTGGAATAAAAAGAAAACCCACAAAGATGCAAATACCTAACAGAAGGTAGAAGTTTATTTTCCATGCCTGTAAAAGCTATGCAGCCTGAAATACAATATTCTAACTTGCTAATATGCACAGGATGCACCTTTCCCACAGGGCACAGGTGTGTGCTTCTAGTTCCAACTGCTTGCTTGCAATAATATTGCCACTGCACTTTGCATTTCCCTTCCTCATGTCCCCATAACTTCCAACTGAGCCTGCCTGTCCACCCTCTCTCCATCATGGTACAGTAACACTTACTTGTATCATTCCCCTATTTTTGATCTCCATTCTCTCTCCTCTGGTTGCACCAAGAGAAGAACAGATCCAACACTACCCATGCCATGGACACAAAAAGAACATGGCAGAGCTATCCAGAGCTTAAAAAGCAAGTGTTTTACAGGGAACCATACTAGAGAAGTCTGGTAAAAAACCAAACATATATATATATATATATATATAAAAATTTAGCTACAGATATATCTGCTATACTAGCAGTGAAGATTAAAAAACAACCTGAAAAAATCCAAATGTCTGTGGCCAGCATGACACTTACCTGTCCAAGTGCTGTTATCTCCTAAAGATCCTAAGCTTCTACTTTAAAGTCACAAAAGAAATCTAAGCAAAAGACTCTGCCCTTGTGTATCTATTAGTCAGAAAACAAGATAAAAAGGACCTTAAAAAAAACAGGATTAGAGAACTGTAAACTTATCACACGGGGAATTGCCCTGAAGAATGGTTTCCCCAAAGCTTTCTCACTGGTTTTTGGCCTTTTAGTCAGGGGATCTTTGCCAAAGTTCCCAAACTCAGTACGTGGAAACAGAGGGAGCCAAAGGAGGAAGAATCATGAGGTGACTTTTAAAGAGAAGTAAAGCAGTGGGAGGAACTGAGAGAAAGATCACCTAAAAGATATATAAGGAGTCAGGAATAATTTAAGAGTAAAAAAAGATCAACCAGTGCAAAACCAAAGATAACATACAAGGCGGTCTGAGAACAACCCAATTCTGTTTGTGTAATTTGTGGTACAAATCCTCAGGGCCTTGGGTAAGGATCCTGTTTTACTTTTTAGCACAAATCTCATAATCTAGATTTGATCAGATACTATTAAAAAAAAAAAAGAAGTGGACTGAAGCCAAGAAGGACACAGTGGTAACAAGAAGGAAGTCAAAAAGCTGGTTTTATATTTAGCCACCACCTCATTCTCCAACACTATAGTGGCAGGACTGTTAGGAGCATCTACACCCTGACTACTTCATTTATTGGTACTCAAATTAGTTGGGTTTGGGTATTTTAAGTAACTAATGGCTACTACAGACCAATGATTCTTCTGTTTCAGGGCATGATCTGAGTGCCAGGCAGGAAGGTATTTCCTCTGATGCTGTATTAGCACAAAAAGTGCAAATTCTGTTTAACCCTTTCCTCAAACAGAGCAAACCAACCACCTGAAATACCTGCAGAGCACTTCTCCAGAAGCTCAGAAATACCAGGAAGCAAACTCATTTGGATGGAATAAGCAGTTTGTTCAACAAATGATGAGGAAATAATGCGGAAAGATAGCTGGGTATTTCAGTCTAAAGAGGTATAAACACATTTCTTAATATGCAAAACCCTACTCACTTTTCTAAGTAGGGCTCTTGGGCAAGGTAAGGTCCTGGCACACAACAACATTCTTGTTACTGAGTTTATTTTAATCCACACACAAGCTCATAGATGAGCTTCTAGAATTTTTTTGACACCTTGGTGCCTCCCTCCGTTACAGGGACCCCAACTCAGATTTACTGTAAAGCAAAGGCAGGGCAACTTCCAACATTTGCAGCATTTTCTTCCCAAGCACGTACACAAGTCAAGTGAGCAATAGGACAGGATCACCACTGTATGGGCTGGAATAAAAGTCAGCCACATCCCCAAAGAGCAAGGCAAAAAGAGGGGAGTTTCAGCTCTAACTCGGCATGTACTTCAACAAAGCCACCTCTCCCCTCCAGAGCTGGGCTGACACACAGGGACATCCTCACCTAAGCACAACTGAACACTGCCAAGTGGGACACATTTCCATCTCATTAGAATGGCTGTCAAGGATCTCACCCTGCCTGCAGAGCACTCAGAAGATATTTCAAACCAGCATCTCAACAGCAGTCTGATATTTCTTAAATGTACGAGTATAGAAAAGAAAGTTAAAGCAATTGTTCAGAAAATAACTGCACCACAGCTGACTTGGTAAGGGACATCAAACCCGACCCATGAGCCTCTGGATTCCACCATATCCAGAGGGAATCCAGCGAGGACTTCATGCTGGTTTGCCTTTATGAAGAATAAGCACTTTCGGCACAATTATGATTTTTCATCATAGAACATGTTTTGGGAAAGCTGAGTAAACCCTGGCACGTCTGTTCCACGGAAGGGAGACTGATAACAAGCAGTTAAACACCAGCATATTCAATCAGCAGCTACAGGATGGGAACAAAGTCCCAAGGAGCAGCTATCCCTCCAAACTGGACATCCTCATGCATCCAAACACACCAAGGCAGCACAAACCAGAAAGCTTTTGAACTGTTTGGAGAAGTTGAGATTCTTCCCTCTCACATCTCAAGCGAAAGTCCCGCACAAAGCGACACAGTCTTTTATTTCTCATCCTGCCTAAAGGACTGAAGATCCAGAGGGAATTGAGAAAACCAACTACTGAAGGATGTATTTAAGGGGGCTGCAACGCAAGCAGCCCAAAAGTCCTCAGGAGGGAATGAAGTTTTGACACAACAAATTTGAGCGCTGCAGTCATGACTGTTATTGTGCTTGACCAAGTATCAGAAAAACTCTCACGGAGATGTTTTAGGTAGGCAGTGGGATCGCAGGACTTCCCGCAGACTGAATTCCTCCCTCTGCCTCACAGCCGCAGTCGGCCCTTGTGCTCTCTCCTAACGTGACCTCTGATATCTGCAGACAGCCCATGGCACGCTTCCTTTAACTATTAATACATTTTAAGTTTCAAATATCACACACAGAAAACACAGGTGAGCTCCACTCCTCAAAATATTCAAGCCAGACACAAAATACAAACATGGAATTAATCCTTCTGTGGGAAGTGTTAGAATTTTCCAGGGTAATGCTCACAGCCAGGAATGGACACAAACCGCTGGCTCCTGGGAATTATAAGGCACATGTGGGATAACCATTACAACTGCAGGTAGCTCTTCAAAGACTTAAACTAAGCCCTCTTTCTGCCCTTCTGCTTCCCCATTAAACTGAGCACACAGGAGCATGGAAAACCCCTGTCAATGGTTTTCACCAGTTTAGGGGGAGTCTGGAGAGCATTACAGAGTTCTGTGGAGCAGCCAGTAAAACCAGCAAGAACACGAAGGGAAAAACGTCCTGGGAAAGGTTGAGCTGTTTATGAAATAATTCTGCCCTGAAAGCAGGCAGTGGCAGTTTGGATTGGGTGTCAGCCTGCTCTGAGCTGCTGGAAGGACAGGAAACTTCGCTTAGAAACTTCAAAAACATGGATCTAAAAAAAAAATAAATTAAAAAATCCACAGAAGTAGACAGCAAAGACAAAAAGAATTTGCTCAATCTCACAGCAACACAACACATCACTGGAGGAAATGCAGGCAAATAGCAGATCTTCCAAACATGAGGCATTTTTCCTTTTGACAGAGGGCTGCTGGGGGGGGGCTGCTAAACTGGTTTTCCTCTAAGCACTTCCAGATATTAAAATAAAAAAAAAAAACCCTCTTGCGAAGAACATATCCACTGTTGTACAACTGTCCCAGAAAACAAAGACCACGGGGAGAAAGTGGCCCATTTTCTCCAGTCTCCAAGAACCCCGAGTACAGGTCATGTTTTCAAAGGCTCAATCCCACACACTCCAGAATGAAGCAGCATTTAAGGCACAGGAGTAAACACCTAATGTTAAGAGTTACTCGAATACCCCGGGTTTGGTACCACACTGAAATTGACTCAATTCCATCAAGGCAAATGTACAGTCTATCAAAACAACCGCGAGAGAAGTTTCACTGTGAGTGAGTTTCCCCCTCCTGGACATGCTGCATCAAAACCAAAAGATTCGTTTTCTATTTCAGTTGCAGTTATCCCACGAACGTACCCAACCACAGAATATTTTTCAGCAATGTGTGTTTAGGAGCCCCCTGGAACCCTGTCCCGTAGTTCTCCCTCCAGCCCATGGGGCAGCTCCTGTACCCATTCCCTGTCAGCTCCCAAAAAACACCTCAAAGCAGTAATTCCTCACCGCATGTTGAAAATATTGTGACTAATAATACACTCCACCCATTTTTCCATCACTAAGGATTTCAAAATATAAAACTTGACAAACAGCAAGGGAAGCTAGATGGAGTTTAGAAGGGTAAAGTAAAATTTTATTTTCAATTAAAAGAGGCTATAAAAACATAAAATGTTCAAGCAAGGTATGGATTAAAGTGAAAGAGCTATCCAGTCACAGCAAGCTTCTGTCTCAAAATTATGTTTTTCCCACTCTTCTTGGACAGCACTGCTTTTTCTTTTAATCCCCACAGGAAAATAGAAATAAAATAAGAAAAAATAGTCTCTCTCCTTTTCAAGAAAACACATTTAATGCATTAGTATCAAGGCTGCTCTGTGCACACAGAGAACCCACAGTTGTGATAAATACCCGATCGAGTCCACAAACTGAGACCTAGATCTGTATTACACCGACTAAATGCTAAAAATGAGACTAGTGATGCAATTGAAATGCACGCAAGAACTTTGGTACAGGTGTCTACAATGCCACTGTTTGCTAAACACATCTCCTAATTAGCATGGCTTTAAACAATGCTGATAATAATCCGGTCCTGCAAGGCTTGCCAAATGAATCATTGGGATTGCAAAATAAAAAGCATGAGGAATTCATTAAAGAGCTGTTAAACTCTCCTTTGTTTATCTTTCCCCGGTCAGGTGTAAAAATAAATAAATATGGGTTTATGTCTCCGGATTCCATCCGACCGCTCCGCTTCACAATAACGCGCCGGGGAAGAACCTCCTCAGGAGGTACCAAGGCTTTCTTCCCCCTCCGTTTCAAAAGAGAAATCCTCCCACTATTACAGTCCTGAAAATCTGCTCCATTCTCTATTTGTCATCTGGGATTGAGTTATCAGACACTACTTGTATTACTTTGGGAACTGACATGTCTATTTACAGAGACACAAAGGCAATCCAGCAGCACAACCCCTGCCTTTCCCAGCACCTCTCCTTCTCCCCTCCGCCAAATTTCACCAGCACTTTTTCCTGGGGAGGGGAGAGGACACCTCACTAGTTTCCCAGCATGACAGAAAACATTTCCAGCCACTTTTGCACTTGTTACAGCCTTATGAAAAATCACCTATATCCCCCCAAAGGAACAGCGTTATTTTTTTTCCAAGGGGTTTTTTTTTTTTGTTTGTTTGGTGGGATTTTTTGTATTTTATTATTTATTTTTTTTAAAGAGGGTCACTTCCCCCATTTCAGCCTGCAATTAAAATGGAGGCAAGGCCAGGCGATCTATGTCTGGCTTTAGGGGGAGACAATAACCCAAAACAGGCCTGGCTTAAAAAAAAAAAAAAAGAAGAGAGAGGAGAGGGAGAAAGAAAAAGAGAGACAGGCAGAAAGAGAGAAATACAACATGCTTCACCAGTATTATTACCTCATCCCTTTTTTCCAAGCAGTTTTGAACCACACTCCTGACAAACTCTTGGTCCAACTTGCACGGATGCTGGATTTTAGGGGGCGGAAAGGGTTTTAATGCTGGAACCGGGATTGAGGCTGGCTATCCGCAAGTGGAGCTGCTGCTAAAATGCCCCCTTGTCTCTTCTCCTCTCCCTTGAGCTGGGTGTTGACGCAGCAGAAATTACCAGCTGGAAAATTCCCCTTTTGGAGGTTACGGGGAGGGGGGACGGGGGGAGGGCGGGAGGGAAGGCAGG
>JAWWTY010000048.1:7765891-7808733 GCA_035222235.1 Margarornis squamiger
CCGCCCGGGCGCGCTCCCGACGCTCCCTCGGGCGCGCGGGGCGCGAGCCCGCGGCGGGCGGGGAGGGGGGGGAGCGCGGGGTGGGCGGGGTCTCGCGGCGCGTGCCGGCGCTGGCCCCGCCCACCCGGGCCCGGCGGCGCGCGGTGATTGGTCCGAGGGGTGGGGGTTGCCACAAGCCACGCCCCTCTCCTTTAAAAGCCACGCCCCCCGTCCCTCTCCCCTTGCGCCGGGGGAGCGGGGGCGCCGGCGGCGGCGCTGCCACTGCCGGACACCGGAAGTGGGGGGGGCGGGGGCGCGCGGGGCACGCCGGGAGCGCGCGGGGGCCGCGCTGAGGCGGGGGCGGCGGGACCGGGAGCGATCCCTGTCCCCGTTCCCATCCCTGTCCCTATCCCTGTCCCAGTCCCTATCCTCATCCCGGTCCCGGTCCTGCCCCGGCCGCCGGCAGGTGCGCGCGGCCGCGGGGGGTGCGAGGGGGGGCGGTCAGTGCGCCCTCAGAGCGGGGCGCGCCCCCTCAGCCCCTCAGCCGAGGGGGGAGCGGGGCGGCCTCGGCGCCTTTCAGCGCGCAAAAAACCCCACCAAACAAACACCCAGGTCGCTTTTTCCCCCCTTTGTTGACGAGCTGGGGTGTGTTAAAATAAAACAGCGCGGAATTGTCAGCGCTGCCCTGCGGCGTTCGCTGAAGGCCGGGGAAGGACGGAGATGGCAGGGCCAGGAGGGGAGAGATCCGCGAGGGACAAACCTCCCGGTGCCACAAAGGACACGGGGTTTGCCCTTCGGAAGGGTCTGGCAGAAAGTGCCCCGTGTTTGAGGGCACTGGAAAGGGGGTGGCTCGTGTGTCAGTGGCCGGGTTGTGGCAGCAGGATCTGCTCCGGCAGATAAAAGGCAGATAAAAGCGCTTGCGACCTGTTTATCAACATCTGCGTGCTGTGATTGCACCCAGAATTGGGGAAATACGCGTCTGGCCGGCCGCTCGCAGAGTTCACTGCCTTAGGTGTGTAATCGCTGTCATTGCCCCGGTAATTGCGTGCCGAAGGTTTAAAAATTTCCTCTGTGGTTTCCTTCCCTTCGTCCTATGTGTTTCTTTCATCTCTGGCTTTCGAGCAGGCAGACCCGCTGCTGGAACCTTTGTCTTGACTTCTGTACCTGTTCTTTATTCAAATCCATTTATACGAGGTTCTTTTACCCTCCAAGACGTCCCCACTCAAAAAAGTGTATTTTGAAGTTTTAATCTGTAATTTAAATAAACGGATGTTCTGTCATGTGTTTTCCTCCCCCCCCCATTTCCTCCCGCGTACCCTAAATACCTTTAATTTTGAAAAGATCATGAATAAACCTGATTAATGAAAACAAAATGCCTTTTAACTGTAGCATGTTTTTAATTACCGCTTCATTTTACATTGCGACAGAGTCCAAGCAGCACCTTCCTAGAAAGAGTTCCATTAAAATGCAAATGAAGACTTTGCAGAAGTTGTTAACGCAAGGAAGGACACAATTTCTTAGGCTTGAGCAGCGCAGGATCGGCGCCGAGCGGGTGTTCCCACTGCCACCTGCTCTTTCTGCACACACAATCCTGTGTGTTCACCTTCCTGCACACAGATTTTCCAGCCTCTCTTACCTGTGGGTGAGGAGCACCAGAACTAAACAGCTCAAATCCCTTTTCCACTCCTAAGTGCTCAAGCTGGTTTTCATGTGAATCTGTTCCCCCCAATGCCTGCAGGTCTTAAATCCTTCTGTGCTTTAAGTCTGCCTTTTTTTTAGGCTGAAATACAAAGATTGGAGGAGCTGATTGGAAACGGACCTGTATCTTTATGCAAATATGTCTGTTTCGCATGACATCTGTGTCATGCCTGGTTACATTCCTGCCTTTCCTCACTCCCCTGTATTTGAGACTGAGCTTCCCATTATCCCAAAGCTCTTCAGGTGCAGCATGTACATTTCTTTCCTCTCCTTCTACCCAGGGTTTCTTCCCTAGGTCTTTGCTGGAAGAAAGCATTTCTTCCTGTGGTATTTATTTGTGTGTCAGGCTGGGCTGACTCCCCCAGAGAGGCAGCAGCTGCTGCCTGGGCACTGCCCTGGGGAATGCTCCCAAGAGGGGGAGGGTGGCAGCAGGCCCTCTTTCCCAAAGCTGTTCCACACAAAGGATTTCAGGAGACTTGAAAAGCTTTAATATTCTTTTACCAATCCACTCCCTCCTTTAATTAGAAGTTTGCATTGTATTTTAGGCAAATACTGCAATAGCTCAGCCTGCCCTGGGAAGAGAGGTGCTTTCTCCTCATGAAGGAGGAAAGGACGTGTGTGGAAAAAAGAAGAGAATGGGAGGAAAAAAGAGGAGCTGGAGGAAAAATCGGGGTATTTAATGTGATTTTTGGTGTGCAAAGCACCATAAAGAAGATGTGCAAAGGAGAGATTAAGAGTGTAACAATGCACCTCTTTGGAGAAATGTCAGGGGTTACAGACCACATCTTTCCAGCCTGGGTTCACGTCCCTTGCATGCCACCATACCATGGGTTTCACCCAGGCAGAGACTGCAGATATCACACCACTGATGGTTTTTAGCCACTGGGAAAACCGGTAAAAGTCATATTCCTGTAGCACAAGAGTGCTTGGAATTGCCCCAACACGCTCCTTTTGCTCTACAAAGATCACATGAGCACTCAAACCACTGGCACAGCCGTGCTGACACCCCGAGCCAGTGCTCTGTGCCTCGGCATCACCACTGCCTGTGCAAACTAAGCACACATGGACTTGCATACGTGTTGTTGAAATCCACTGCTTTTTTTGTGTCCCTGTGCCTCTGTGATCACTCCAGGCACAATCTCTGAGACCTGAGTGCTGCGAATGAGTCAGCACCATCCTCCTGCTGTCCCCTGTGCCATGATAAGGTGGGAATGGACCAGGGAACAGCAGCAGAGAAGAACTGTCTGGGTGCTGCATTCATATCATGTCCCATTTCCAAGATCTTGGGATTGTTTAGGTTGGAAAAGACCTCCAAGATCATGAAGTCAAACCATTAACCCAGCGCTACCAAACCCACCGCTAAACCATGTCCCTGTGTGCCACATCCACACATTTTTTGAACCCTTCCAGGGATGGGGATTCCACCACTTCCCTGGCCTGAAATTCCCCAAATTTGCCAATATGGGCTAAGGAATTCCTAGCCAGAAATGCCAAATCATCAGTAACGCTGAAGCATTTTCATTCCAGCTCCTCTCTTCAGCTCTACCATATACTCATCACAGTTCTAAGAGATTCTACATATGATAAATTGAAATTATTTCCTATGTGTCCTTGTCATGTGGGCAGTTTGAGAACACATTGACAAAATCCAAATTGCCTAATTATTGTTTTTTCCACTACTAAAGTTTTGTGCTCTGAAATAAGGGTGCCAAAGTAATCCTGAGTGATCTGTGATCTGTGCTCACAGCAATTCCCGTTTTGTTTCCATGTTCTGTACATGGTAGACAGGGCTCTCCATCACCAAATCCTGCTCCTCCCTGGGTACAGCGGGAAGAAAGCTGTTTTGCAGAGCTCTGCTGCTGCCTTTCACAGCATCTCTGGATCCCTGGAAATCCCGGGACCATCAGCATTGTGAGCTGCATGGAGAGCAGCTGGCGGATGTCGGAGGAAGGGGTTAAAGGACCCACATTCCTGTCCCCACTGCTCCGACCAAAGGTCAGGGGTTCCTTAGGTGAAGGAAGGGAGGGAGGTGGTGTAGCCCTGACCAGGTCATTTGAGGAGTAAACCACATCTGAGGGGAGGTAATGAAGCAGTATTTGTCTCTCTCTCAGGCTCTCACTCCCGGTCTGTGCCGGGCAAGTCGGAATTCCTTCTCTAGTGGGAGTGAAGATGTCGATTGTATTTTTTCCATGATGTGTATTGAGGCATTTGCTAGGTTGTGGGAGTAAACACTTGGGGGAATTCTCCATGAGCTAGCAAGGGCAAGTCACAAGCCTACTAAATATGGTGAATGGAGATTACAAAAAAACCCCTGGAGAATAAACCTCCCTCTTTCCGCCCCATCTCCCCACCACCCCCACCCCCACAGATTTGTTGTCATTATCATGGCTGTGTTTCACTTCTGGCTGGGTAAACCCTCTGCCATTTGTGTGACTAAACACATTGTGCTGATTTAGTTTTGTTTTCTGCACCCAAGGGCAGCGCCGGGGTGGTCCTTCATGGCTTCACCACGCTCTGGGACGCACTGCACTGTCCTGCTGGGAGCAAGCAGAGACACCAGATACTCGACGGGGGGGAACAGCAGGAAATGCTCTCAGGTCTGTAAATACTTGAGGGGGTGAGAGATGATGGTCATGTACAAAATATTTGACCAGCCGCATCCCACTGACCTCCTTTGGTGCTGCTCTTGAAAGGGATTGGCCAGAGTCAGAAACAGTTGATCTTGAATGCTCCAAAAATACATTCCCTTTCAAAGCCTCTCAAGTGGAGAAGCATCCAGGCTGCCAAATTCGGTCCCCTGCTCCCAGCTTCTCCTGGCCTGGGTGAGCTCAGCTCTGGGGTGTCTGCTTGGGTTCCCCCAAGGCTGTAGGTGATGGTAAGGATGAAGGGTGCTGCAGCTATGGCACAGGGGGTGCAAGAGGGTGCAGCAAGCTCTGTCCCCACCTTCTCCTGGCTGTTCCATCCTTGACTTGCTGACCTGGCTCTGTTTCATCCCTCCCCTGTTCTCCTCCCTGGAGTGGCCCAGCAGCAGCAAAACACTGCTTCTTGAAGGACCTTTTTGGAGCCTGAAGCCAAACTGGGTCCCCTTTGACTCCCACCCAGAAGCCTCAGGTCATTTGGGTGTTGGTCCATCCTCAAGCCTCAACCCCTGTGCCCTCCCAAAGTCACCTGTAAAGTAAAGGATCTCTCCTTTCTTTGAGCTTGGGTTCTTCTTGGAGTTGCTTCTTGCTGTATTTTATATCGTAGTGCTTTGGTACTTCATTCCTTCCCAGGTTTCCTCTTTTCCCAGGTGTGGATCAGGAGCGGCTCACCACTGTGCACTTTGGACAGCATTCTTTAAGCAGATCTCCTTCTGCAGCTCTTTGCTGACCATCACCCATGTAGAAGAGGAAGACTCAGTGTCTCTTCACTCCTGCAACCTTTCCCAGCCATTACCAGGGCCTCACACCATTTCTATAGAAACAGGCAATCCCATTTTCAGTAGACACAGGCAGGGACACCCCCAAGGTCCTGCATCCTTCAAAGTTTGCTGTGGCTCTCAGTTAAGCTCAACCCTTTTTACTACAGCACCTCAAACTACTCAGCGTTTGAGAGAGATTTCTCTGAAATAAATCCCTCTGTTTGCAAAGATTTGGTTTTCTTCAGAACCCAGCGAAATTGCAGGGCTGCACACGAGGCCCTGGCTTCGTGCAATCTGTGTCAGCCGTGCGTGTCACGGAGCTGTGCTGGCAACAGGCAGAGGCAACAGTTAAAATATATATATATATATATATAACTCCTGGGGTCTGGGAAGTGTGGTTTGGGGTTTCGGCAGGCAATTGTTGGTTTGCCTAACGACTCAGGCCACAGCTGAGGTTTAGCTGGGTTAAACACTGAGTCAAGTTTTGCTCTGGTTGATGCAGAGCTGGGGCTGACATTCCACCCTGGGAGCATTAACTCACCTCCGTTCCCATCCACCTCAGCTCAGAGGGGATGGGGAGCTCATCTTCATTTTGCTCCTGCCCCGGTGCTTCCTTGTGGTTTTACCTCCAGTGTCCCAAGCTGGCTCAGACAGCCCCAGTTTTAGGGTCCCCTGCAGGGCTGTGCTGGAGCTGAGCCGGGAGGGTGAGGGGAGTGTCAGATCTCTGGTTCCTTCCCATTCTAAAATAATAACAACAAGGAAAATTAGGAGGATCCTGGCAAAACATTCACAAAATGCCCTTAAGTAAAAAGGAAGAGTTTTGCAGAGCATTTGAATTCATATTAAATTGCTTGTCAGGAGGAGCGATGAGGCTGCCAATAACTAGTTTACATTTGGAGCATCTCAAAGGCAGTTAATGGCATTTTGCACCACCACAGCCTTCTGTGAGCACCCACCTGGTTCCTGCACACCTGGGAGCTGCCAGGATCACCCTGGTGGCCGTGCATCCCACTGGGCAGTATCTTCCTGCTCTGATGCCCTCTCCTCCCACCATTCCCAATGGGAAAGTGGCTCATTTAAGTTTCCAAAACCCTCTTGTTGGTGTAAATGGCACATTTAGGTGATGGGGGTCCACCATGGGCACTTCATGGTGGTGTCTGTGGTCTTCCCTCTGTTTCTCCCTGCTCACCCCAACTTTTCCCAAAGAAGTCTGCCTGGTTGGGGCGACCTGTAGCTGAAATGCCGGTGCTGCCAAGCTCCAGGGAGGACTCGGCCACTGTTCCCAGGCTTCAGCTCCTGCAGGATTTCCTATCTGGGCAGAGCCGGGGTCAGCAGGGAGGGGTCTGTCCAGGCACCCCGCAGCCCCCAGCCCTCGCCCTGCTGCAGGAAGCTCTGCCGGGTGCACGGGGTGGGGTGGGGAAAGGAGGGGAGAGGAGGAAAATGGGGAGTCACAGGGGATGCTGCCAGATAAGGCTGGGCTGGAAACTGCGGGCGGATGCAGCTCCGGGCCGGGGCTCGGACCTGCGCCCCGGTCACTTCCCTCGTGCCGCCCAGGCAGAGCCGTCACAGGAGCCCAGGGATGAAATTACAGCCAGAGGGATCCAGCACCTGAGCTGGCTCCGGCAGCACGTGGCCAACAGGCAGCGGAAAATCCCTCCCGGAGCCAGACTCTGCCGGGAAGATGTTTCCTCTTCTAGATCAGGCAGGGCAAAACCCATCATCGGCAGGGCCATGGCCAGGGGTGTCGGGCCGGAGGGTTGTGGGGTTCCAGGATGGACAGGGCTCCGTGTCCCTGAGTCCCTGTCTGGGTGAGCCCCGGAGCCTGTCCCAGCCAGAGCTGTGCCAATGGGGCCAGCACCCGCACCCAGGCTCAGGGATGCTCCCAAGCAGAGGCAGAACCACCACTGACCCCAAAGCCTGGGAGCGCCCCTGCTCTCTGGGAAGTAGCACAGGGATGCGGGCAAAGAAGACAGATGCCTTCTTTATTTTTTTCCCCCCCTGAATTTAGTAGTTCCAACCCCCTCCAGAAATGTCTGTACTCTTTTCTCAGCTCTTTCCTAAACCCAGCCCACTCATTTTTACTATCCCTCCTGGAGTTTGTTCCCTGTAATACATTATCTGCTCCTGCATTGTCACACCAAACCTTGAGCTCCAAATCCTGCAGGACACAGCACTGGTTCAAGCAGCCCTGTTGTGCTTCCCCTCTGCTTTGCTCAGATCCCACTCCATCCTTGCTTTTCCCAGAGGAGGCAGTGCTGGAGCTGGTGGCATAACCTCCCCCAGCACCTGCAGCCACATGCTTGCTTGCTCCTGCACCTCCAGCATCCAAGGGGTTTTTTGGGTAAGGGGAGCAGAGCTTCCCACAGACATGGGGTCCTGGGCCCCACAGCAGCACGCAAACCCCCAGGTAGGGTGGGAACACTGTGGCCCTGAGCACCCCTGATATCCCACAGGCAGGCCTGAGAGCTGAGGAGAGCTGAGTGGAGCTGGGGGGGTCCCGCCTCAGCCAGACCAGAACCCCAAACCCCAACCCTGCTGTTTCCCCTGCGCAGGCTTGGCTCAGCGAGCAGCACAGCAGTGTGGGTTTGGTTTAATCTGCAGGGAGATCTTCACACCTTCATTTGCTCTTTTCCTCACCAGCCCCTCCGCCTGCCGGTGCAGCACCGTGGCGGGGGCAGTGCCCATCTGTTGGCAATTGAGGGGTTTTTTAAATGTTTTCTCTCTCCCTTCCTCCTTTATCCTCTGCTCCCACTCTGCTCACTCTTTGCTTTGTCCATGCGTTTATTGCTGGTGCAGCATGGATACAGCTCAGTGGGATGAGAGAGGATGGAGAGATGCTGCCTGGGGCTGGAAATGTCTCTCCTAAGGACAGGGATGGGGCAGCAGAGGCTGCCTGGGCTCTGCGGGGTTAGCGGGGGTACAGCGCCTGCATCCGTGCAGATGCAGCATGTTTATTCTCACCAGATAGTTTGATGGCTTTATCTGATCACAGGTTTTCCTGAGGAAGGAAGGGTGAGTCTGAGTCACTTCAAAATGGGGGCCCTTCATCTCTGGGTATGACTGGTGGGGCTGTGGATTTCAGCAGAGCCCCGGGGCGAGACGTGCTCCCAGTGCTGGCATCATTCCAGCTTCTTTCCACTGTGCTGGGTGGGCAATGCCATGGTCAGTAATGGATGTGAATCCAACAGGAGCACCCATGGGTGGGGAGAGGATGCGGTGTGGTGTCAGAGGAAGCACCCAGGACACAATGCCATGGAGGGAAGAACGAGATCATTTACTGTGTCTGTGCTGGGTGAGGAGGGAGCTGCTGACACGGTGCCCCCGGTGCGGAAAACACCATCACAAGCAAATTGAAAGCTAGAGATAAAATCTGGCAGCAATTGATAAATTCAAGAGAGAGACAGGTTCATGCCCTCCTAGAAGAAAACCCAGATAATTAAACTCCCTTGTTCTGCTAATGCCTTCTGTGAGGGACTGGAGGAACCAGCCATGGGAGAGCCATGGCTGCTGCTGGAGGGCTGGGAGGCAGAAGGGTGATGGGAGGCACTGGAATACGGGAAAGAGCAGTGGGTGGAAACGGCTCTGGCTCCTAGAAACCAGGGATTTGGGCTGGGGGCTGCAGCAAGCTGTAGCTGTCCTCTGCTCCCTGGCCCACCCACACAACAGCGTCCTTCCTGGCTCTCTTTGTGCCTGAGAAAACAAATGGATTTTCCATAAAGTGCCCTAAGAGCACTCACACTTGGCATTTTGTGGAAACCAGGGAGTTTCAAGCCTTCCTAAGCCCAGCCAGGCTCTGGAGAGGGGAGCAGAGCAGGCGACGTTGAGCTGCTGAATGCACACAGAGCCAGGCCCCTGGGGTCCAGAATTAATAGGACAGAGCAGGGGCTGTTCCCTGCATGTTTTATTTATGGGAATCAGGCCAGTGAAGTTCCCTCAGCTCACCGAAATAGTCACATCGCCTCTGATTTGCGCTGCCCACAGCCGTGACCTTGATAAATGGGTCAGTGCCCGGCCCCCACTGCACGCCCAGGAGGATGTTTGCCCCACGGTTGGCTGGTTGGGCTCCCTCCCCAGACCCCAAAACTCAGATTTGACCTGTCCACGGGCAGCCTGCCTGTGCTGCTGCCTGGAGTGCTGGCTCTGCCCACAGCAGAAGCAACCCATGAGAAAGGGCCCATGGGAATTCCACCAAAAATCCCCCAAACACCGACGGAGCCCTGGGCATCCCCCACTCCCCCTTTCCCAGAATGGTGCACACTGGGAGCCATGTCACCAGCACCGAGGTGACGTTGGCCTCTCACACCACGGTGGAGCCCCCAAAACAGGAAGCAAAACTGGGGCTCCATTTGGTTTCTGTATTTTTTTCTTAACCTGCATTTTTTTAGCCATCTCCTGATACCAGATTGCAGGTGTGGCCTCACCACCAGCCCTATGGCCACCAGAGCATCCCTGGAGTGGTACCCAGGGGGGAGGATGCTGATCCCACGGTCAGGTTGTTCTGGTGTGATCACCAAAGGGTGTTATGGATGTCTGTGTTTGGTAACCATGGAGCAAGGTGGCTTTCCCAGGGCTGCCACTGAGTCAGTGGTGGAGCTGGGAGCAGTCCGGTTCCTCTCCCCACCCTCCAGCCCCAGCACAGCATCTCCCTCCCCACTTCCTTCCCTTGCCGATAATTAGCTGGGTTTTTATTCCTGCAGCCGTTGGCTTTGTGGTTCCCGGTGATTTCTCCCAGCGTGGCATTTCCCCAGTTGGGTGCTGGGAGGGAGACGTGAGCCCCACACCCACGCCAGCTCTCACCACGGGAAATGACCATGGGTGGCCCCTGGAGTGGGGAACCGGGGAGGCGTTTCCCGAAAATCCCATGGCCAGGAGCGGTCCAGGCCAAGGGACAGCGGTGCCCTTTGCCAGCAGGAAATCCTCCCCAGTGTTTCAAAGCCCAGGGGGTCCAAGAAGCATCTCAGGGGCTCTGGGCTCAGCCTGGGGCAGTGATGGTGGGTGCAGGCAGGGGGTCCCATGGTGCATCATGCACCGGTGGGGTACAGCAGCTGGAGGAGGCTCCACACCCACCCCACATTTGCTCTGAAGGAAGGGCAGCTGCTGGTCCCCAGGGATGTGTGGGGACAGGGCCATGCAGAGCCTGTCAAGGACCTTTGCACGGCTGCCGCCAGCCGAGGCCAACAAAAGGCTCCAGCCGCCCTTCCTGCTGCTTCCAAACCCACAGCCCCACCCTGACCCCGACCTCAGCCGCTCCAGGTCCTTCATGCCTCGGGGTCCTCTGTGGTGCCAGGACCTCAGGGCTTGGCTTGCCGGGGTGGCTGAGCCTGGGGCAGGTTGGCAGGATGCCTTCAGTGATAACCTTTTGTTACTGACCAGCTCAGGTCTGTTTCCCTGGCTCTGAGGTGGGGGTTTCCCATACAAACCCTTCTCCATCCCAAGGAGAGGTTTGTTGTCCTGCTGCATGCGAGTGGTTTGCTCTTGGAAGGGCACAGACCTGGAGGCACTGCAGAGATGTGGGTCCACACAGAAGGGATTTCTCCTCTGCTCATTCTTCCCTGCTGCCTCCCCAGAGAGGTTTTACCCGGAGGTCTGTGTCCTTCAGCAGCATCTCAGGGGCTGGCAGTGAAATCAATAATAAAAATGATGCTCAGCTCCTGTACAGAGCATTACGTCTTCAAAGCCCTTTGCTGGCATAAACTCATTAACAGCAAGGAATCGAATTCCTCATCACACAGGTCCCAGGGATGCAGATCTGGGGGGCGATGGACCGGAACATATTTGTAATAAGAAATCACTGCTATCGGTGGCCCCGTGCAGGAGAGCCCTGAGGAGCTGGCGGGAGCAGATGGAGAAGGGAGGGCTGTGGTGGAAATGGTGCCCAGGGTGGGCTGGCAGCCTCCTGGCAGTGGAGCTGCTTCCCCTCCTTGCGGCAGCCAGTGGTCCAGGGTCAGAGAGCTGGTCTCCTGTGCTCCCCATGGCCCCCCTGAGGCTCCCAATGCAGCAGATATGAGTCCAGCATCATCTCTGCAGCTCTGCTTCCCTTTAGGTCCATCCCATCCCTGCTGAGCCCCTTCATGACATTCCTGTTGGAGCATCCCAGTCTGCTCCAGCTCCGACTGCCTACTCTGAAAGATTTGTCTAACACAAGGCAGAGCAAATGGAAAATTGGGGGTGTTCATCCTGAATGGACTATGGGCCAGGGATGGAGTGGGCAGAGGGCTACGAGCAGAGGGGAGATGGGGAGATGAGTGGAGGACTGCAGTCCTCATCTGTGCTGAATGACTCAGCACTGCCATACTGGCCCAGGGCACAGTGAGGGGCAGAGAAATACAGTGACCCCCCAGGATTTATCCCACTTGGCTGTTTCCAAGGCACTGGGCAGGGCAGGCAGGCTCCCAGCCTGGCCAGGTCTCTTCCCAGCATGTCCCAGCTGGGATAGCACCCACAGGTCTCTCACCCATCCCCTATCTCCCTGGGGTGGGACCCCCAGTGACCCCTGGCACCCACCACACTGCCCACTTGGCCCATCCTGCCCAGACATGGAATGCTTGGATGGGACTTTATCCAGGGTGTCCCCTGGGATTTGGGGCGCACTCCCACCCACGGCCGTGGCCTCATGCCCGGGGCTGGGTGGGGAACCACAGATCCTATTTCTGATTTTCTCCCTGGGAGGTGCTCCAGGAGAGAGAACGGGAACACCCTGACCTGGTCTCTGAGGTCCTCAAGGTCTCAGGTCTTGTCTGTGGAATAGGTTGAACACACCCATGCCCAGGGGATGGTTGTGCCGGGAATAGGGAAGGGAGGAATGTCCTGCACCCCTCCACTTCCCCATCCCTCCTCCCTGTCCCCATTCCTGTGCCCGTGCCTGGCTGGAGGGACCAACCCCTGCAGCACTGGGAGGTGTGGGGGCATGGAGGGATGCAGGGGCACAGGGGGATGCGGGGGCATGGAGGGATGCGGAGGCCGAGCTCATCCAGGGTTACCTTGGAAACGGCGCCCGAGCCACACATCCCTGTCACCACTGAGGGACTGAGCCACCGGTGGTGAGGCCAAGCCCCACTCGCCAGCTCGGGATGACAGCAGGGATTTCAGGAAGCGTGTCCCCCCATCCTGCTGATAGCTGATGCCAGGCAGGGGGAAAGGGGGCTGCAAAGGGGGCTGCATCCCCCCCAAGGGCAGGGGGGCATCACCCAGCCCTGTGCAGGGAGAAAAGCCCTCGTGAGGGTGGTTGGTGCCCAGCATCCCTCCTGGCAGCTGGAGCCCTCCCTGCAGCCGGATCCCACCCTGGCAGCTGGATCAGTCCCTGGCAGCCAGATCCCTTCTGCAGGACAGGCTCTCCCCGCAAAGATGGAGCTTTAAATAAATAACGAGCTGCCGACATCTCCCGGCTCTGCTGGCAGCACCACACTGTGAGCCCTCCCTGGCAGCCACTGTGCTTCAGAACCTGACGGGAATGAGGACAGTGCTGCTGGGAGCTCGGCCTGGGGTGGGGTTGGTGGAGGGGTAAAGGAAAAGGGGGTGGGGGTGTCCTGGGGTGTCCCTGGAGGGGTCAGCACTGACTAATGGCTCTCCCAGCCCTCTCCTCAAAGTCTCCTGTGATGGAGCATCACACTTTTGCATTGGGAATGGGATTAACCGCTGAGGTTTGGCTGGGGGAGAAGCCCTTGGTGCTTCCTGGGGTGCTGGGATGGATGCAGGGATGCAGGCAGGATGTGGGGATGCAGGCAGGGTGCAGGCAGGGCAGGGGGATGTGACCCATCTGTTTTCCTTGGTGGAAGATGCTTCTTTGCAAGCTGGTTTGCAGGGTGGAGCATTCCAGAAGGCACTGCTGGCTGGGGGAGGCAGGCCAGGCACAGGCAGAGCCCGCAGGCAGGGTTCAGGCAGAGGCCAGGCAGTGCAGGGAGGGACCAGCCATTGAGCCAGAGAGCCTGGCAGGGCAGCGCAGGCTGCAATTAGCCAAGGAGCGACGGCAGATCCTGCCTTAATTAGAGCCTCTATGACCAACCAGTGGAGAAGGAATTGTGCCCATGGGCAGCACGTCTTGGCACCGTGTGCTGCCCACACCCGGCACCTGGCATCGCCCACCGGGCCCTGGTCAGGGTGTCAAGGGGACAATGGGGATGCGCGTGGGCACGGGGTGGCGTGGCTGAGGTGGGGGCTGCCAGAGGGGAGTGGGGCTGGACGCTGCTCTGAAAGCAGCTGAGAGGAAGGAAGAAGCAGCTAAAATAAGCAGGTGGGTGGACAGGGAGGAAATGATAGTGAGGCTGATAACAAATGGGCTGGGGAAGGGGGACAAGAACCAAAAGGTCCCCAGGAAACGGGAACTGGTCCCTGGGTAGCAGAGGGAGGTCATGGTGAGCAGTGGCACAGGGAAGACATCCTGGGGGAGGAGGAATCAAGGGGAACTGGGAGAACTGGTGGGTCTGTGCTCCGGGGTGGTGTGTGTGGGCAGGGAATGGATAGGGTCCTTCAGTAGCATGGAAAGTGCCAGCCAGGAGTGGGGTCAGCCCTGTCCCCTCATCCTGCTTTAGGCAGGGGGACAATGGGAGGCAGACACAGACAGAGGCACTCTGAGCATCCTTGGAGGTTGTGTGGGAGCCCCTGGGTGAACCCTCAGGAGTGAAATGCCATGAGGAAATAGGCAGCACAGAGCTCTGGGTGGTTTGTGTGCAGGCAGTTGTTGACTCTGCTTAGGCATGGCTGTGAAGGGTCATGGCAGGGGGACGGAGACTGAAAACAAGTGCCCAGCACTCAAGGGGCAGTTTGGGATGGATCCAAGGGGCATAGAGCAGAGGGTGGTGGGATCCAAAGTGTTCCCTCAGGCAGGGCACTTCTGTGCCCTCCCTGTCTGCCAGCTGCCAGCATCCCAGGGGTCCTGCAACATTCTGGGGGTCCCACAGCATCCTGAGGTTTGCAGCATCCCAGTGGTCCTGCAACATCCAAGGGCTCCTGCAGCATCCCAGACCCTCTCACAGCATCCCAGGGCTCTCACAGCATCCTAGGCCTCCTGCAGCATCCTGGGGCCTCCCACAGCAACCCACCTCCCCTCTGTGAAATGCAGGTGGGGAGGATGGTGACAGGGAGGGTGTGGGGACATGGGGCTGGGGTCAGGGCAAAGCCAGGGGCTTGGGCAGAGGGGTCGGGGTGCTGTGAGAAGTCCAGGGAGACTTTAGCCCTGCTGTATAATCATGGAATGGTTCGGGTTGGAAGGGACCATGAAGCTCATCTCATTCCAAACCCCTGCCCTGAGCAGAGACACCTTCCACTGGACCAGGTTGCTCCAAGTCCTGTCCAACCTTGGCCATGTGGAGCAGGAGGCTGTTGGCTGGCGTGCAGGATGCTCGGGGCCGGAGCTGTGGCCGCTGTCCTGGGAGTTTCCACATGAACCACACACTGTTCGCATCTGAGCCTTCTCCCCGTCCAGGGCAGCCGCTGCCGGGGGTTATTTCCTGCCCTCTGCGCTCTCCCCCCGCCGCCCCAGCCTGCCCCAGCCCGGCTGCTTCCTCTCGGCCGCCCCGGGGGCTTTCCATGCTGCCAGAAAATAAATCTCAGGCTATTTTTAACAGAGGGGAAAACGCCAAGGTCTCCTCCAGCTTGGGCTGCCGCGGCGCTGAGAGCGAACGGGCACCCCCGGAGAGATGAAGGAGGGAGAGGAATGTGCGGGAAGGATGTGGGCAGGCAGGGCAGCATGACCCCGCTTTCATCTCCCTGCCTTCGGGCGAGATCTTGGGGAAGGCAGAGGGGCGGGCGCTGGGAAGGGGCACTGGCTGGGTGCTGTGGCACCCCCTCCCCTCTTTGCAGCAGACAGCAGCCCCCACCATGGTCCCCCCAGCCCAGCACCCATAAATATCACCATCACCCCTCCACCTGTGCAGGCAGGGAGAGGGTGGTGGGGAGAGTTACCCCATATCTGCTCCCATCATCTGCTCCCTAGCTGGGAGGGATGGGCTGACCAGGAGGTGTCCTGGAATGGGGGGACACAGACCCACGCAGGGGGATGGCCGTAGTGCCCACCCTGCTTCAGGGCAGTGCCAGCACCCCGCGGGAGCTGGGGACTCAGAGGGTCCCCTGGGGTCAGAGCTGGGGCAGTTGCTGTTTTTAACCCCTGTAAGTGCCTTAGAGAGGCTGCGAGCAGGATCAGCTGGATAATGCCGGCGGGGGCAGAGGGGGGCTGCAGAACGGATAGAGCTGATGATAACGGGGGGCACGGAGAGTTCCCCTCCACCCTGCTGCTCTCCGAGGGCAGCTGTCCCTGCTCCAGACTGCGACACTGCCGTTCCCTGCCAGCTGTCCCCACTGTCACTCCACACACATCTTTCTGGCTGGAGAGACATGATCCAGGTGACTTGCCCTTTCCTGGTACTCCAGGAGCCGAGGATTTATTCCTTGCAAGGCTTCTGCTAAAATCTCTCCACTGAGGGACTCCCACCAGCCCCGCACCCCCAGCGCTCCCACTGGAGTGGGAGGAGGTGTCCGCTCTCCCTCTCCCACCGGGAGATGTGCAAAGCCCACAGCCAGCGGAAATGCGGGAAGAAAAGCAGGGAGAGAAAGAGGAGCCGTTTCCAAGCACTGGGTGGGAGGAGAGCAGAAAACAGGAGGCGGAGGTGAAAATGTCAAACCAGCTCCCACTCCTCCTCCCAGGACCGGCTGTGCAGGGGCACAGTGCTTGCCGGTGGCTTTTGGTCCTTGTCCCTCGTCACTGAGATCACCTTTGCCTTCATTCCCCAAAGTGGTGATGATACAGTGGCATGGCCATCACTGCCAACACCCAGGGCTCAGCCTTTGCTGGAGCTTTCAGGGAAAACCTGAGCTCCACATTCCCAGCCCAAGTGCTCTGAGCCACCTTTGATGCCACTTTCCTGCCACACAGGGTAGAAATCCCCAGGGCTGGCTGGGATTTGGGGGGCTTGGCCATGTCCCAGCATCACCCCAGGCTGGGGATTTCCAGTGCCAGGGATCAGGGGCAGTGGGGCAGTCCCCATGCTGTGGGACACCCACAGACCTCTAAACTGGACTTCACCTGTACCTGCCCCCATCCAGCCCACAGGGAAATCCCAGCTCTGTGCGCTGGGACAGCCCAAAACATCCCTGGGGACTTCACAGAATCACAGAATGGTTTGGCTTGGAAGAGACCTTAAAGGTTATCTCATTCCAAACCCGTGTCATGGGCAGGGACACCTTCCACTAGACCACATTGTTCAAAGCCCCTTCCAACGTGGCCTTAGAGACTTCCAGGAATGGGGCAGCCACAGCTTCTCTGGGCAACCTGTGTCAGTGCCTCACCACCCTCACAGAGAATTTCTTCTTAATATCCAATCTAACACTGTCCTCTGTCAGTGTGAAGCCATTGCCCCTTTTTCTGTCACTCCAGGCTCTTGTTCAGTCACTCTCCAGCAATCTTGGAACCCCTCGGGACACTGGAAGGGGCTCCAACAACTCCCCAGAGCCTTCTCTTCTCCAGGCTGAACACTCCTAGCTCTCTCAGCCTGTCTCCATAGCAGAAGTGCTCCAGCTCTCAGAGCACCTCCATGGCCTCCTTGGGACTCACTCCAGAAGTTCCATGTATTTCTGATGTTGGAAGCCCCAGAGCTGGAGGCAGCACTGCAGGTGGGGTGTCATTAGAGTGGAGCAGGGGGGCAGAATCCCCCCCTCACCTGCTGCCCGTGGTGCTGGGGATGCAGCCCAGGATGTGGGTGATTTCTGGGCTGCCAATGCACACAGCTGGGACATGTCCAGCTTGTCACCCACCAACACCCCTAAGCCCTTCTCCCCAGGGCTGTGCTTGATCCATTATTTGCCCAGCCTGTATTTGTGCTTGGGATTGCCCTGACCCAGGGCAACACCTTGCACTTGGCCTTGTTGAACTTTGTGAGGTTCACACAGGCCAGTCTTTCCAGCCTGTCGAGGTCCCTCTGGATGCCATCCCTTCCCTCCAATGTGCTGTTTGTGTCACACAGCTTGCTCTGGGGAGGGGGATAACTACGATTTGGGGACCATTCCCACCATGGGACTTACTGGGATCACCTGGAGGGGCCTGACCCCGCCACAGGGATGGTGCTGAGGGGCTCTGTCCGTGGCCAGATGGCTCCTAAGCTCCCCATAATGCCCCTAATTGTCCCCCGGCGAGGGAGCGGGTGGCTCGGCCCAGCTGGTGCCTGTGTCCCCCTGCAGCCACGGCTCCAGGACCTCTGGCTATTTTTAATCCCAGGAAGCTATTTTTGAAGGGAGAGGCTATTTTCCCTGCCCGCGGCTAATCCTGTCTTGCTGTTCAACCCTACCCAGCTATTTGCCGGGGCCGGGCAATGGGGAGCTCCCTGCCCCGGGCAGTCTGCATCCAGAGGGACTGGGGGCAGGAGGGATTGGGTGGGAAGTGCCGGCCAGGACGGGGTGGTCCTGCATCCTGCGCCCTGCTCTGCCGGGGCCAGGTCTGGCTCTGGGCAAGGGCATCACAGTGCCACGGAGGGGGGACGTTTGGGGACACACACTGACAGTCTCACCCCAATCCGCCTCGCGGGAGCCAGGAAGGCCATCAGAGGATGGGGATGCCAGAGGTGACGGGGCCGCGTGTCCCCTGGGCGTTGCGGGGACCGCGGGGTCCTGGGAGCGCCGGCAAACTGGGACTGAACTGGAAGCAGGTGTTGGGCACGTCCCGGCGGGGAGGAAGGGAGGGGGTGCAGGGCCGGGGGGAGCGGGGTGCACATCTGGCAGCGGGGGGGTGGCAGGAAGCATCGCGCTGGCTCGGCCCCCCCGTGCTCGCCTGCCTGGGGATCCCGGGGGGCCGCGACGCTGCCAGATGTTGTGCAGCTGTCTCCGGCGTTTCCTCTCCCCCTATGCCCTGCATCCTCCGGGAAGCTCTCCCCTGCGCTTCCTCGGCGGGGAGAGCGGGGGGAGACCCCCCCCCTCGGCCCCCCGCTTCTCCGGTCCCGGCTTCCTGAGCCGCCGGGTCTCTCTGTTCCCCTGTTCGGTTCTTTCACTCCCGGGGTCACTCCCCACCTCTCCCCTCCCACCTCTCCCCGGCCCCTCGATCCCTTTTTTCTCCTGCCAGATGACCCCCAGTTCCCGATCCCCGGGAATCTCTCCCCTCTGCTGTTTCCCGATCCCAAGCCGCATCCTGCGATCCAGCCTCCTGCCCTGGATCAGAGCTCGCCCCGCTTTCAGGGCAGAGGAGGCAGCAGTGTCGGGCATCACACACTGTTTTTCTTCTTTTGTCCCTCCCAGCACTGCCCATTTTCCCGCAGCGCAGGGTCTGGGCTCGCCGGATCCTGCCCTGCGCCCAACCAGCCCCACTATGATGGGCAGGGAAAAGCCGGGAGAGCCGCAGGGAGCGTGGCCGTGGGCTGCGGGAGCGGGGGCTGCGGAAGCCGGGGAGATGCTCATTGCCGGCAGCTCACACCGACTGCGGGGCGCAGATAGGATTCGGGGATTAGAGCAGCTTAGGGAACAGGGCTCTTCCAAGCGGCAGATGGTGCTGGATGGATCCCAGGGCAGGGTTAGCGGGGTGGGAAGCAGGTCCCTGAGCAGCCTTGGGCAGGGCAGGGGGAATCAGGCAGAAGGAGGAGGAGGAGGGGTTTTGCCCAGCCCGTTTCCGGAGTGCGAGGGAGGACTGGAGGGACGGATCCTTCCCCCAGTTCCAAGGAATGCCAGCTGACGCCCAGAGCCGGTCACAGCCGCAGTGGGTGTTGTGTCACAGCGTGTATGTTGCACCCCATGTCCCCGGGAAGCATTCCATGTGCCCCAGCCGGGGTGTGGGACTCAAGGTCCCTAGGTCCCTGTTATGGGACGTGGCTCTGTCATCTGCTGGGTCCTTCAGCTGCCCATGTCCCCTGTCCCCAAGAGTGCGTGTGTCCCCACGGGAGTGCACGCTCCCGGGTGTGCACATCATTCCAGGGAGTGCGTGGGAAGCCCTGGGACAAACGGCTTCACCCCACATCCTCCCATGTCCCCTGCATCGCCCTGGGGATAGGGCTTGTGGGCAGCAGGGGCTGCCCCCACTCCATGGGGCTGGAGTGGGACAATCCCTCCTTCCCCACAGTGCTGGTGGCTCCCCAGGCTCTGCTGCAATTGCAAAGATGAGCAACCTCACCCCAAATGCTGCTGGGGAAATTCCCAGTGACGAGGGTGGAAACGAGGTGGGGACCGGAGAGAAACCCCAGAGTCGGCAGGTCAGTGCTGGTGTCTGGCAGAGTGTGCCTGGGTGTCCCCAGGAGCTGCTTTGGAGCTGAGAGCAGCCAAATAAGTCTGGATAACGAACCAGAAATTTAGGGACCCATTTCTAGGCAGAGAAGTTTGATGAGAGGCTCCAAAACTAGGATTGGTCTCATGGCTCTGGAGGGCATTTGAGAAGGAGCAGGGGGACTCCAGCTGCCAGTGGGGAAGCCCAGCTGCTGACTGGGTAGTCACCATCCCTTTCTAGGAAAGAGAGGGACTTGGGCGAGAACCCCTCGAGCAGCCCGTGGGTGCGTGGAGCTTTCTGTTCAGGGTGGGGAGATGGGTGTGGGGAACCCCAGGGGATGCCATGACTCCAGCTCACCCCAGGCTGCTCCATGTGGCCCAAGTGTCTGCACCAAGCCCCCCACACCAGCAGGGAGATGGTAAGGTGGGTGGGGGATGTTGGGGTGGTCTTGGCGATGAGTCAGGCATCTGCAGAGGATGGTCTGGATCCAGCCCACGGGCTCCCATGCCTGATGTCAGCCCCAGCAGCTGCACCCATGTCCCCTCGGCTCATCCCCAGTCGGGAGTCCCTGTACCTTCCCCAGCAGCCACAGTGGCATCTCAGAAAGAGGAAGCATCACCACCGGCATCCCCCACCGTCGTCCGAAGGCTATTTTGGGTCTGGAGAAAAGCGGAACGCAGCACAGAGGTGGGGGATGTGGGGGTGTGTGTGTGATGCCCCGGAGCACGCAGGAGCCAGTGGAGGATGGGGAAAGAGGAACCCCAACACCGTTCCGCAACCCCTGCTCCCACCTGTGAGACTGGGAAAGAGGATTCATCTCACCTGAAGCATGAAAGGATTTTTGGGGCACACACAAGGCAGGAGTGGGCAGCCCCAATGGTGATCACAGGGGATCCCTGATGCTCCTAGCTCCCAACTTGACTTCCTTTCCCAGGATGCAGGAGTGGGTGGGGGGCTGTTGCACACACTGGTTTTTAACGCTGCTTTTTCTTTCAAGTGTGTGTTTTGCCACCAGTGCCCAGGTAAATGCTATCCCATGTAGCTGCTGGCACAGGTAACAGGGAGCAGTGGCAGTTCCCCAAGGAAGGGTTGGGGATAATAACCACGAGTGGGGGTTGACTCTGATGTTGAGATTCAGATGGATCGAAGGAAAGAGGGATGAACAAATGGACAGATGGACGGATGGATGGATGGAGGAAGGGAGGGAGGGAGAGAGGGAGGGAGGGATGGATGGATGGATGGATGGATGGATGGATGGATGGATGGATGGGCAGATGAACACAAAGATGGACAGATGAAGGGATGGACAGACAGGTGGATGCATGAATGGACAGATGGATGGACAGATAGGGTCCTGCTGCACACACACTTCACCAGAGGCCATCCATCCACCAGTGCTCCCTCCCCATTGCACGCCCTGAGTGATGCTGCACGCCCTGAGTGATGCTGCACCCCCACGTCAGGTCAGGCCAGGGCCGAGGGGTGGGATGTGCCAGGGGGGACGGGGGGCACTGCCTTGGCGGGAGGGGCTGGCCGTGAGCCGTCAGCACTGCACCTGGGCACCCATCTGCAGAGCAGAGATAGCCGCCCCGGCCGCCCCTCCTGCACGGGGGATGCTCCGTTCGCTCCTGGGAATCGCGCCGGGCCGGGAAAAGGGCGATAGGGCTCCATCAGCCGGCACAGGCTCGCTCCCCGCTCCCGCCGGGGCGGGTGCCACTGGCGCAGGGAGCAGGAGCCCGCAGCGGATCCGAAAGCTCCACTGGGCCCCTTCCAGCCGCAGGGAGGAGCGGCGGGGGAGCAGAGCCCAGTGGCTGTGCACAGGCAGGGAAATCTAGGTCAGGGCTTGCTTTAAAAGGGGGCACCGAGCCCAGACCGCGGCGGCTTCCAGCGAAGCCACGGAGCAGCAGCGCCTGCCCGAGCCCGGTGCTGGCAGCTGAGGAATGTCCGTGCTCAGCCCTCCGGAGCATCCCCGTCCCGGGAGCTGCGGCGGCCGAGGGAGCCCACGGGGGCTGCTTCCCGCCTGCGTGGCCCTTCACGCAATTCCTTGCTTTGCTGGGAAACAGATTTGTAGCTCTTGCTCTGCCAGGGCTGGAAAACAAAGTGGTGCCCGGGGACACGCGCGTTCCAGAGACACGGATGCCCCGGCACAGGGAGATGCCGCTCACCTCCCAGACGAGACATCCCCCCGCCCATCAGATGGCCCCTTCCCTCCCCTCCGCCTCCACACGCCTGGGAGGGCATCAGCCAAGGGAACTGGCCCCAGGTCTGACATTTCAGCGTTCGCCAGCAAATGGCCAAATAAAAAAAGTCCCAACCAAGCGAAAATCCCAGCGGCAGCAAAAAGGGAACCGGGGGGACATGGAGGGTGCAGAGCTGCGGCTGTCAGGGCGAGCAAACGCCTCTGCAGACATTTTGCCCCCAAATTACTGCCCAGCCCTGGCAGAGCCACAGAGGATCCGAAAGAAATGAACCTCCATAAAAAGGACTTTAATTTTTTCCCACTCCCCAAGCCCATGATTGCTCTGCACTTCCCAACACCCTTCAAGGGCTTGGTATGGGGAATGATTAAGTTGGCAGCATGATGCATTTAATTAAAAGCCAGCGCCTGAAGGTAGAGAGAAATCAGCTGCTGGAGTAATGGATCTTTGGAGGGCGATCCTGAGAGGCACAGCCTGATCCCTGGCTGTTCAGGGAGGCTGGACTTGGCAGTGGGCTTCACGCCTGGCAGAGCTGGCAGACGCCACGGCAGTCTCTGCAAGCCGCAGCCCTCCCAGCTCCTCCTGCTGCAGCCATCTCTTGGGGCCAGATTTTCAGGAATCTGGCCTCTGGTGGGCTTGGAAAAATCCAGATTTTTCACATGGGCTCAGCATTTGGCCATTCCCTGGGTTTCCACTGAGCTCAGCTTCAAAATGAGACGTGCTGAAGCTCCTAACTTCACAAAAACCCCTCAAAAAATCCCCCAATTAAAAGCTGAGCTGTTAAAATGCTCCCTGTCCTTTCCAGGTCAAGCGGCCAAGCAGGCAGATGTTGGTCATGTGCTGCGCTCCAGGAAGGGCATTTCCAGGAGTGTTCATGGGTGCAAACCCTCTGCTCGGGTGGCCAAGGTGCTGATGGAAAGGGCTCTGACAAATTCCATTTCCCCAGCTATATTCACTTCCCTTTTCATACCTCATCCTGGGCAACCCAGAGACACCAAAGGGAAAGGCTCTGAATATGAAAAAAGAGTCCAACCTACTGGGGTTTTCAAGGAAGGGAGGGGGTTGCAAAATGGATGGAAGTGAAGCAGCCCAGGGCTCCCCCATGCCCTGATGCCAGTCTCAAACCCAGGTGGAATCACAGGCAGCACTGCTGGCAGGTTTGGGCTCTTGCTCTGCTCCCAGCCCGTCCAAAGGGAAGGTCACCCAGGCTGAGCTCTGCCTGCAGCAGGGACAGGCCAGACCCCCCTCTCCTGCCACCACCTCTCCTTCGGTGCTGCTGCAGGTGACACCGTGTGAGAATCTGGGTTTTGGGGCACATCTGGAGCAGACAGTGGCCTGGTCCCTGCAGCTGGACACTGGAGGCAGGCAGGGGGGTCCCTGCAGAGCTGGGATTCCCTGGGACTGGGCACCCAGAGGGGTCCCTGTGGTTGGGCACCGGGTGGGCTGGGGGTGCTGGGGAGGCTCTGGGCACTGCAGCCACTGTGGGATCTGCTGGGAGCCCCAAACCCTGACGGTGGGATGAGGGGAAAGACAAGCGTGGCTCGTTACCGGGCTGAATGACCAGTGCTAATTAATGAGACCGGCTGGAGGCTGGGCCGGGGCAGGAGCTCGGGGGCCACCGGGCAGGCTGGGGGTCAGCGCCGGGGCTGGGGCAGGCAGGGCAGTCCCCAATGCCCTGTGCCAGTGCTGCCCAGTGTCCCATGTCCCGGTGTCCCTGGTGTGCCCTGTGCCGGTGCTGCCTGGTATCCTGGGCTGTCCCCGGTGCCTCCAGTGTCCCCAGTGCCCCGTGTCCCGGTGTCCTGTGCCGGTGCTGCCCGGTATCCCTGTATCCCGGTATCCCTGTATCCCTGTATCCCAGTATCCCTGCATCCCGGTGACCCCGGTATCCCTGTGTGCCGGTATCCCTGTGTCCTGGCATCCCTGTATCCCAGTGTCCCCGGTATCCCTGTGTCTCGGTATCCCGGTATCCCTGTATCCCGGTGCCCCGTGCCGGTGCTGCCCCCTGCCCTCCGACCGCTCTCACGGCACCGCCGGCCGCGCTGACCCCCGTGACGCCACTGCCCGTGTCCGGTGCCCGGGGTGTGTGTGCGGCGTGTGTGATGACACCCACAGGCCCACCCACACCCCCGGTGTCACCCTGTCACCGTGTCACCATGGCGACGCGCCGCGTGACGCGCCGCGCCCGCGACCCTCCCCGGAAACGGGCGGGCGGCGCGCGCTGAGCGCGTCATCGGCGGCGGCGGCGGCGGGGGCGGGACGGGCCCGGGGCCTCGCCATGGAGAGCGCGAACCAGGGTACGGCCCGGCGGCAGAACCGAGGGAAGGGGGCTGCGCTGCGGGCACCGCTGCCTCGTGCGGGGCTGCTCGGTGGGCCCCGGTGGGCGCCGGTGGGCCCCGGTGGGCCCCGGTGGGCGGGGGGCGCCGGTGGGCGCCGGTGGGCCCCGGTGGACGGGGGGTGCCGCCACCGTGAGGGGGGCCCGGCCCCGGGGATGGGCAGCGCCCCGGGGGTCGCTCCGCGGCTCCGCTCCCTCCTCCTGGCGGTCCTCCTGGGGGTCCCGCACCGCCAGGCTCGCCCCCAGCCCCGGTGCCCGCCGTGGGTCCCGGGGAGGCTCCGGGGGGAAACTCCGGGCGGGGGAAGTTTCGCAGGTTCCCCTTTCTCCCCCTTTCCCCCGCCGCCCCTGCTGTGCATAAACGCGCCGGCCGCTCATTGAGTGCCCTCTGCTCCTTGTCTGTGGCAGATATCAACCTTAACTCTCCCAACAAAGGTCTGCTGGCCGATGCCATGACAGATGTTCCCGTGGATAACGCGGCCCGCAGCGCTGCGCCCGAGGGACTGAGCCTGGCCGAGGAGGAGGAGCTGCGGTCGGAGCTTGCCAAGGTGAGGCCGGGGGGCTCGGGTTGTCACTCTGTGCCCCACTTGTGTTCTGCTGGGAAGGGGCAAACACGACCCACAGGAGCAGCACCGGGTGTTTTGTTGGGGTTTTTTTATTAATTTTTACATTTAGGGGTTTTTTGTTTGTTGGTTTTTTTTTTTGTTGGTTTGGGTGGGGTTTTTTGTTTGGTATTTTTGTTTTGTTGGTTTTTTTAATTTTCTAGTGTTACCTTTGGGTCTCTCAGCTAATTGTTAGAATGCACAAAGCTGGCAGGTACTTCAAACGCTGTGGTGTGTTGTTTGCTCTTTCCCAGAACAGCCTAATTTAGGGCTTGAAGGAAATAAGTGGCTTTTGATGCCATGAGCTTAGCATAGGCTTTTAGCTCCATTTGAAGCAGGAAAACACTTTAGGCAAATGCTGTGCAGAAGAAACTCGTTTTTCCTTAGGAAACAGAAACAATGGCGCACTTAATGTGCTTTTTTCCTACCTTTTTCTCTTAAATATTTATTACACTTTATAGGCATGAAAAATGGTTTCCAATATGCTTTCAAAGAGCTGAGACTTTGTAATGTGACACCCCAAAGTTTGAGCACCTTTTTGGGCTTAATGGTCAGTTCACAATTTCTATCTGAAATGTGGCTGAAGACAGTTGCAGCTCTTTCTTTGTTGTCCTTTCCTTCATTTGAGACTCTCGTGGTGGTTCTTTGACTTGCATATTTTGGCAATGGAGGACTTTGATGCTCTGTGTGGCCACACAGAGCTTGGTGAGCTGCAGTTTAAGTAGAAATGAACCCTCTCTGCCTGGAAGCAGCTGCAGAGTGCTTTGAAAGTGGTGTAAGAGAGATCTCTGAGGAGAAACTCTTTCCTTTAAGGACATCAGAGGAAAAGAATCGTAAGATAAAACCTTAATTAATAAGGTTGGGCAACAGGATTTCGTCTACTGTTGAAATTACAACACAAGGAATAGACTTTATTATTCTTTGTGCCACTAAGTCACCACTCCAGTGACTTGTATAGATGTTTTCCCAGTTGAAGTTTGATCTGTAAGCCTCCCATTTCAATACAGTTCACATTGAATTGAATTACTCTGTGTGCACCTGATGTTCTTCCCAATTTTTAAAATTCATGTTAACAAAATGTTGCTATTTTTGAGGGATGTAGAAAGTTGGCTTAATTTCCAGAATTTTACTAAACTGTGATTTAAGTCAAACCTCTGCCTCTCTCTAAGGTTGAAGAAGAAATTGGTACTCTCAGGCAAGTTCTGGCAGCTAAAGAGAGGCACTGTGGAGAGCTGAAGAGGAAGCTGGGTCTGACTCCCTTGGATGGGTTAAAGCAAAACCTCTCCAAAAGCTGGCACGATGTCCAAGTGTCCAACGCGTAAGTGTTGCTTGTGATGCACGTATGTTTTAATAGGACTCTGTGTAGTACTTCTCAGCAGTGTATTCCAGAGGTCTTCCAAGTGAGTGGAGGCTTTTCCTCTGATGGGTATTTAGAGTAAAAGGCACTGAAAAAAAAAAATCATTGCTGTTTTATGTCTGCGTAAACTGAATTTTCATATCTGTGATCTGGATAAATTGTTGCCAGGTGCTCTTTCCCATGGTGTTAGAGATCTGGATCACCACTTAACAATCCAGTTTGCCCATTTCTGCCCATTCTTTGAGGCAGAGGCAGCTGCTACCTTGTTCTGAACTCAGGCTCAAAGGGAAGTGCAGGCAGTTTCACAGCTGTGCTGCATAGTGCTAGTTCAGAGCTTTTGCTGGGTCATACAGTCTGAATTAAAAGCCTGCAATTCCTCGGGAAAAATTCTGTGGTATTAGTGTGCATTATCAGAGTCATCTCTGCCTAAAGAAGGTGTGAAGTGAGACTGTTTGTGAACAGGCATTAAGGGTACGGTCACTGCTGTGCCTGACAGTGCCAAAAGTAGAGTCCAAGAGGTAAGTTTCACCCTGCAGTGGGTGTCAGAGACTCTGGGTGCCCATAGAGGCATCGTTCAGGCTAAAAAGTCTCCTCTAATTTAACTGGGATTTGGAGTTACTGACAGCCATACTGCAGAGCAGATCATTGAGCTGTTCATCTCACTGTTTATTCTTTCTCTTTTCTTCATCTTCCCTCCTCCATCCCTGCCCCATTTCTGTTATTCCTTTGTCACTGAAATCTGTGTCATTGTCTTCTAAAAGAAATGAATATTAAAGTTATATTCATTAACACTTTCTGTTTCTAGTTATGTGAAAACATCTGAGAAACTTGGAGAGTGGAATGACAAAGTGACACAGTCTGACTTGTGAGTGCCTCGGGCTCCTCAGCATCACCTCCTTGCTGCCATCCCCAATTTGTGCTGCTCCTTGCTCTCGCAGGCATTAGGGCTTGGTTGGGAGCTGGAAGCCTAGCGAAGCAGGATTGCTACTTACAGCATACCTGGCTTCCAGCTAGGAACATCCCTCAGTTGCAGAAGAGATGAGTAAATGTTACTGCCATCATCTCTCTCATGGTCTTGCTATTGCAGAAGGAAAATTCCAATCAGTTACCAGACCACATTTTACATGAAAAAAAAAAAAAGAGGGGACGAAAATTTAACCACAGTTTCCCTTCAGCTGGTAATTGGTAGGTTAGTATGTTGTTATCAGATGTCTTATTAGTGAACCTCTATCTTTACTGTGAAACTATTTCTGCTCTCACATCAGATGTGGTAGGAATTGGTTTGACTATTGCCTTTCTGTACAGCCACCTGCGAGAGAAGGGGCAGGAGGTGTTTCCCTGTAGCTGGAAGCAGGGGCTGTGCAACTGCCAGTGTAGTGTGTTCGTGAGCTTCTGAATCTTCTGCACTGATGTGTGAACCTTTGCCTGATGTCAGCACTAGAAAGCTGTGAATTTTAGTCTTTGCTGTATATCCAAGCAGGTGACAAATGCAGACAAAGCATCTGGCTGCTTCTGTCTCTGGAATATATTCTTTAATTGTATTAGACCTCTGTTCATGTTAGACATGAATCATTGATTCCTGCTGCACAGCTGAACGTAGGGGAACCCTTTAATGTTTTCTGCACTGAAATTCTCTTTCTGTCTTGTGTTGAAGGAGATGATGATTTAGCTAAGAGGAAAATGTGGACTGGGAGCATCCTATCATTAGGCAAGGTGGCACTGATCTAGTTGGGGCGAGTGAATTCTGGGTGATGTGAACTGCCCGTGATATGTCACCTCCTCTGAGCTGTCTGAGCTGGGAGTAGCCACATTCTGTAGCGCTTGTGTGTTTTGTACCTGCAGTGTTAGTTCTTGCAACCCCTGAGGTACTGTTTTGTGGGTAGAGAAACATGATGTCTAAAGATTAGAAAACAAAAGTTTAAGTGTTTGTCCAGGTCATGCTGTATTGGTAAAATAGAGCTTTGTGTGTGGCAGTCAGATTTTTTTGGCCTTGACCTCAGTTCACTGCTCTGTGCTTTTAATACAGACCTGCCACACAGCATGTAGGAAGGGAGCAGAAGATGCAAAGTCTTTCAATTCCTGACACCTTCTGAACTGCAGGCTTTGTTTCTTTGTGCTCAGCATTTGAACATGCTTAAATAAAAGAAACTGGGGCTTAGGTGTCTCCCTGCCTCTCAGACAGCTCTTTTCCTTCTGGCTGTAACAGAGAGGCTGAAACTGTTGTCAGAGAAGTAGTCTCTGATACTGTAAGTGTAAAGAGTCACTAATAATGTGGACAGTGTCAAAAGAAGCATCTGCAGTGAATCTTGGTGCTGCCTCTAACCTCCATTGTGTTTGTAGATATCTTTCAGCCAGCAGCACACTGGAGGACTGGAATGAAAAATTAACTCAATCAGAAGCGTGAGTGTCTTAACCTTCAGCATTAACAAATGCCTTCCTGACAGTCTGCTGCCACTAACGTGCTGTGCCCCTTCTCCCAGTCCTCTGCTTTCACTAGATCTATTTAGATATTTACATTTTCTAGCTTTCACTTTTTTAACCCAATAAACGCCTCTTCTGGGAGAGGGAGCTTTTCCTCAGGTTCAAATGATTTCATTGTGATCCAAGTGATACTTTACAAATTCCTGCCTGCTCCCAGGAACTGGCTGAAACCCCTGGGTAGCTGAGACCTGTGTGCCACACATTATGCCTTCAGCTGAGAAGCTGTGTGATAACCAAACTGATCTCTTCTTGTGCTCTGCAGGAAGCAGGAGCTTTTTTTTCCTTTTTGCTGTGGTTCCTGATGAGAACAGATAGAGCTGTAGTGTCCAGGGCAGCTATTCTGTCATGTTGGGACCACAAATGGACTCAACCAGCTTAAACCTCACAGCTGTTCTACTCCAGTTGTTGACTGCAAAGCTCTTTTAGCCATGTTTTTATTAAATGCCTGAAATTAAATTCTCATCTGGACTAAATTATGGAAGGATATTGTGGAAGTTGGCCTTTGTCCTTCTCACTGTGCCTTTCCCACAGCATGTAGGGCAATCCCTTACAGTGCTGCAGTGGGGGCAGGTAGGTTGTGTCGCTGTTTTCTGAGCTGATTTAAACCGTGGTAAGGTAGGTCTTAGGTGTGAGCCAGCTTTTCCTGTTCTCTGAAGAGGGGATGAAATGCAGTCCTTGGAGCTGGCTGGTTATCAGCATCCTGTTTGAATAGACAGTATTCTTCCTAAGATGGTTCAAAGAGGAGCAGAGATAAAAAGCAGGAGTAGCAGAAAAAACTTTCAAGTATGCAGGTCTACTTTCAACATTCACTGAGTGTTTTCTAGATTAAGAAGCTGTAAACTGTCAACCATTTCACTTGCTGAGTAGAATGACCTTGGGTTTTATGCTTGCTGACAGTGTGGCTGACTCCAGGGGTGTTTAATCAGAGTTCCTCTCTGGGTGTGCCTGCTGGAATAGAAAACTTCTGGTTCTGTCAGTTTCCTTGTACTTCATAAGCACCAGAAATGTGGCGGAAACATGCTTTTGTGGAGCACTTAGGGCTGAATAGCTGGGACACGTTAGTTTTCCTGCTTGCTTTGGCACTAGGCAGGGACAGTCGGTGCTAGCAAGGTGATTGAAGTGGAGAGGTGAGGAGGATTATAAGGTGAGATTACAGCAGTGTTTCATAAATCAGTCAAAATTACTGCTTCTCAGTCCAAAGTTCAGTAAGTTCAAAGAGGCAAATTCAAGAAGTCCAAGGATGAGGTTTTAGTTATTCATATGTTTTGTGTTTTTTATGCAAATAAATCCTCTTTCCTGTTTCAGAGCTGCTCTGTGTTGTAACTAGCAGGGCTCCTGACTGAACTGGGAATGGGCCTAACTCCTGACCTTACAGTGCTTTTGTGTGCTGTGGAATTTCCTGGTGGTGGCCATTCCTGGCCACAGACTTGCCCTCTGCATAAGCAGGGCAAAAACCATCCCAGTCTGTTCCTAGATCTGATTTCACCATAACCAGGACATGAAATGACTTAGATGGTTTGATGTGTCTTTAGCCAGACAGCTCAAACGGTGATTGCTGTATGAAAGCAAGAGAGAGGAAGCTGCTACTGATGGATAAAGGAGGATTTGGGGGTGCAAGTCTTGCTCTTCCCTGTCAGGGTTTCTAGGAGAGGGGTGCAGTGAAATGTTGGAATAACATTAAATGAATAGCACAGGGCAGAGATCATTTCTGCAGCATCTCTGCACCAATTGCCTGTTAGTAAAGCAGGGTATTAGTGAGAGCTTATATTTATTACTCCCAGATTTGGATTATTCCATTGTGCTTTGTGCTGGTGCTGAGGGAAGAAAGCGAGTGCTTGTGAATTTAAACCCATGGAAAACCTGGCCATGGTGCTTGCAGAAGAGTTGCAACTTCTAGGTCAGGGCTGGGCATAGTTAAGTTGCATTAAAGCCTTGTATAAGCTGATCCCTGGCTGTCACAGATGCAGCTCCACATGTGTGGCTGGTGGCAGTTCTAGGTTAGAGCTGCTCATCCCCCTGTGCCTCCTGGCTCTGCCTCCTGCCTGGCACTGGTGAGGTGTGTACGTGTGTGTGGGAGCTGTGGATGCAGGAGTAGCCTGGCCATCTGATCCAGCTGCTGCTTTTTAGTTCTTCCAAGTTTGTATTTAATCCAGGTCGTTTCCTTGATCTAGATTGCTGTGCCAGCACAAACAGTTGTGCTGGAGGAAGCAGCACACTCGGGCAGAAGCAGCAGCACCCGAGTGCTTGATCTTCAATTATTATAAGAATTCTGCTGTCAGGTGTGGAAAATACGATTGGAAAATCGCTGCTCTTTATCTGCTGAAGCTGGACATAATACCTGGAAGCTTGCAGCGTGTGCATGGTGTGATGGTGTCCCTTGAGGGGGTAAACCATTCCTCAGTGCTGAGCTCTGGGACCTGAGTGCCAGGCAGACCTGGAGTCAGCCCTGCATACTTTGGTGAGCAGGGCTCGATATTTGGTCTTCGATATTTGTTGGGGAGCTGTAAATCAAATCCCATGACAGGGCTCAGCCAGGGAGGAGCCTGGCTGCTGAAGGCAGGGATTGGGATCCTCCTCAAACACAGGGATTGCAGTAGGAAGGTGTGTGTAAGAACAAGCAGTGTTGATGCTGAGCAGTTCACTCCTAAGTTGTCCTGAGGTGCAGAGGTTTGTGCTGTGGAGAGACAGTGTTGAGGCCTTGCTGTTGAAACACGCTCAGGTTCTTCTGGATTTGCTGAATTCAAGAGGAATTGGTCTGAAAAACAAGTGGGTTATAGGAATTCTCTTTCAGGAGGAGGGAGAGGGAAGGAAAAGCTGATGTAGTTTTGTCCTGCGCTGTTTAAGTCTCATGTACATTCATTATTCAGAAATACTGGTCTCAAAAAAAGCCCCAGCAAGCCATCATGTTGTAATTGGAATTGCTAAAATCCAGTTCAGGTGCTGTGGTTCTGTCCCTGCACTTCTGTCTGGAGAGGAGGAGCTGTAAGTCAGATATCATCGTGATGTTTGTAGCTGTGGGAGCTCAGGCATGAGAGAACTTCAGGCTGTTTATAATGCCCTTCTCATAAATGTTCTCATCAGGCAAAAAATAATCTCAAGATGAAATATTTTGAATAAGAAAGCTTGACTTAAAATGTTGAACTTGTTTTCCAGCCTGAGTATTTTCTTTATAGTTTCAAGAGTGACATAAATCTAGATGTTAATCACCACCTGGAATAGTTTAGAGGGAATCAGTTAATGAAAGTGGCTCAAAGAATCTTTGTTCCAGAGATTAGTCTCATCTGAGGGAAACAAAGGTTCTCAAGTGTCTGTCTTCTCCAGTTTGGGTATAAGCTCAAATAATTAGCTGACAAATACAACCTGTCAGACTTCTTGCCTATTGTGGTTAATGGTAACTGATGGGAAACTTCTCTACCAATTTATTTCTAAACTGCAGTTGTAGAGATAGTGCTGATTCTCCTGCATTTCTTTTCTGTATTGGTCTTGCCTCCTGCCCCTTTTCTCCAAAATCTAACATGACAACAGATGCTGTAACTGCCTCAAGTCTGCAAGGATAGTATGGAACAGGTTCCTAGATTTATTTGCTCAAGGACACCAAAAGGTACTTGTGGAGCTATTGGGCTACGATGCTGTGGTGTTAGACTGCAACGTGGAAAGTTGGTTTTGCTTTGGGTTTTTTTTTGCAAATGTTTGTCAGATTTGAGAACATATGGCCAAAATGGTAAAGTGAGTATATGGGAAGATTAATTCTACACTTCCTTCTTTTTTAAAAACTTCAAATATTTGAATATATGCAAGTCTGGAAGTGGCTCTTTCAGTGAAAGTGCAGCTCACTAATCTAGCTTCTTTGCTTTAATATGGGGTCCTTTTTGAAAACTGGGGGGATGCTCTCATATCCAACCTGTTAGTTCAATTTATGATGGTTTTTTCTATTTAGTTACAAGAAGACCCAGGAAACGCTTTCCCAGGCAGGACAGAAGACTTCAGCAGCCCTTTCCAATGTAGGTTCTGTTATCAGCAGGAAGCTTGGTGACATGAGGTAAGATTTCTGGTTTGCACTCCAGTGCTTTGATCTTGGTTTCAAACAGGAATGAGACTTTAACAATAACTAGGCTTATTTTCATTTTTCTGCTTAGTTGGCAGCACACTGCTGTTGATGCACTACCACCTTGTGTGTGGCCCTGTGCATTGTAGTTTAGGACAGATTAAACACTTACTGGAGACTTACTGATAGTATAAAGCTGGTTTTAAGGCAATTAAATTTGATTTGGTTTAGGAGAACTGACCAAACATTTTTAGCAGGATTCCCCCTTTTACTGTCAGATGGTTTCACTGCAGCTTTTATGTCATATGTAAGAAACTAGTATTAAAGTTTCCCTTTTCCATTCCTTGCTGGATTATGGAGGTGTGTTTTCTCAGTGTTACTGCTTCGGATTAAAGAGGGGTCTTCCCTCCTGTGCTCTGTTATGATTTAAAACAGGGCAAAGTCTGGATCCTGCATTCCATGCGGTTTCCAGCCCCGTGTGTTGACATTCTGTGGAAAAGGCCAGTATGTCTTCCAGGCATGTTGGTTGGAAAATACCAGTTGATTCAGAAGATTATGACAATTAAAAATTTGTTCCTGTGGGTAGTGGTTATCTCGATTCATCTTAAGCAGATGACCACTGAAGTAATTGCAAATTTAAACCTCTCCAAATTGGGAAGAGAGGCTGGTTCCTCCGCCTGAGGTTCTTGCTCTGTGAGTTTCTCAGCTCTACAAAGTTTGAGGTTAAAACTGGTGATTTACCTGTTCTTCAGAGCTTTAAGCTAGACACTGCTTCCCCACTAATAGCAGCATCTAAATTTTTCATAAAGAATCCCTTGACCAGGTTTTCTTGGGTTTGAGGGTTAATTCTGAATATACAGCCTGTTTAGGTTACTAAGGAAGGATTCTTAGAGCTTATATTTAACATGCTGTACCAGACCTTGGATTGAATGGGTAGCTGTCATTCTTTGTAGGGAATTTCCTATTCCACTGTGGCTGGGAGTATCCGAGTGGTAAGAACTTGTTGGCCTCTGATCACATAATACTGATTTATTCTGGTTCTGTCCTCAATGAGTTGGTTACTGTGTTCCTGGAGGGTATTTTTTGGTGTTTTCAGTAGCTCACATCTCTGAATTTGGCAGAGGACTAGCTGGCTCCCTACCATTTCCAGCATTCAAGTTGTAACTTTTCTTTCCTGGAAACTCCCTAGTCGGCTGAAAGAAGGGATTTTCATGTGATCACAGCAGATTGCAGATACTGGCACAAGATGTGGTGGGAGTACGTTTTGCCAAACTGATAAGTAAATTTGGTACCTGGCTTCTGCAGCCTGGTCAGGCTGTTGCAGCAAAGGGATGGGAACGGTGCTTTTTGGGACCAAACGGGGAACTCCTGAACCAGTGTTGCCACCAGCAGGAGCTGTTTTGACAGACCTGTTTTCTTTTAGCTGGGAGAAGGCAGGCCATGCAGCTGCAGAAATGTTTGTGCCATCCCAGGAGCAGATGGTGGAGGGAGGGGACACCGAGGTGCGCTCCTGGTGACAGAGATGGCCTGGCACAGTCACTGTGAAAAATGGCCATGTAATCAGCTGGCCTAGGAAAGAGCCAGGCTCTTGCAGCAATGGCTTTGCTCAGCATCAGTTGTCAAATTAAACATCTGTATTCCTTTTTATAGCAAATACCTTGGGTGAGGTGTTACGAAATAGAGGCAGCCTCTGTCTTACCACTTGGGAGTCCCTGCCAAAGTTATTTCAGCAGGATTTGTATTTGTGGCCCTGTGGGGGAACACAGTAATGATTTTTTTAAGACTTTCGGTTTTTCTGTGCATATATAAACAGACTTCTGTCTCCTGTGCTGCATCCAAGTCTTCCTATTTCTGATTCTGAATAAGGTTTAACTCTGAGCATAAGTTTTTGCAGGAACTGTCCCACTTTTCACCCTTGCCAGGTGAAACTCTGGTGTTCTGATATGTGATCAGAGCTGACGAGGAATGAAGTCTGTTGTATTGCTGTGATCACTGCTCTGAATGAGTGGGATGATTTCCCTTCCCAAAGGATCTCTATTACAGGCCTTGTACCTGCACTGCAACCTCCATTACTGTACACTGGGTTTTTTTCCCCTCTTACACCACAAATTCACTTGCAAAGCAAGTTTATTTTCCAGCACTGGAAGTGTTGAGATAACAGAAGGGATTTCCTTGTTTAGTCAACCTTCACTGGTTGATAAATGCAAGGAAGGCGTGATGAATGGGACAGAGCCTCGGCTACACCGAGGGCGTGGGCGTAATTCCATTAAAAATGCTTGGACCGAAATGCTATTAAATAATAACGTGCCCTTGGGTTAAATCTTTAGGGTTCCTGTATTATGGTCAAAACAAATTTAAATGTTTTGGGTGTGGATTGTAAGGAGACCTTGTAAAGTTAAAGTAACCATGTGCTCTCTGCATTATTGCTCTATTGGGTTGCTTTGAGAGGAGAAAATGTATCTTAGTGGGTGGGATTTTTTCAAATCTTGGCCAGTTTAGCTTTTTCTGTTATCTCCACCTACAGTTAAAAAGTAAATTGCTTTTAGACATTCTGTTCCTGCATTTTACTGATTCCAGTAAACTGCAAAATTGAAGTGTTTTCTTTTTGTTGCTTTGTGGGTTTGTGTCCACCAATGTGCTTCACGTTGTCTGATGAAATTTGCTGCTCTATGTAATGCTACAAGTGAATATGAAATGTTAGCCTGATCCCAAAAGTACCTGCAAATGCCTAAATTAATGCAAACTTTAAATCCTTTAGCTTTAAAATCCCTAGGCTTTAAAGGAGGAAAAGGGTTACTGATAGGTCCAGGCCAAGACACTGAACAAGCAAACCAGTGCTTGTGGTATTACTTACAGAGCAGCTGGGTGCATGGATGTGTTATCTGTGTTGTTCTCCTTTAAGCAGCAGTAAGTAGACAGATAATTTATTTCACATGCAAAGGCAGCATTTCAAGGAGTCTGCTCTGCCAAAGAACTAACTTGGATGCATGGGGAAATGAAACCACAAAGCCCAACGTCTTTGCTCTGGCTGTCAGGAAAAGCCCTTGTACTCCTTGCCAAGTACTTCACATCCAGCTTGCCATGACTGCTTCTTGCTGTAGAGACAAAAGTTATAGTTATATCTAAGTGGAATAAAATGCTGCTCTGGGAGGACAAGCTCCTTTAGAGCATCCTGGTAATCTCACTAATAGAAGTAGAAATCCTTGGTCTGTTGTTTCAGACTGCTGAGATGCTACTGCATTGCAGAATCCCAACCTTAAAATGGGCAACCACGTTATGGGGTAAACATGATACCTTTAATCTTATCTTTATTAAGCTGCAGTGCAATTGTTCTGAGCTGTAACTGTGAGATTTGCAGGCTTGGCAAGATAACGTGCAGGTATCCATTGCAGGTTACCCTTAGACAAGTTCTCACCAGAAGTCCAAGCAATGCTGTCTTTGTATGAGAGACCATGTGGGATTTGGGGGAAGGAGGTATCTCTACTAATTTAGCTGGTGCTTGGTGGAACCTTCAGTTTAGAAAAAAACAAACAAACACTTAAAACAAACATGTGAAAGCAATAGATGGGAATAGGAAAAATGTTTTGTTTTGCTTTTGCACACCCACTCCTTCCCCTCCCCAGCACCCTGGCTCTAAGTTACTGGAGGTGCTGTTATTGCTCTTTGAAAAACATCTTTGCTTGCCTTGAGTCAATGGAAAACATTGGTTTTTGCTTGCTTCTGGGATTTATTTTGAGAGGTTTTCCCCTGGGTAGTTGATTTTGCTGTCCCATGATTCTGTGACCGTGTCCCTGTGTTTAGTGTTTAGCTCTGCACAAATTTCTGACCGTTGCTTCCCTTTTCTCTCTGCTGCCTGTGGCCTCTCCCAGGGCTCACTCCATCTCCCATTCCCTTAGGTAAGATACTCTTCAAGGCTCTAAAAGAACATTTGTTTCTGTGCCAGGCCCTTGCAGACCTTAAAGGGGTAGCTGGTTATTTAAGCCTCGCCTACACTTTTGACACAGATTGAGAAATCTTACCACAAACCGGTGCCCTGGGATTGACTTTGGTATCACAGTTGCAGTTAAATACTTACTGTCCTGTGGCTGGAAAACTAAATTCTGGGCCGCAGCTGTTAAATAAGGGAAAGAGGGCTGGCTTTTACCACTTGGGTTGTCCACAGCCTGTTTGTGGACAGAGAGTGCTTCAGACTCAGGGTTACGCTGCTTTTGAATGGTGTCAGTGTAAAATTGTCATTAACTTTTCCCTCCTTATTCCAAATGCTTCCGAGCAGCAGTTACTCCATTCGCCACTCCATAAGTATGCCAGCCATGAGGTAACGTAGCACGAACCTGTGTCTCCTGAGTGGGGCTGGGGGGGATACAGCTGCTGGGGTTTTTGTTCTGAGTTGTACAACTGGTTCTCCTCTCGAGCAGACCCTGCTCTGAGCATGGATTAACCACAATTTGCAGTTTGACTGTTTGAGGGGGGTTTACCTGGTATCTTTTATGGTTATTATTAGCACCTGTGTTGTTCTTGGACTAAGCGCAGTGTTGCAGCTGTACCAAGGTCTGATTGAAAATCACAGCTTTCAGGTGTTCCTGAAGGGCAGGATTACAGTTCTCTCACAATGTACAATATGGCCATTGTTAATACCAAGATGAATCCTAACTAGAACCCTCTGTTTCCAGCCTGGATGCTCAGTGCCCTTCTCAGCCTTCCTTTGTCATGCCTTAGGTGGTGATCTCCTTGCAGGAGAAATGACCACCAGGGCTGGACGAGGCCCACAGAAACTCTCTGTTCATCCTCATTCCACATCAGGGGAGGTTATTTTATGGCTGCAAATATAAAGTGATTTCTTGGAACAAAAATAACCGAGATGAGACGAGTCATCTCCCAGTGCTCCTGCAGCCTGGCCCGGGGGAGCAGCTCTATGAGTAATTGCCTGGTCTGGAGGCTCAGTACAGAGCTCTCCCTGAAATCCTTCACCAGCAAAGCAGCTTGTTGGGTTGTCAAACAATTGACCTGGTTTTCTGTGCTAGAAATATGAAATGCTCTGATTAATTTATTACACTGTGGTTTTCATGAGCATTTCCTGATGCAAATGATCACTCCTGTAGACATAAAACTGCTGATAGGTGCAGGCACATGGCTCTTCCCCTTCCCGCCCACGGGATGTGATAGGGGAAGCCGAAGCCTTTGTTTTAAACCCTTCTCAGCTTTCCCATTCCATTATTTAAAACTAAATGTTTATACTTGGAAGCCTTGTAAAATTAAGGGCTGCTTTCTTCTCTACTTACCATGCCATGTTTCCCTGGTGAACTAGGACTTGTTTCCCTCAAGATTTTAGCTTGAGCAATGGAGTGGATTGTATGTGATATAAATGTTTTCCTCCAGAGCTTGTATGTGGTATTCTTGCCTGCTGTACCCAAGAGATTCCTGCCAAAGGCTGTGAGGAGCTGGAAGTGTTCTTGGGTACTGGTGTCACTGCAGGGGAATGGCCACAGAGCCCAGTCACGCTGTGCCATTTGATATGATTAAGAACTAACTTGTCTTGGTTTTTTTCCCCCCCTCTTCTTTCTTCAAGGAATTCTGCAACCTTCAAGTCCTTTGAAGATAGAGTTGGGACCATAAAGGTAACAGTCTGCTTTGTCTTGTAAACACACAGTATGAAGCCTTGTGCAGAAACTTTAATTTCTGCAATGTTTTTTTTGTAGACTAGTATTCGGGCAAATGGCCTCTCAGATATGTGAAGTCTTGGCTACAGTAGGTGACCTTGACAAAGGGGAATTGACTTGGTATTCCCAGTGCTGCCTTCTTGTTATCCTCACTCTCTTCTCTCCTTCCAGTCCAGAGTGGTGGGCAGCAGGGAAAACAGCACTGACGGCCTGCATTCCCCCTCGGGAGTTGGGGACAAACCTCCACAAGACAACGCTCCTTTCTAGACCTGGATGTGGTTTTGCACGGCTGTGCACAACTGGAAGAACCCCCTCCCTCCCAAACCATCACCACAGCAACAACATGCCAATCCAAGACGGGGCTGAGAGCCAGTCAGGAGAGATCCATCCTTCATTCATAGACACTGCTGCTGGATCCAAGTCAAATAAAGAGAATGCAAAGTTTTGTACACAAATAATATTTTACACTAAAGTTTGTAGATTAAATGTATCACTGCTGTCCTTTTGGGAGAGCGTGTAAGCTGGAGTTTCCTTAAAGTAGCTCAGAAATGTCACTGCTATAGATAAAAACAGTTTTCCCTTGTCTGACAGCTTGGAACAGATCACGGCCCTGAGAAGCATGAGGAGGGCGGTTACTGGAGAAGCCAAGTGCGTGCTAAAGCACCTTAGCTTTAGCTTCTGGCTCTGTTCTCTGTGTGGGACATGCCATGCAGCTACTCTGGATGCTCCCAGGCTTCTCCTGTTACTGTTTTCTCTGGCTCTCATTGGAGCAGTCTGGTAAATGGGGTAAACAGTGGATTTTTTTTTTTTTTTTTCTGGGCTCCCAAAAGGGAAACTTCACTTAGCAGCTGCCTCGTTGTTACACTAATGCTCTAGCTTTAACAAAACTAAGAACCTTTATTTTTAAATGCAATGAACTTTAAAGAAATAAAGCTTAAAAACAAACAAAAAAAAAAAGCTTTGGCATCATATTAGGGCGATGCTCCCTTGGACTCTGAAGCTGAATTGCAAGCCTTACATCACTTACGCTTTACTTGTTTATGATTTATTTTCTGTAGAGAAGACTGCAAGGTTTCTAAAGCTGGTTGTTGAGCACTGGAGTTTTGCATCATGCAGTCGTAGCAGCATGCTTATAAAGCCAGTTCTTGTGTTAAATTCAGTGGTGCACTCTGTTTCCCGAGTGTATGAAACTTGCTTCTCCCTTCTCAGCTTATGCCTTCGTTCTTGGAGGAAGAATTTCTAGAGGCTGGAATATGGATACCATTGGAGGGACTGAAGTCTGCTCTCTGAGGGCTCCTCCAGCTGGTACATCTGGCTGTGACTGGATGGGTTTCTCAGTTGAAAGCCCCAGCTCTAATTTTGGTTTACATAACTGGCAGAGAGTCACGGAGCTCACCCAGTCCCCCCAAGGGACTGGATGTTTTTCTCTTTTGATGTCCAACTTCATTGCTCAGGAGCTGACAAATTCCAAGTTTTCTTCTAGAGGCCTGATCTTATTCTAGTGCCTCCACATAGAAATACCTAGAGTGAGCAATTCTGTGCCTTAGAGGCGAAATGGGACTTACTCAGGTCTTTAGACTTATGTACATATCTGGGTAGTTTTAGTGGTTTATCACCTGGGAGGGACTGAACTGTCTCTGACCCTTTAGAGAAGCAAGTTTTGACACTGATTTGATTAATCTCCGTTCCCCCCACCCCTGCTCCCCTCCCTTTGCAGACCTGGGGACACAGGATGAGATGTTAGTGGGCAGATGTACTAGGCCATAGGTGGAGTGTAGAGTGTTGTTCACTGGCACTCCTTGTTTGATTGGAACTGGCCTCCCTGTGAGGAACGGAGCCAGTGAAACAGGGACTGCGGGAGCTTGGGTATGGAACTGTTTCTCTTTAAGATAAAGTTGAGGAAACTTGTCAATAAAGGATTCCTTTGGGAGAAAATGGGGTGAATGTCATTGTCTTGTTCTATCTAACAGCACTGAACTCTGCTCTTGTGTGTCTTACGAATTTGTCAGGTAAATACCAACTGCCTGGAGCAGCCTGAGGCAAGAAGCAACTGAAATATTCCATTCTATCCCTCTGGCTTGTTTGTGGGCTCCTCAGATGCTTTCTCATGAAGGAATGTACTAAATAATATTTACAATCTGATGTTTCCTTTTCAAGATGCCGGACACAGTTCCCAAGCTGGTTCCCAGGCCTTGCCTGGGGAGCTCCAAGCTCCATCACCTCGCTCCCTTCACTGCTGGTGCCGCAGGTGAACCTCGAGTTTTCCTGAGCTGGGAGCGTGGGACTGCAGTCCCAGCAGTAACCTTGGCAGTGGGAGCTGAGGCTGGAGAAACTTCTAATGTGGAGGAGCTGCAGCTGTGGTGCTGGCACGGCTTGACAGTGCGATACCTCAGGGACTCCATGGCCTCTGTGGAAGCTCTGGCAGTCAAACAGCACGGCACGGGGGGAGCAGTGCATGGATGGCTGGAGCTGGGAGCTGCTCTCTCTGAAGTTTAAAAGGGCAGTGAAGAGTAGGCAACTGGGTTGTGAGAGAGGCCAGCAGAGATCCTCAGCATGCTATTGTCAGAGGAAGGATGCCTGGCTAGGCTTGAGGCATCTGCTTGGTGGTGAGGGCTTGGGTTTGGTTTTGTGGGGTTTATTTTGAAGGTTGGGGGTCTTTTTACTACTCGACTTCAGCAGGTAAAACTACATCTGTGCAACTGGGGTGCAGAGCAGAGGGGTTGGTACAAGACCTGATCCTGGAGGAGAGATGCTGCTGGGAGCCCCCAGGTTGCAGAGCTGGGGCTGTGAGAGCCTCAGGGATGTTTTCCTCCTCCCCAGTACCTTCCAGTGAGGGATCTTGAGTGTTTTGCAGGAAGGATAATCAAACCTTTCCTTCCTGGTTACAGGCTTGGCAGGGTTTTTGTCACTTCCTGGCTTCTAAGTGTGCTCCTGGCAGCTCTTGTGGGTGCAAACCCCTGTGTTCCTTTGTGGCTGGGAAGGAAAGGAGAGTTTCGAAAAGTCCAATGCAGGGCACTGGAATTCCTGAGCCGTCAAAAGGAAATGTCCATCACTGTGAAGGGGAGGGTGAGCACCCAGGCCCAAAGATGGGACAACTTGGGCAGAAGAGTGTGAGGTGCAAGTGCACCATCCAGAGCTTCAAAGGTGGGGAAAGCTGGATTGCTCCATCTCTCAAAGTGAGAACAGGGGGATAAGCAGGAGAATTGAAAAGTAACTGATTGCAAAAAGCTGGAAGGAGCTACTTTTCCCTGCTGGAAAATGTCACGACCCTCCACCGAAACCGCAGCAGCCATTTCTTAAGGAATTTGACATTTCTGCTCATGAGAGGGGTTGCACAACCACTCCGGCAGTGGGATCCTGTCCTGTCCCTGGCTGACTGGGCAGTGTCCAGAGCCAAGTGCTGGTCCTGGGCTGCCAGTCTGGACCCACTCGCTGCATCCCTGTGGGTGCTGGGGTGGACTCAGCATCTCTTGGGTGCAGACTCTGTTTAAGGTCAGTGCTGGGGAGCCCTACTGGTGTTCTGGAGTGGGAGGGGTCCCAAGAGTCCTCTGTAGCATTGGGGATGGAGCTGGCCTGGGGATGGAGCTTGAGCAAGGAGAGGGCATGGGCGTGTGATTCATGGCCATGACTGTGCTGGCAAATGGGATCCATCATCGTTCATTGCTTAAAAATGTGAGTCAGAGGCAGCAGACGGGAAAGGCCATTAGGGCTGCAGGGAGAGGCCACAAATGCCAGCGGGGCCATTCTGGAGCGATGGGAGGGATAACTGGAGCAAGTGTCCCTGCACTGGCACTGGGGTCACCTGCTCTGGCAGGCACTGAATGGGTGGAATTCGGGCCTTTACCCAGCACTGGGAAACAGACCCATGGCCCTGGGGAACAGCCAGGAGCGCCAGGAAACTTGAGCAACTGGGAAAAACAGACTCATGAGCTTAAAACCCCCTGCTTTGCTGTAATTGCAGGCGCTTCGTTCAAGGGAGCTGGCTGTGCACTGGGCTCCTGGGGCCGGGTGGCAGGATGGGACCCTCCGGGCCGGGGCAGGGGGTGAAGGTGCTGCCCGAGCCGCACGAAGAACCGGGGGTCGGTGCGGGGACGGCGGGCACAGCACCATGGGGGGAGCGACCCCCAGGGCCATGCGTCCCCTGTGCCCCCGCAGCCCCCGGTGCCTCCGCAGCCCCCGGTCTCTGCATCATAGACCCCTGTCCCTGTGCCACAGCCCACAGTGCCACCGCAGCCCCCAGTCCCTGTACCACAGACTCCTGTCCCTGTGCCACCACAGCTCTCGGTCCCTGAATCACAGACCCCGGTCCCTGTGCCACCCCCCGCCCCCTGTTCCGCAGTCCCTGCCCCCGGTCCCGGCTCCGCAGCCCCCGGTCCCTGTGTCACAGCTCCGTGTCTCTCCTGCGCCGCCGCATCCTCCGATTCTGCCACCACTTCACTGTGACTCATCCTACTCTTCCTCAGCGGGAGAGCCTGAAATACAGCGGGTAAGAAACACCCGTATCGCTCCCTGGTGGTCTAGTGGTTAGGATTCGGCGCTCTCACCGCCGCGGCCCGGGTTCGATTCCCGGTCAGGGAAGTCATGTTTTTCTTGCCGCCGCCGCCCTCATCCCTCTTTTCCACCCTCGCTCCGCGCAGCCCGGACATTCCCACCGGGATCGTCCCCGCGGGAGCGCGCACCACGGTGCGGGAACGGGGAGCGCGCTCCCGCAGACCCGCGTGCCCGCGCTGCGCGGGGGCGCTGCGCACCGGAGGGGGGGCTGGTGGTGGTGTGTGTGGGGGAGCGCGCATGCGCAGTGCGCCGGCGCCGCCCCCTGCCGTGGCCGGGTCCCGGTCGGTGTCTGGCGGCGGCACCGGCGCTGAGGGCGGAGCGCGCGCCCGCCGCCACCGGGCCCCGCGCGAGGCCCCCCCGGAGCCGCCCCCGCGG
>JAWWTY010000048.1:7808852-7850646 GCA_035222235.1 Margarornis squamiger
TGGAGCTGCTGCTGCTGGTGGTGGTGGTGGTGGTGGTGAGGGCGGGGGGGGCGAGGCGGGAGGGCCGGGGAGGGTGGGATGTGCCCGCCGCTGTGTCGGTGCCCACCGGTGTGTCGGTGCCCAGGGGGCATCGCCCGCCGAGCATCCCCGGGAACCCCCCGCTCCCCCCCGGGCTCGGAGCCGGGGAGGGGAAACACCCCCCCACACACACCCCCCCCCATCCCAAACAAAAGGCCTGGGAAGGTGAATTCCTAATGAAAGTCATCTGTGTGTGTGTGGGATCCGTGATTCACCCTGGCTCGCTCCGGCAGCCGGGTTGGCTTTCCCTTCCCTTTCCTTACATTGTTCTCCTTAATATTTAACGAAATAATTTGTAGCCGCTTGGGTGATGAGGTGCTTAATGAATGACGTACCAGCAGCGGGAAGCAAATCCAGCCTTTATGAAGAGAAACTTGCAAAGGCAGCATAATTCAGTTTATTCGTGCGGTGTCTTCTGGCTCTGAAATTAAGAATTCTGGTCAGGTAATTCTGGAGATGGGGAATGCAACTGGACAGAACGGAGGCAGCAGATTCCCTGATAGCTCCTCGCTCCTGCTTTTTTGCTGTATCAATACCTGGCTGTTACACACCAGTGGCACAAAGCTTTGAGTTTATTACTGGAGTGCAGGCACTGATGGAGCTGGCACTCCCTGGGGAGCAAGGTGAAGGCCTCCCTGTCTGACACAGGAGGGAAAGCCAAATGTTTTTATCTTTTCTACGTTTGTTTTTACTGGGGTATTAATTTTCATGGGCTGTGAGATGTTACTGTTGAGCTGTCTGTGCTGCGGTAAAGCTCAAAAAAAAAAAAAAAGGCATAAATTTGGTACATTGTTTCAGAGTCGTATGAAACAATCTAATTCTCCCTGCTGGCGTTTGCCTCGTGCCGGCTTATCCTGGGGAAAGGGAAACGATGTGTATATGTTTAGATACTGTCTCAGTTTGCTGCTATTGAAGCAAAAACTTGCAGGCCGCATTCACCCAGTGGCTGAGCCGTGGTGGTTCACCCATTTCTCTGGGTAAATTAAGCTCTCCAAAGTATGCAGAGCTGCAGGGATTTCCTTTGGAAATGCGTCAGGATTGGACCTATTTAAATTCTCAAATTGTAGCAGCCACCTTGAAGTGGAATTTATTCTTTTGACTGCAAAATGCCTCAGTAGAGGCATTCTCAGGTTCTCGGGCATCTGTTGGTTTCAGGCCTCTTAGAATCAGTGTTTGCATTGTTTGCTTTTGATAGAAAATGGTAGAATCCTAATCTGACTAAGGGATCCCCAGAAATAGATGCCAAATTCATTTGCTTTAATGAATTAGCTCTAATAAATTAAGTATGCTGTGCTCAGGGAGGGAGAAAGGAGGGGAAGCAGAAGCTGGAGTGGAAGACACATTGACTTTAATATATAGAGTGTATGATGAGAAGAAATTTATTTTTATTGAGCAGCTTCCTGTGGTTTTCTCGCCATGCTCTAAGGGCTTTGGAGAAATTTGTCATGATGCTGGCAGTGCAGAATCTGCTTTGTGGAGAACCCTGGGTTGGAAGATGGGATTTTCAGCCAAACAGCTTTTTATAAGCATAAATAAATATGTCTTTCCCTTCTTTATTTCATCTTCAGCCTTGTCTATGGCATTTAAATGAAAGAGGAGATGCTGCAAAATGGTAATTTTCCTCCTAAATTTTGGATGTATTGTATTGATATATTGCAGGCTAGAGGTTCAAAGGGCTGGTAGAAGATTCCCCCACTTCACAGGGTGGTTGTGTGCTATATTTAACCATCTTTTATCAGTGAGTGTCTGAAAAAAGTAATGTTTTGGAGTATGTTTTGTCTCCTAGCATAGACCATAATCCATGTTGATTATTTCCAAGAAGTATAAACACTCTTTCAGTCTTTCCTGAGCATCCAGTGACCTACCTCCTGCTCCATTAGTAGCATGTCTGGGTTTTCAGTGGATTGCAGGCAGGTGATGTGGTTTGTGGCTGAGGTGGCACTGTCACCAACCTGGCTGCACTGGGAAGTTTCCCAGGACAGTTGGAGCCTGCCAGAGGCTTGCTTTGCAGTGGATGATCAGAGCAGAGGGTGGAATACAGTGACAAGCTTTTCACATTGTTCCTACCATGCTGGGGGAAGGCATCCATGGAGTCAGTGGGGGTGTTTGGATTGTACTTTGGGAAACATGAAGAGGTACCAAAGTATGACTTAAGGATGTTCATGCTGGAGCGAGTCCAGAGGAGGCCATGGAGATGCTCCAAGGGCTGGAGTGTCTCTGCTCTGGAGACAGGCTGAGAGAGCTCAGGTAGTTCAGCCTGAAAAAGGAAAGGCTCTGGAGAGACTACAGAGCTCCTTCTGGTGCCTAAAGAGGCTTCAGGAGAGCTGGAGAGGGACTTTGTGCAAGGGCCTGGATTGACAGGACAATGAGGAATGGCTTCACACTGTCAGAGGGCAGGGTTAGATGGGATGTTGGGAAGAAATTCTTCCCTGTGAGGGTGGGGAGGCCCTGGCACGGGTTGCCCAGAGAAGCTGTGGCTGCCCCATCTCTGGAAGTGTTCAGAACCAGGTTGGACAGGGCTTGGAGTAATGTGATCTGGTGGAAGGTGTCCCTGCCCAGGGACATGAGATGAGCTTTAAGGTCCTTTCTGACCCAAACAAGTCTGTGATTCCATGAACCTGTGAGGTTCAGGAATGTTGATGTTGAGACCCTTGGCCTAGTTTAGGTTGTGTGTTCAGCAGGTGGTGGTTGTCAGCAACGATGCTGTTAATCATTGCATTTCCTCTCTTAGTGAGCTTCAAGAAGGATTTTTGTCTGTGTTTAAACAGTGTGATAATGAATACTAATGGAAGCCTAACTGGATTACTTAAGACATCATGTTTTATGTTAAATACAGAACTTGCTGATCTGACTCTATTTTTTGACTTTATGAGCTCAGTTGCCAGAATATCCTTTCTGGGCAAATGGGCATCACTGAAGGCTGGAAGGGACTTCAGCAAATTGTCTGTCCACTGAATCACTTGACTTAGAACAAAAGTCCTATAGCTGGTATTTTGCCCTATTTCCCTCTTTTGATCAGTTTGCCAGTTTTGTATCTTTTTAAAGTATCATTGATGTTAATAACCAGATCAAAATATTTTTCAGTATGTTTGGGACAGGGTTGGAAGAAATTTTCTGCAGGGCTCATACCTGGACTGAGCAGTCCAGTACACTCCCCACAGTGAGCAAACTGGCATCTGGTGGCATCTTCACTGCTCTCCTGTCAAACCACAAACAGGGGGATTAATTTAAGGTAGTTTTAATACAGTAACTGATTTCTTTCACTGTTTGCTCTCAGGCTGTGCAAGTCTGCTTTGTTTAGCTTTGCCTCTGCCTGGGAAGCTGTGGCTCTTCTGTCGTTCTCCACTAGCCTGAGGAAAAGACATTTTCCAGGAGCAGGTGTGTGCGGTTTGGCAGTCGCAGAGTTTCTGGGAGGTGCCTCCCACCTGGGCAGCAGATGGCTCAGAGTCCTGCAGTGAGCCCATCCCCTATCTCAGGTGTGGCCACCTGGGCCATGGGACAGATGGGGCATGGCAGAATCCAGAGGGAGGGATGAGGTACATCAGTAATGCCCAGGACCAAAGTGAAGGGTTGCATTTTTCCTTTTAACCTGAAAAGGTAGTTTTCCAGGTACTCTGGTAATTGAAGTAATTTGAATTAAGCAATATTGGTTTAGAAGTGTCCATGTAAATATTTTTTGCACATTTAACTTTCTAGCTACCTGTCCTGCTATCAAAGCTCTTCCACATGTCTAGGATGATTTAGTGACTGACTAGACATTTGAAAAAGAAAAGATTGGAGGATAAAAAGGAAACTGAGGAGTGACCTGGGTGCACCTTACCAGCATGTGCTGTCAGCAGGTGACCAACATTTATAATCCCTTAAGAGCTATGAACTCCTATTGTTGTTTTAATATATTATTTATTCTTGTAGTTTTGCTATTATATCAACTACTCCATGTTGATGCTTGTTGATTAACCAGTGGCTGCCTTCAGTCTTGAAAGAAAGGAAATCTTAGTATTTCCTTAGAAACTCAACTAAAATATTTTCTTAATCAATAAAAACAAAGCACAGTTATTGGAAAGTGCATGTTTTGTATTCAAAGGCACTTTGCTTCCTATTTCAGACCACGTAAACTGATAGGGAGAACTGTTCCAAGATGAAAGTGCCTCAGAAGATGGCTTGAATGTTTTTGAGAAGTAATAGTAGCCACCAAAAAAGGTTTACCATTTTTTGGTGCATAGAACAGTTAATAATTATTTTTGGCATTGATTGCAGGATTTTTTTACTGGGAGAACATGAACAAAATTGGTTTAGCATATGTTCAAATTTCTTATGTCCTGGCAATTCTTCCTAATTGCACATACCTTATATCAGCATTGCACTGAAATTTGCCTTTCAAAGTCCTTTTCTGTCTCTTTCAGTAATGCTGAAGTGCTTTCAGTGCCAGTGCGTTGTAAGGCCAAATTCGGTAAAATTTGAGTACATTTTTCTTCTGTGAGCAAGTTTCTCATCTTCTTGTGCAAGTATTGGAAGGAGGAAATTAAAGGTTTGTGGTGCACAGAGGTACAAACAAAATGATCCTCTAGGCCAAAGTTAACTTAAATTAGCAGCTGCCATCTCCTCTTTCATAACATGCTCAGGGGTTTTGTAATGAGAATAGAGTTTCTCAATGAAAGATTGGACTCTCTTTTTTTAATATTTTCTATTATTTTTTATTATTATTTTATTATTTTTATTATTTATTATTTTTAATATTTCAGTACCGTGATCTCAACTTTGTTGGGTGAACAGTTGCACAAACAAAAAGTTACCTCTTACCAAAGCACCATTATTGAACCTTTTTTTTTTGAGTTTTGTGACATAACTCTGCTTTCAATAACTGGCATTTTTGTGGTGATGGTCTGAGGGCTTCTGACCAATGAATGGTGCAAGTAAATAGTTCTGTGGATCTGGTTGCAGTGACAGGCAGTATCTAAGACCAGTGACAGAAGAGCACAGACCACTGATCCACCAGCATCCTGTGCTTCCCTCTCCTGCTCTCTGGGCTTCCTCTTCCCTCTGAGAATATATATTTATATATCTACCAGGAACTGTTTTTAGCTTCTTGCTGTAGGAGCAGTCACACCATCCTGCTTTTGCTTTGGTCCCAAGAAGCTTCAGTCCTTCCTTGGTTTCACCTGAATCTGACCGAAGTTGTGTTCAGTGTTGGGGATTCTGCAACCTTTGTGACTTTCAAGGAATAATCTGTGGAAAAAGTGAATATGCAGGACCTCTGGATTGCTAATGTTTTGCAGCAGGGATGCCCAAAGTTTACAGATGTCATTACAGTGACCTATTAAACAGTTCCAAAAAGCAGAAACTCACAGAGGTTTTTTTTCTCTTTGCATTTCCCCTTTTATATCTTTAATTTTTTTTTCTGTACTTCAAATGAAAACATCCTTTTTGCTTCCATCTGTTGTTATATATTTTATATCTTAGCAGGATTTTCTGTTCCTGTGATGGTAATATCATAGCAGTTTAATTTATGTTAGCCTTTGCCTGGGTCAGTTGTTAAAGAATTTTCCTTATGAATCTGCTTCTCATGGCATGAGGATTTAGGGACACTTACTGGAAAAGCATAATTAGGTTTCAAGCTGCTTGTAGAGAGGAGGGGACTTGGAAGCCAAACTCCAGATGTTGTTGTGGGCAGTTACTAGTGACAGTATCTGCAACAATCTTGAATATACCTAGTGCAGGCAATTCATTCTAGCAAGGCTAGGCTGCAGCAAATGACATATTTATATTCTCAGGTTGCTTCCAGCATTTGCTGAGGGATTGTTGTTAAAAATATATTAAGGAATATCTGAATTTTTTTTTTATTTCTCTGTAGTTCTGAGGTCAGCATGGAAGCTGCTGTTTCTGCTTCTGATACTTCAAAGTACAAGAAGGGGGATGAGCAGATGAAATGGGATATGTAAGATCCCATTCAGAGACTGGAGCATGGCAGTGTGTCTTTGGGAGACACATGACATTGTGATAAAAGTGGGTAGAAAGGGAATAAAATTAATGAGTGTTCATGTGCTTTCACAAAAGGCATATGGGATGCCTCTGAAATCATCTGGTATCTGCACAGGGAATTGAAACACTACTGGGTGTGGGGTTTTTTTTAAGATCTGCTCTAGTTCAAGTTCACCAGGGACTGATGACAGCTTTGATCCGATAACTGGACCCATCCAATACGCCTTACCTGAGTTGATCAATGTGGTGTTTTGAGCAGGGGATCTTGGCACATACTGGGAGCTCTGGAGGACGTTCAGAGTGGTTGTTGGGACCTTGGTTGGAGGTCCTGGATACTGTGTTCTTCCCAGCAACCCCTGGCAGCTCCTTGAGGAGGAGGGAAGGCACCACAAAACAGCCCCTTCACTGAAATCTGAGGTGACCTGTTTCTTGGCAGCTTGGCTAGCCAGAGATATTCCTGTTCTAAACTGAGTTTAAAAGCTGGGCTCAGTTACTGTTTAGAGAGCAGTGAATGGATTTAAGTTCCAGTTTGATTCTGAGTTGCTGTTCTTGGAGAACTTTAGGAGTATTTTTCATCTGATAACTAACGAGCTCTGTTGCACAGGGACCCTGCTTTCCACACACATATGATTCTCTTGTGTGCCTTGGAGTTGTTCTGGTCTGAGTGGTGAAAGAAAAATAGGGTCAGAAGCTGGTCTTTTCTTCAGAAAACTTGTTTTATCTACTTTGGGGTTTGGTTTGACAAATCACTGGTCAGTCGGTCCTTCTCCTGAAGGCCCTAAAGGTAATGCTGGGAAATAACATTCTAACTTGGAGCAGACCATTTTTATCACAGAGTGAAATCATTACCTATTCAATGGAAATATTTTTGTCTGAATAGTAATTAGTGAAAATATTTATCTTCCTCAGTAGATGTCTCACTCTGTCTTTTCCCACAGATTTCCTGATTTCTACACTAATTTAATTTCATTTTTGGTACCCTCCTTACATTTTGCTTTGGCACAGCATTTGCTATTCACAATTAACTTAGGAAAACCAGGCAATCAGAATTAATCAAAAGGTATTTGGAAGGTGCATAGTATAATTTCCCAAGTCTACCTCACTGTTTCACTGAATGGTTTGGATAACAGGGACAGCAATCAACATGACTTTATTATTGGGCCTGGAATGGAATATATTTTGGATGAAACACCCTGGATGATGAAAACCCAGCATTTTCTGTAGTTGTTTTGTAATGCGCAACTCCTCACCCTGGTTTCCTGAAGCTTATCTTAAAACCACATTTCTTCCCCTGACTTGCTCTGTTGAAGTCTTCCTTCTGAAGCCCAGGGACTCCCTCCTGCATGTTAAAAATTATCATGACTTTCACTCTTCCTTGTTATTTTGAGGCTGTTTAAATGTGTGGATGTATACAATACTTTTAAAAAATAACCCTAAATGAGGAAAGGTGTTTCTCCACAACTAATTTTGTTCCTCTTAAGGGTTTCCAGGCGGACATACTTGTGCTTTGGGCAATACATGTAGGAATGACACTGGTTGAACACTGCACTGATGGCATCATGTCAGGGGTACAGGCAGAATGAAGAGACATCTGTCACACTCTGCTGTCAGTGAAGATCAGAGGAAGGAATAAAAATGTCACAGTCACAAAAACTATGGGTTTTGTGACTTTAATCTCAGTTATTTAGGTGGAAAAGGCCCTAAATGATAATTCTATAGTTTGTGCTGAAATTGAAAGGCCTTGGGAATGGCAGTGATTAAATTATGCCCCAGTATAATCATGGCCTTTTTGTTCTAAGCCCTCTGAAATGTGACTCCTCTCTGAAAACTTGGTGTATAAAATATGTATGTCTTCTATTTCTTAGCCAATTATAATGTTAGAAAATTCAGTTATAATTTAAGTCTAGAATATGGTTTTTCCTGATGTGTCAGGTTTGCAAACTAAGTCTATGGTCTGAAATTCAAGCCGTGTCTTTTCTTGTTAAATCACTAGTGAGTTAGTGGGAAAATCAGTAGGACAAATACATTCTTAGTTGCCTTATTATTTCTAAGTTATAGACTGGCTTTTTTTTTTCTTCTTTTTTAAGCAGCCATGAAATACTGTTGCCAGACTGAGTGGAGGAACTGAGGACATACTTCATCAGGCAGTCTGCAGATTAAATGTATGCAGAGTGAGAGAGCAGGGGAAATAAACATCGTTATGGTTTGTGGAGGAGTAGTATAAAATAAATCTTTTTGTTGGTGAAAACACACTGTATACTTAGAAAATACCAAAGAGTTTGTCTCCTGTAAGAAAATGCCAGTTTAAATTAAAACAACTTTTAATCCAGCCCTGTGATTTGTTTGGGTACTTGTAGCCAAAAGAGCTGACTCCAACATACGGGATGTATACTGAGTAATGCATTCTGGGGATGTTATAAGAATATCTTGACATTAGCAGTGCATTCATAGTGGCTTTCTTCAAAACTTTGGGATCACTAGGGAATAAATGTGTCCTTTATCCTAGGGTGCCCCCTGGACATGAGCTCTAGTTTAATTAATCTGAGAAGAAACAAATATTTGCAGTGAAGGCATCACTCAGCCTTCAGCAGGAAATTTGTTGTATTTTCCCACCAAAACAAGTAAAAGCTGTGCTGATCACTTCAGATTTTATCATGGAATTCTGAAGCCTTAAGTCCTTTCATGATTCTGAACGCCCATGTACTGGGGATTTGAATGGAGTGGGTGTGAAACTCATCTCCTTGTGCCTTTTAAACCATTTTTTTTTAACACCTGACACCTTCCGGTGAGGAGGAATCTGTGGTAAGAGATGATTGAAGAGTGCCTTCCATGTCCAAAATATATATATATATATATATATATATATATATATATTTGTTTGCATCACTTAGTTTAGTAAATCTGTTTGTGACTTGCCATTTAACTTGCAGTTTTTGGGCCTGTTCTGCTGCTCCATGTGGAGAGATAGTTCTGATTTGCAGGACTGTGAGGCCTTTTGGTTGTTGGCGGAGTGTTGTCCTCGATTTAGGCTGTGGAAGAAGCAATTCCTGGTTTCTGTGTCAGCTGAGTTCTGGGCGGGTGTTCACCTGAAGCCTGGCCATGGTCTCTGAGGGGACTTGGTCTTTTTGGGTTTGTGCTCACCTCTCACAGTGATCAGAGGGGTTTTATTTCTGCCCCATTCGTAACCAGGGCACCACTTCCTCCTGGTGATGATTTGTTGGTTTTGTTTTCATTTGGAGTTTTTGGCTGTTTTTTTCAAGCCTAAAATATCTTTTACAACATTGATTGCATGTTCTGGTGTATTTTTCTCAGCTGCAGGAGCACCTTCCTGCTGTGTTTGTGGTGTTTCACTAACAGGGAACGGTGTCAATTGGTGCTTTGCCACCAAGGACCTGCAGTGGAGATTGTGCCAGTGGAAACCTCTTGGATAGAGCAGCTTGTGATTAGAACTCCTCTTTTTTGGTGGAGGGATGTCCTTACTAGGCACAACCACTGGCACAGGGATTGATCATCAGTACAACTCTACTGCAGCTCTTTATGATGTAATAAAGAAAGTATATTAGAAGCCCATGTTTTTTGATTTTTTTTTTTTTTTTTTTGACAGGAAGAAATTAAAATGTCCTTTTTTTCAGTCAGTTTCTGTGAGGAAGTGAAATAATGAAATAGTGAAGTCTCGTCCCCACCCTCCATAAAAACTGGGGAAATACAGTTGAGCAATTAGGAGAAGAGAAGATCTTTAGATGCACGAAATTTTTTAACTTCACAAAAGAAATAATCTCTGGAATTAAAGCCTTCAGAACTTAACTGGGAAGATACAAGTGTGGCTTGAATAATTATGCATCATCTTAGGCTGGGAGGACCCGATTTGATACACGAGGTAAAAGTAAATTAGGGGAAAAGGCTACTTTCTGCCTGTATTATTAAATAAATAAGCTTAATTTTTAGATTAAAATCTATATTTTAGATTGGTAAAACCTAATTACTGTGTGAAATAGAAAGGCTCTGACCTCATGGGGGCAGTGACTTGGGGTTAATGGTAGTCATATAGAGGCTTTTTGACTTCTCTGTTCCTGAGCTGGATGGGTGGTTGTTTCTGGAAAATATAAATTGTTTAAAAGATCTTGTGTTCAGCTCTGCTTATTTTGCATTTTTATTAATAACTTTTTAAGCAAAAGATTTGTGTGCTTGGTGGGGGAAGAGACAGTCATTAAGCAACTGAATTACAGAGGTTAATAAACTTGAAAACAGGTAAAGTTTCTCAAAGGGAAACACCAGAGTGGTTCATTTTAGATCAGGGTGAAGGTACGTGCCTTGCCTTCTGCTGTTGGTGCAACCTGATCTTCCATTTTGCTTTTTTACCCATTAAAATAAACTCTTCATGTTAAAGTCTTTAACAAAAACTGTTCATGGTTGAAACTACCAAGAGTGTTTATTTGACAACAAAGCAATTCCAATTAGGTGTGAAATAGTTTTGGTCTGTGTTTTGCAGTTTGTAAATCCATACTGTTACATTAAGTAAATCTTTTGGAGGGGAAAACCCTCATTTACCTTTTCATTTGTCTCAGAATTGATAGGAAAATGGCATGAACTTTTTCCCCCTCCATCTGCTACTGCTGTTGGTGAGCACAGGGGGGAACCACCTTCCCCTGCCCTTCTAAGTTAATTTTGGATAAATCTTTCTCTTGGCCTTTGCCAACCAACTTGTAATTTGAAAGATCTGTTCCTTTTTCCTCTCAGTCTGCTTATTTGGCTTTTTTAGCTGTACTATGTAATCTCACTTTGTTCCTTCTTTTCAACCAGGCAAAAGGTGCCTGTGCTGTAAAAAGGGGCTGTTTGGACCAGCGTTGTCTCCTCAAACTCTGTTTGTAACAGGCTGTCAAGAAGTTCTCATTTTGACAATTGATCCAATTTTCTCAACCTTTCATCATGAGACAATAGACATTTTTTTCTTTTATTGCTTTTTGAAAGCCTTTGTCTTACCTACAAGTGTGATATAATAGCATAAATCCCATTTTAAGGTAAGCAAACCCAAGTGCTTGTTCCAAGACTTTTTGTGTATTTTAAAGGTTATACTATATTAGTATAATCATTAGCAAACTGATTTCTTTTTAATTGATAGAGCTTATAAAACCCACCAGGCACAAATGGAGCCTTATGTCTGCACTGGTGCTTTTGAAGAAGTTTAAAATATTTCTTCTCCAAGAGAATTGGCATCAGCATCACTTTAACCACAGCAGGGAACATTGTGGGTTTACTGATTTCTTCTAGTGAACTTGCTGTGAGTAGTTACAGTGATTCAAACTCAATTTATAGAGGAAAAATTAAGAGTAATAATGAGCCAAAGAAGCAGAACTGCTGATTTTTCCTAAATTTATAAATAACTGAGTAAGCAGATACAGGTTATTTATAGCCATATGCAGTCTGTGACACTTGCACTCTGCACATAAATTACTGTAATTCCATAAACAATTATTTAATATTGCTGAAAGATTAAATAGGAGCAATGAAGTCCTAAGTAGGGAATCCACTAAGCCCTCCAGTTTTTTAGAGTAATTATTTTAGTTGAGGAAAGAGGATAGAAAATACCAATCTAATACTTCACATTTTTCACCCCTAATATGGAAAACCTCCTTTAGCAGGCTTGAATCTTACTCTTGTATAGGGTACAAGGTCACAAGTCTGTGTAACAGGTTGGTCAATCAGGCTTAAATGGCTACATTTTAATCTGCTAAGCTCATTAGAGAAACAACACTGTGTCGCTGTAGTTAAGTTTGTCACAAGTTTCAGTGTAACCTCTGTTGGCGTCATCAGGGATGGATTTTATGTCCATTTAGGCTTGATTTAGCAGAAAAATTGTATTGTTTCAGATTTCACTTATTGAAAAGCTCTGTGTTTCTATTTTTTTAAAAAAAACCCTCATACTTTTTTATGAATTTAATGAAGTTTTTAGGGTTGCAGTCTTTCACTGTTGGAAACCTGTCCCCTGTTCCCAAGGAAGATGGATTCAGACACAGTAAAGTCCTTTTTTTTCCTAGGAGAAAGATGTATGCACTTAAATCAATTCCCTGGATACTCAGCTTTCCATCAGGGTTCATTTATTAAAACAGAATGTTTTTACGGATGTGAAATTTCTCACCTAATCTTTAGCAAAAGGCCACAAACTGAATGGCAAAATGTGGCTGAAAGGCTTTTGTGCTGTGATATAAAAATATAAGCTACACCAAAACACACTCTTGGATGCTTTAACAAAATAATAAATGTTAATGCTTCAATTAATAAGTTAAAAATCATTATTTCAAAACAACTACAGGGAGAAGAAAAGTGCTTTAAAGTAGTGGTGGTTTCCTGCAGGCACTTGTAAGCCAGCTTGCTTTGCCTTCAGCTTTTTCATGTTATTTTTCCAATACTGATTCATTTTTCAAATGATGTGAGCAAGTAAGAATGTGAAAATAAAGACTTGGGAGTTCCTATTTTATATATTTGTTTATTTTATTTGCTTTAATTGCAGGAGTATTTCTTTAAATATTTGCTGACTATGATACTGCTCCTGTACATGGCAGAGATCAATTATGAAGGAAGGTATCCTGAAGATACTTCTCTCTTTCTGTTATCAGCATATGGGGCAGGATGAGGACAGTCCTGTCAATAGAATTATTCAATAAAAATGGTTCTCCAGCATCTGTCAGAGTTGACCTGGGGAGACAAGAAACACACATGATTTTGGTCAAATAGGATAGATCTGAGAACATGTCTGATTTCCGGAAGGAAAAGGGAGTCTCTGTCTCTTGGTTAGAGGAGGGAAATGTGCTGGGCACTACACTATTTATGGTTCCATTACATGGGGAAAATACAGTATTAGATAAACTGGATTCAATTTTGTAGAAGAAATAAGGCTGCAAGAGCTGGTTTTAGTATGAGCAAAATGGTTGCAAGAATACACAACCTTCCTAATCGAATTTCTTCATTTGTGTTACAAAACTTGCCACAGTTTTAATGTGTTGCTGAATTCAATTTGCATTTGTGTAGCTTAGCTTGTGTTTGTTATCTTATCTTCATTCTACAATCTGTTTCTTCTCCTTTTCATACTTATATCTGTATTCTCTGCTTCTTAAACAGTTGTGTGTTCCCTTCCCCAGACTTTATTCTTGTGTGTGTTGTTGAACTGGGTGCCGTGCACTGATGTTGATTTTGAATGCTTCCCTTTCTTTTCCAGCATCTGTCCTTTCATTTTCTCCGCTTTTGTTTGGATTGTGAATATCATATAATAAGGAGGGGAGATATTTACAAGTAATTACAAGCAGGGTATTATGTAGAGCTCTGGGTCAGTGGATCTGGTCTGCTGAATAATGAGATTGGATGGGGAGATCAAAACATTCCTGAGTCACTAAATTGGAATTGCCAGTTGCAACAGAAACCAAGGGAGTGAACCTTGGGGATGATGTGCTGGGCTGGCTCAGTGCTGGCAAGGGAGGAGGCACGGGGGAAGGGAGGATGCAAAGTAGCTGGCATGAGTTTCTCATGTGCTTTGATTTTATAAGTAGTTTCCTTTGGACTTTATTTTTGTCTTGTTTGGTTGTTTTCAGCTGTAAATCAGGTTAGTAAATGTATTGGCACAGCTGAAAGACTGAAGGAAATATTGTTGCTTGCATCCAGATCAAGATAATACTTTACTATGTATTTTGAGTTCTGTATGTGGATGGTTATTACATATGTATATGTGCTGTAAGAAATAACTTACCTGCTGATGGAATTTCAATGAGGCCTGGGCCAGAATCTTGTATTTGAACCTTCTACCCACACATCATTGTATGTTATTTACATCATTACACACCAAATTCTGACTTTAGCAGGATAGCTCATTTTGTCTTCTAAAAACATTTGAATTTTGATTTTTTTGTCCTGTTCCACTCACATAACTCCATCTGTGTACATCCATGACCTGAGCATGATTTAGCTGATTCTCAGTTTGACTATCAACATACCTGGATTTGGGATTTCTGTCTGAAACAGAATCAGTGGTACAATGAAAGATGGTCTTCATCTAGTTATGAAGTTGTAATTCTGTTCTGTAGTTCTGTAACCCCATTAACCATCTGCAGCTTTCTACAGTTGCTCAAAAACTGTTCCTCTTGTGGATTTCTGTGTAATGAAGGAAGCAGTGGACAGGAAACTTGGGAGCTTTTATAGCTTCAGAAAATAGGTTGTTTTCCCTTGGAGAGGTAGTCCACTCTCTAGTATTGCACACGCTCTGAGTGGGAAAGTTTAACTCCCTGCCTTTCGTTTTTCAGGAAAAGTCCTTTGCCAGTACCTATCAAAGGAACTAAACAGATCTATTAACAGTAAGCTGATTATTGAGTTGTTGGTTGGTTCATTCATACCCACTTAGGGATGTGCTGCTGGATCAAGCAGCTTCTTACAGATGGCACCAAACAACTGCTGTGAGCAGCAATGCCAGCAGCAAACTGGGTGTATTCCCAACATCTCTGTTCACCACACTGAAACCTTCCAGGGTGTGAAAGGCCTAATTATTAATTCAATGGGGAGTTTATTTCTCAAGTGCATTCAGAGCTTGTTCTTTGGAAGCTGTTGAAAGGGTTTGGATGATGATGAAGCGATGACTTGCTGGGTAAAAGCTGCTCTGAAGTTCCGCTCATGAGGTTTATTGTTCAGTCAGTCATCTAATGCATAAGTGGCTGTGATTGGTGATGAGGGTTAGATTTGTCCTGTACTTGCTTAATAGGGAAGATATTTTAATGTGTTGCAGGGACTTTTCCCTGATTTTTTTCCATAGCTTCATCTAGCATTTCCTAGGCTCTCTTCCCTATTCACTCTGATTTCTGTGTGGTCACAGATCTGCAGTGATCTGTCTGACTTTGCCTTTATCACTGAAAGATCGAGCATGTGTTGTTGGGTCATCTCAGGTTCACTCCCTCCTCATATCCCAAAGTGAGACTTGTTTCTTCCTTGGGTGATCTGCTTCAGGATGGGGGAACATGAGTGGGATGAAACCTCTGTTTTCTTGATGGAAATTTGTCCTGGCAGAAGGAGCTGGTGTTGCTCCTCAGAGCAGGCTCTGTGCCAGAGCTTGGGGTCTGCTGTGGGAACTAAGCTGCTTTAGCAGTCCTTCTCTAACAACACTGCACAGGGTCAAGACTCAAAAACCACACCTCTCTTGTTCTCAGTACTGGTATTTCACAACGGCTGAAGCTGACAAAGTCCAAAGTCTTAAACAGTCTTAAACTAGAATGTTTATTAGAGTTTCTGTGCAACTGTGTAGGTCTGGTTCTTTCATGTGGTAAAAGATCAGGGGAAAGAGTCTGAAGCTACAGATAAAATCATAGAGCCCTTGAATCTGTGCTTTTAAATATTTGTCACTTTGACAGTTAATCAGTTCTAAGGATAAGTATTTGCATTGTGGGGACATACTGTGTATAAATATTGATAAAACGCTTGTGTGTTTTTACTACCCAATAATGTGATGATAATTTTTCAATGAACCCTCATGAGTTGCTGAACAATTTATTTGTTTTTGTTTTGTCTTTAGGAGATTCAGTTTTAGAGGTGTGTGAAGGGTGTTACCACTTACCTTAAATACTCCAGCTAGACACCAGGTAAGTTCTGGATTTTTTTATTTCTTGTGGCTTCTCATTTAAATGCAAAATATTGCTGAGGAAACAAAGTTCAAAGTTTCCTATAGAAATCTTAATACCTCAGGAAACCAAGCCTAAACCACCACATATTTTTAGTGGTAACACAATCTTGTATATGCCTCTCTCCTCTCCCCTTTAAAAACGTTTCTTTTTCACCCTCAAAAAATACCAGATTGTGAGAACAACTCTAAATGACTCTGAGACAGATGGACAGGATGTGGAGGCCAGTGGTGCTTTTTCCTTTTTGTGACAAATCAATATTTACTGAAGTGTTTTCTGGCTCAGTGTTTTTATTTAGACTTTTACTAATAAAAACTGGTTGAGATAGAATAATTCAGTGTAAGTTTAATATCTATAGTTAATTTTCTGCACTGGAAATCTTCGAAAAGCTGGAATCATAACTTTAACTGACATCATATTTTACCACATAGTCACTTAGCAGCAATGCTTTGTGGAATACAAATCTTTCCTAAAATACTCGAGTGCTTCCTAAAGTTCTATAATAAAACATCAACTTGACATAATTTTAGTAAGAGCTGGCAAAATATTGTTTCCAAGCTGAACTCTTTAATCATCTGCTAATATGCTCTTAAAGCTGTAATTGCAGAGGGTTTCACAGCATTACTGGTAGTTTGTGTTACAGACACGTGCAGGGCTGACAAGCAACTTCCTCCTGTCCAGCTCTCCCAGCATGGCCCCGAGTCTGTGTGTGTCATTCCTCCTGCTTCTTATTTGTCCCTTTTGGTTGTGTTATTGGTGATGTTTTGAAAGATTGGGAGGCTATTTTGTTCTGGTTTCAACCAAACTCCTTTGCAGAGGAGAATATCCATTAACGTTAATGATCTCCCATTATCCTGTGTCCAGTGGGTGATTATCATTTACCTTGTCAGAAGGTAATGGATTTTCTCCTTTACAGCGGGACTTCACTTTCTGGAAGAGCTGTTGACAGCCAGATTCCCCACAATGAGGATAGTTCACTACAGTGTTGTGAACAGCACAACTGTACAGGTCTATGCATTGGCACAGACATTCGTGGTCTGATTTTATTTTATTTTTTTAGGAATTTAAACAGATGAACATACAGGCATTAAGAAAATTAGAATTCTAGTGAAGACTGTACACCAGTGTCCTGCTGTAGTAGTATTTTTAAAGTTCAGGTTGCTCTGTTTCCTCTGTCCCTTCTGATTTTGATCAGTGGGGCTGAACAGCCACAACTCCTTCCTAAGTAGTCTTTCCTCCAGTGAGGAAATTCAGGGGAGCAGCTGTGCCTGTGTGACTTACAGGAGTGGAGATGGCAAAAGTGGTATTTCAGGCAATGTGACACTTCACAGTTTGCAGAGGTTTGTTCATGAATAAATCTCAATGTTTCAGCCTTGGAGTGAATGAGTACTGCTGTTAGTCTGCCTCCAGAGGCTAATGACTCTGAAATATTGTGGATATTGTCCGTGGAATTAGCCCTCCATCCCTTTGTTTCAGGGTAGTTTTTCCTAGCAGAATCCGAGAGTGGCTGTTCAGTGTTGCTCCAAGCACCTGCTCCCTGAGTGAGCAGTGCTGGTACCTCCACCCTCCATCCTGCTGCACAGCTCCACGTGTTTTCTTGGAAAACTCGATTCCCCCTCTTTGCCCCCTTCCAGTAAAATTCTTTGCAGCGTCTTGCAGCAGGTCAGATGGAATTTTAGTCCTCCCTCTCTGCTTCTGGCCACTGGATCTGTTGTCACCCTTTTCCGTGCAGGTATTTTTGGGGATGTTCTGTGAGTATTTAATTCTCTAAACTAGCAGAGAACTATTAATTTTTTTTCTTGTCTGTAATAACACTTGGCCATTTTAATGAGTTAAATACAACTTCCAGAAGAGTAAGCAGACCTGGCAGAAACTAAGGTATCACCGGTTTCATGAAACTTGATGGGATTCTTTTGGGAAGCTGAAAAGAGAACTAGGCTTTCTAAGGCTGAACTTACATGCGTGTACTTAGAATGTTAAGGCTGGCTTCCATAAAAACCTGTCAGGTTTAACCTGAGTCTTTTCAGTGAGGTGGTACCAATTATACTTACTTGGTCCTGCTGGAAGCAGTTGCCTGTTGTGGGAAAGCTGACTAAGGCAAGGTATTTTGGTACGCAGATGGTTAAACACTGTGCTGGTTAATCCAGGAGATTACTTTTCTCCAGAGCCTTCCCAGAGAAGCCTCTTCAGGGCATCCAGCTTGGTTAGAATACAGAGCAGGCAGCAGATGGCTTCTCACCGCTGAACACAACAGTTTTTAAAAATACAGGGCAGCTTTCAGGATTGTGAATTAGAGCCACGTGTGAAAACAGCAGGATGGATGATACCCTGGTTTATGGAGCACTCGGAACTTAAATAACTTGCCCCATTATTGTCTGTTTCATATTTAAAGAGCCAAAGGTTGCATTCCTAGTAATAATACTCCTCTGTTCCCTTAAATAACAAGCTTCCCAGACGAACTCTCATCACCACCTTGTCCTCCACTCTTCTGCCAAGGCCGAGGTGTCCATTTCACACCAGTTTGGAGCAATAAGTGCTAATACCCCATTACACTGAGCTGCGATCCCCTGCTCTGCTCAGATGGAAGCAATTAAGGCTGCAGCAGTGTGGAATTGTGTTCCTGTGCCTGCAGACTGATAGATACCACCTGGGTCAAACTGAATTCATTTTTATTAAACAAATTTGCCCTAATTTAGTAGTGAAGACTTTGTTAATCAGAACATGGTGTATGGCTGCGATCAGCAGCGTCTGCCAGCGAGGGCATGTTGGACTGATGTTACAGGAAGCTTGTTATGCTTAAACAGAGCTGCAGACTTTTATACAGCACAAATGTGTATAATGCCCTGAAAGCTTCCATTTGGAGCAGGATCTTCTTTGGAAGAGCTAAATTAACATGTAAAATTTCAATCAGGATGCTTTTTTTCCCCCTTCCAACTTCACAGATCCCTGTCCAAGAGCAGTAGGGACAGACAGCTGGGAGGTTCCCAGGAGGGTGTGAGGTGATGGTCACGGAGCAGGAGGAGCTGTGCAGGGATCCAGGACAGCAGTGGGAGCAGGCTGGTGTGATTAGGTAGATTACCAGAGAGACGTCAGGATCATCAGTCTTTGACCTCAGCTGTGGGATGGAGGGGGCTGGGAGGCTCCCTATGGGAAAAGGCAGTCCTGGAGGGTTGTGCCTGCTGTGTGCCTGGCTATGGGGTTTCATTCCTGAAATATACTTTTCCTTTCACTGAATGAGATTATGCCCGAGTAAGTGAGTTGTTTGTATTGTGTCTTGCAGCACTCAGTAATTTTCCTCCCTTACAGAAAGCTTTTGGTACTGAACAGTATCCTTGAAAAGAAAAGATTTTTCTCTCCCTACCCACACATTCACCTTCCAGATTTGGGGTGTAGTTTGAATTCTTAGCTAGGCCATTAGGGTTTAGACCTTTTGTTATCAATAGTAATAGTTTGTATCTTCCTATTAGGCAGCTTTCATTTAAACTTGGTAGAATTGCCAAAGACTTCTTGACAGAGGTTAGATGAGGCTTTGGTGGACATGGTGCCCAGTGTTAAATGAATGTAAAGTCAGAGGTCACATGTGGGAGGGAATGAACAGCAGGGTCTGATCTGAGCAAGACACTGGTAATGTGTCTGTCCACATCCTGGTCACCCTTGTGTGGGTGTGACAATTCCCATAGAGGCACAGCTGTGGTTTTGTGAGGTGTGAGGTCACAGCTCCACCCAGGCAGTGCAGGGAGGGTGTCTGAGAGCATTGCTTTCAGCCAGCCTTGGGAAAGCTGGAGTTATTAACTTTGTTATATAAGACATAGGGTTAAATTAGAAAAGTCTGGTGCTTTAAATATCTTTTTCAAAGGCTGCATAATCTGGTGTAGGCTAATTGTAATGACATAATCCAAAAATAGCCAATAGTCTTTTCTTGGATGCTCATCCTGGCTGCAGTTCTGCAGCTAAAGAACAGCAAAGCTGATCTCCTCAGGATGGGAGGGGACATAACCAGATCTGTCCCTGGCGTGGCACAAGGGACACCTCTGGGGTCTGTCATGTTTGGGTGTGGAGCAAGAGGTTAATCCATGTTCAAGTAGCATGATTTTAACTAGAATGCATGTTAAATGGTGGATCCATAACTTTAAATTACGGGAGCAGAGATCTCCATCTCCCTAAGTGGGTAGGCATTCCCTCTTTCCTCGTGGCATACACAGGCCTAGGCACACTGGATTTATCCTAAGGATTCTGTTTGACCTGGTGTCAGTGATAAGATGGGGGACTGGAGTTTGGGAGGTGTGGGGAGGTTTGAGTTTTGGTTTTTTTTTTGTTAAAATGTAATTTGTTAGTTTTATAGGTATTACCACAAATAAATTATCTTCTTTCTTAATCTAGATATTAAGAAGTATCTTTAGGGATGTGTTATGCAGTACATGGCTATAGCTGTACCTCAGCTGCTGATACGGGGGTTTTGGAAGAAAGAGTTTGATTGTATGTTGATTCAGGATGCCTGATGTGCTGAAAATGTAGTAGTTGTTTTCACTGGTGATTCACTCAGTTTTGTAACTTTATACCTTCCACATGTGTGAAAAACTTTCCAAGCACATGTAAACCCTTCAAAAATTGAATTTTCATGTGTAAACTGATTTTAAGAATGATCTGTTTAATGAGGTCTGTTTTCTTCTTTGTTTAAGCGTTTCTTAATCTTATTTTTTGGCAGGGGCCAGTTCTCTCCTCAGGTTAGCTCAAGATGGCAGACCAGAGGCAACGCTCACTCTCTACCTCTGGGGAATCCTTATACCACGTGCTGGGGCTGGACAAAAATGCCACTTCAGATGATATCAAAAAGTCATACAGGTAAAGGTTTGAGTTTTACACCTGACGCAGTAACTCAAAGGGCTTTAATTCACTGTTCAACAGATGGTCTATTTACAGAGGGGCCTGAGTTGGCTAAATTTAGACCTTTTGCAAGAAAAATGTGTAAGAAAAACAGGTGAAAACTTGATTACTTCTTGCAAAACTTGGTGTGGAGACGTGCCTAGACTTTTAAAGTTTTCCGTCTAAATTCTCAATTTCCATCTAGATTTCCAGGCTAAAGTCTCAAATAAGCAGTGTCATTCTGAAAGGTCTTTGTTTAACGTTGAACAGGATTTTAAGACAGTGTGATCAATGTCAAACTGTTCCTGTTAGGTAGCCTTGTGTCAGGCTTAAGGGGACCGCAGATGGGCAGAACTGCCTTTTGTCCATCATTTTCACTTGAGTGAGGTATAGATTAAAGGTACAAACAAGGATGTAAAAAAACGCATCTAGAATTACTTTTCCCTAAAATTTGTTTCAAAATTTCTTGCTCTATGTGGAGTTACTGGTTTAAAAGAGGATTTTTTTCTTTATTTCTTTTCATAAAGAGTTGGACACATGAAACGGCTTCATATTGACCAACTGGAAAAAAGAAGAGTTCTGTAACATTCTCCCTTTCCATATCCCCTGACCAAATAAAAGCAACGAAAAAGAGTTCTGTGACATCCTTCCATTCCACATTCCCCAAAAATCTGCTTAAACACAATTGCTGCTGTGTGATGAGTGGCAATGTGTCTGGAATTACACTAGGGGTCAGCATCATCTTTCCGTGAGGATGCTCTTTGTCAAAATTGTTTTCTTTTAGTCTTTAACTTTTACCGAAACTTCCTCCCTTCCAAATTTGCGTTTTTAATACCAATGGCAACAACATGGTGAAGTCTAGGAATAAACTGGGTCCCCAGATTCTCAAAAATTAGATGTGTCTTCCTAAGAACTTTAAGTGGAAGTTTGAATTGGTTTTCTTCAAGGAACTGGAAAATAGTCCTACCTTCTTGGGGGAAAGCCTGCAAGTTTTTCCTTTGTAGGAACAACCCCATGAGGTCTTGGAGTGAAATGTAGTTGCTTCGTACTTACCTGAACCTTCATCTCCTTTCCTCTGCTGCTCCTTTTCCGTATTCAGTCTGAACATCCTTTGCTTGCCTGGGTGCTCTGGGGTTTGTGTATGTGTAGGAAATGGGAAATAAAAAACATTTATCTATTGCAGCCTGATTCAGTCCTTTCCAGGTTTGCAGAACTTCCCTGTAATTATTAAAACTGTGATTATTTCAGCCCTCACTGAGGCTGGGGCAAAACTGGTAACTGTGGATGTTATTTACCTGTGCAGTGGGAATGTTCCAAGGGCACGTTCTGTTTCTCAGATGCTGTGAGATAATTGCAGGCATATCCAAGTGCTTGCACACATCTTTATTTTATGTTTGTCTAAACATTGTCCCACTGCAAAGCAGATATGAAATCGTGTGTTTCTCAAATATGTGACTTTGTGGTCATTTTCTGTAGGAGGATGAGAATGTTCTGTGGCGGAGGAGAAGACCCAGCCTACAGTTCCGTGTCATTTTTCTAATGGGGTGCACATATTTTCTGTTTATAAGGAGGGGCTTGCCCAGTAATTTCTGCTGGTTTCTCTAAATAGCCTGGGCCATGTGAGAACTAGCACATTTATCAATGCTTAATCTGACTTTTTGTTAGTTGTAAGAGATCTGGCCTGATTAGGGGAGGTACGTTGTGATTTCCTGATGTCTCGAAACTCAGAAGCATTTTCTATTCTAGCAAACCTTGAACTGAAAAGTACTTTGTTCTTGCACAGGAATTGGTGAATTAACCACAAGTGATCGTCTGTTCTATTTCTGTGTTCAGACACTGCAGAAGCAGCAGTTCAGACACTGTTCAAGCAGCTTCTATTTACTCTTTGGTGCTATACCTTAGACTTGTGGTGTGTCTCTTTGCTGTAGCAGGAGCAAAACTTGCTGGTGGAAATTGCTGGAGCTGAGGGTAAAAAAACCAACAAACTACTTTTCTTTAATGTCTTTTTTTTACCCGTTGAATTTCTGAGGGTCAAATCCAACTGTCTGAAGTCAATCCTGTGAGCTAAGCTAGACACTGCTGTAGCTCTTTGTTATCATCTAAGGAAGAATGATCAGGGAAGTTGAATCACAGATGAAGGAAACTTGAAAGTCTCTCTTGTGTGGCAGGTGACGGAATTAAAAAAAAAAATAAATCAAAAAACAGGAACCCAAATCCTGTTTTTTAATCTATAATGATCTCTCTCTTTTTTTTCTCCTTTCTGCAGGAAACTGGCATTGAAATATCATCCTGATAAAAATCCTGATAATCCAGAGGCAGCAGAAAAATTTAAAGAGATCAATAATGCCCACGCAATATTGACTGACGCCACAAAGAGGAACATTTACGATAAGTATGGGTCTCTGGGGCTCTATGTAGCAGAGCAGTTTGGTGAAGAAAATGTGAACACATACTTCGTGCTGTCCAGCTGGTGGGCAAAGGTAAATAAAAGGGCAGAGAAGTTATTCTGGATGGGCAATGAAAGCTCTAAAAGAGCTCCATTTGATAACTGTGCTTGGTTTTACTTTTGGAAATTGCTGAGATTCTGACACCTGGTAATTAACCTTCTTACTGTGCTGGGATATCTGATTCAGAAGTGTTTTTCTATGATCTTTCAGTGATATAGGCCTAATAAGAAGATTTATGTTACTAGTTGAAACTTGGACCTTTCCACTGGAATTAAAAGTGATGAGGATCTGGGGGGTATTCTCTAGTAATATCTGCTAAATAGTTTTGCAAAATGAGTCCTGGCTCTGGATCCGAGCTCACACAGGAGAGGCCTGCTTACATTTCATTGCATAGGTGCATTTTTCTACCCTTTGCCAGCATTGCCTTCCTCTTTTCATTCTCCTAAGTGAATAATTAGATCACTGTGCTGGTTTGATATCTGTAAAACTATTGCAAGTGAATAATTAGATCACTGTGCTGGTTTGATATCTGTAAAACTATTTTTTCAAACAATTGCACAGTGACCTACAGGAAAACTTTAATTTAGCCCATTGTCACTGTGATAAGCACCTGGCAGACCTGGTTCTCTTGGAGCTGCCTTTCTCATCCTGGGAGCATCAAACCTCAGTGCCCTGAGCTCCCAGCCATGTCCACAGCCTTGGGCTGGTCCCAGTCCCTGCCGCAGGTACATCACGACGTGTGCATCAGCCAGCACAGGTCAGTCCGTTTCAGGGTTATTTATACAAGCTACAGTTTGTCCTGAACTGTTGTATCTCTGGATTCGAATACAGATGCAATCTTAGACCTGTATGTTCTTCCAGATGCAGCAGAATAAATAGTCCACTTAACCTAAATTACAGGAATTCTTCAAGCAAACCAGGTTGTTGGTATTCACCTCAATGTAAAATGAAGAGCCATTGTTTTGCACATAACTTTAAATATTTCTTGGTGATGAAGTTTAAAGCTGTAGCTCATGAATTCTCTCTCTGCACTGCTGTGTTTTTCTGTATCCAAGTCTCACAAACTCTGTGGTCACGATGCAGTAGACACAGGTTATGACTATTTCTGTGTTTTGTGTCCTCTGCAGGCCTTGTTTGTGTTCTGTGGGCTCATCACAGCCTGCTACTGCTGCTGCTGTCTGTGCTGCTGCTGTAATTGTTGCTGTGGGAAGTGTAAACCGAAACCTCCCGAAGGGGAAGAGCAGGAATACTACGTCTCTCCAGAGGACTTGGAGGCACAGTTGCAGTCAGATGAAAGGGGTAGGTGAAAACGCTGTGAGATGTCTGGGATGAGCATCAGTCCCTGCCTGAGTGCTCAGTGAGCTGGCTCAGGGATCAGCACAGGTCTTGGGGTGTGGATGATGAGCAGGGCATGTTTGTGGCATTATGTGAGTGAGGCTGATGCCAAAAAGTTGCTGAAAACTCCCAGGGGGTCTTCACTGAACTTAATGGGATCAGCTTCAGAACAGTCAGTGACCATCACTTATCTTCCTTCCATGTCTCTGGGGTGACCTATGGGCCAGACATGTGTGATTGCAGAAAGGGACTCTTGTACCCCAAAGGCTGGGGTGTCAAGGCGGCTTTAACTGTGTCAGGGATGAAGGAACTGGCGCTGCTACTCCAGGAGCTCTTGTACTGTTCAGGAAGATAAAGCTCTCTCTGTAGAATTAAACCAACAATTAAAAAAAAAGCTAGAGCCTTGTGTATGCTCTTACGACATTTTTTATTGGGCAGTGCTGAATGGTGGGTGAGGATCAGCTGCTCTTACAGGAAGAAGAAAATATAAATATTCCACATGTAGACTTGAGTGTGCACTGAAAATCAGGGAATTATCATCATGCTCTTAGAGGAGCATGAAACTGTGTTTTCAGAGTGTTGTAGGGAGATGTGACTTGTGTCACCAAAACAGAGTGCTGTGTTTGTTCCTTGGTGTCTTAAGCCTTTTGTCTTCCCTTTTCAGAGGCCTCAGATGCACCTATTGTGATACAGCCAGCATCAGCCACAGAGACAACCCAGCTCACAGCTGACTCTCACCCCAGCTACCACACTGATGGATTTAATTAAGTTAAGGAAACACTGTCATTAGAATGGATTAAAAAAAAAATACATGGCCAACTCAACACTAGACTCATGAACATTAGAAGTAGAGAATGGGGAGGGGGAATAAATCTGCCACAGTAAGAAGGCAGCTTTCCAACCTGCCGAAAATATTTTGTAATCCCTTCAGCCTTTTGTCACCTTTCAGTGTCGTATCTCGATGATACGTGAAGTGCTGTAGCATGCAGTATTTAAAGCAGTTTAGCTACGGTCTTATTTGTTTATTTTATTTTGTTTTATTTTTTCCTGGTTTGTTTTTTTTTTTTTTTAATAGCATGTATGGAGTTATGTTCAATGTCTGTGGTGTAACGTTTTGAGTTGTCACAATATCAGTGCGATGGAGACATTCTGCATTTTAAGCAGCAGTACTGGCCTAAAAATGAGGTTTAAAACCTGTCACAGAAGCCACTGTTCTTCTGTACAGCTGAGCTGTCAAAGACCTTTAAAAATTGAGGATTTTCATTTGAGTGCAACAAACCAATTCTTTCATTCCTCCTATTCCTGCATTGCTATCTAAGCAAGTTTACAAAGCCAAGAACCAAAAAATGCCAGTCCTGCAGAGGTGGAGACCTCTCTAATGCTGGTTTTCAGCTTAAATAACTCTACCTTGAAAAATAAGAAGGGAGATTTGCCAATCTTTGAACAGAAAATTGAACAGCTCGTTGTGTATGAGGTGATCTCCTGTGGCAATGGACCCAAAACCAACTGGGAATGGGCTCCTGAGGTGGTGACAGTGGGATTTTAACTCCAAGCACAATTCTGTTTTGGTTTGAGTTCAGTTGTTTTCCTGAAATGCTAAAGACCAAATAGTGCAGCTTTGTTTCTGAATGCATGAGAATCTTAAAGTGAAACTTTTCAATTGGCTCTCACTGAGCAAGTGAGTAAAATGCAGACAGTAGGCAACAGCAGAAATGTTTAAAAAATTGGTTTGTAAAAATTTTTTCTAATAATTTGAGACTTCAGTAGGCAAATGGGGTATTACATGTCTTTTTTTAAAGCTTTTATAAAACACTAACCCTTTAATTTTCTCATGAACACCTTTGTGGAGTACTTAAATGGATTTTTAAGAGCAAGCCACCTTTCTTTGTGTTTATATTGTATAATTTGCACATTGTCTTGCGTTTAGGTTTGTTTACACCATTGTTTTTCTTTTCCTCAGAACAGCTATGTGGAAACCACTGAAAGGTTTCCTCTTCTATTTTGAAACCAAATCAAGACCGAACTCTGCTCTAGTAAACTTGTTTATAGAATTTTAACTGTTAAAAAGGTAATTTTAGGCAGCTGCTGAATTCCTGGTGTATTTTCTTGTCAATAATCCTGCTCTAGGGGATACAGATTGAGGGTCTAGAACAGCTACAGAGAACCCACACTTGGCACTTTGAGCACATAATTACAGCCTCATTAATTTTGATCTTTATGGTTTTTATCACTCTACTGTCCTTTGTACCCCCATTTCCCCAGGTTTTTCCCCCTCTTTCTGTGGAGGGGCTGTTGGCACCTTCCCCCTGTGTCTGCTGCTCCGTTACCAGCTCCAGGGGTTCCTTTGAAGTGGGGTAAAGCTGTGTGGATCTGTAGGAAAACCACCAGGAAAGGACAGGGACTCTCCTGTCAGAAAACCATTTTGAATATATTTTCCCACTGTCTTTGCATGAGCAGCAGTGATGGAGCATGTAAAATCCACCATGAAACCCTGTGAAACATGCTGGGTGGGAGAAGATGTTCTTAGCATTGTCTCAGTGCTCAGTGAGGGGTGTTTGCACACCAAGTCTTTGCTGTAGCTGTTGGCAGAAGCACGTTTGCCTGCATGGGAGCTTGGTGCAGATCAACATGCTTTTAGTACCACATCAGGGCCTCAAACTTCCCAAAAAACCCCCAGTTACTTTTAATTAATGGCTTGATTTCAGTAGCATGCTCCTTAGGTCATTTCTTCCTTGCCCGCGGTCTTTTTAGACCTGAAATGTGATAGTTTACTGCAAGATACTTTTAACTTTTTCTGTCATGGGTGGCCTTGAGGACCTTTATGTATGATTTGGCTTGAGGTCCTTATTTAATTAACGTCTTTCTTTGACCCCTTGGAAGGAAAAGCAGTTTTTAGGCTTAAACCCAATATTGTTTTGGCTGTCCTTGTAGATTTTGCCTGAAGTCTGTTCTTGGTGTAGAAGTGCAGGCTGGAATATGCTTGAATATCTGTAGGCTTTGTCCCTAAACACTGATTAAAATCACCCTTGTCTGTGCAAATTGTGTTCTTGGTAAAACAAAATTAAGTATTGGGGTTTTTTGGCTTTGTAAATGAGCGTGGCTGATGGGAGCGAGCTGGGGACTGAGGAAGGGGCTGTTCCCTGGGAGCTGTTACACGCCTGGTCCCGTGTTCATCTCGGTGGTAACAAAGGTGTTGCTCCACTGCAGAGCACCTTTACCTCATGTTCCGGGGTCTGTTTGTTGCTGTTAATTTGAAATAATCATCTGATTTCTTAACCCTTCTGGGCTGTTTCCATGGAAGTAGAGAGGCTGGTGGGAAGTTGAGGCGCCAGGGAAGTGTGGGACACACCTGGAGTTGCTCTGCAGGCTCCTGACAAGGGAACCAAAATGTGGGCAGCACGTGAGGACCAGAGGCAGCACTGGTATCCATAGGGAAAGTGGCATCCAAGATAAATTTGCAGTTTTAGTTCTTTGCATAGCAAGGGATGAGTTTGGAGAGAGACTGCTTTTCTGTCAGTTGGATCTGTGGGTGGTGTGTGAACAGGAAATTAGTCTGTTACGTGCCAGAGTGATGTTAGGTGCTCCAAGGGAAATCCACTCCAAGATCCCAGTTACATGGAATGATGGAAAAGCATAATTCCACATGAATATTCATGTTTTTGAAATTGTGTAAAGTTTGCCCATGTTACTGTCTAATCTCTTTAGTTCATGATTATTGTGTATTAGTGGAGTTCTTCTTAACTATGGAAAGAAGTGATTTAAACATTCCTTCTTTAAAGCCAAAACCATGTCATCGGAAGATGAGTAGGTTAATAATACTCACTTTTCCCTTCTTGGAAGGAAGGTACAAGAGTACCCTGGGCTCTAACACAAGTTGCACTTAAAAATGGCCAAATTGAATCCTAGTAAATGCAAATTTATATTGGGAATAATTGTTTAAATCTGGCAGAGAAGCTCAGACATGAGTTCTGAGCTTGGGCAGGTGGAGCTGCAGTGTCGCAGCACTGCGCCCCAGGCCTGGCTTAGTGCAGAATGTTTCCCTCCAAAGTCAAACCTGAGCACTGTCCATCTTTGTCCAGCATCTTGCCAGAATTAAAACTCGAGTTTGGATTTTATTGATTTATTTGCTTCTTTAAAGTTGTATCATTTGTACAAGTTGCCTGAGCCCTCCTTTTGAGTCATTTGGCCACCTCCATCCAGCTCCTCCAACCTCTCCAGCACTGATTTCCTTAGCACTTGTAGCTCCATGGAGGTGAATCCTATCTGAGGGGTGAACCTCCTAACTGGAGAGCTGGTGTTCAGGACACTGACTTTATCCCTGAGCTGTGTTGCATGGAGAGTCATTCCTAGCTTAGGGTGAGGAGGGAAAGCTGCTGCCAACAGAGCTCGGCTGCTGCCTGTCTCTCCTGGTGTGTGGAGCTGCTGGAGAAGGAGGGGTTGGATCTGCCCTGCCCGTCCTCGCTGGGGATGGGGACATCCCTAATGCACTGTACTGAAGGGGCATTGCAGCCCTTGAATGCCAGTCTCATTTTGTTAGTGATTTTTGTAGGGAATTCTTAAATATTTATCTGTATATATATTTATGTAAGCCTCGGTGGCATCCCATAGGCTGTTGGTTTCTGCTGGTCCCATGCAGTGACGTTTTAGAGCCATGTTCCCTTTTTAGTCTTCTTTTTAGATTTGTAAGCTTTTTAAACTGCTTTAGATATTAGCACTCCTAGTGTTCTTACAATGGAGGTTTGGAGGAGCAGAACTGAGGAGGGCTTGGGCACAGCACAGAAACACCCAGTCCTGCAGCAGGGCTGCGGTCGGGGCAGTGCAGCTCTCCAACCCCGTCCTGCCAGCCTGGAAACACCTCACACAGGTGTAACCAGGGCAGGAGCCTGATGGACAAGCTATTCCTGTCCCATCTGCGAGGCGGTTGTGTGGTGTGGAGGGACACCAGAGCACTCTGGGGGGCTGTGCCAGGGTGTTTGTACCACACACACTCCTTGAGAGAGGCACCTGCTTCTCTCAGCTACTTTGTGCCCTTCGTCTGTCCGGTGCCCTTCAGTCTTTTTGCCATTCCTGGGTAATTTAGAAAATTTGTGCTGCAGGTTTTTTGTACCCAGTGTACTCTGTATCTTGGCATCATGTTTAACAGGTGACCCTGGCAGGGTGGTCAGGGTGGCGTTCGCAGCCCCCACCTCGTGTTAATAATTCCAGATGGTGTTTAAATGCGCATTAATCTCGGAGCACTGAACTGTAACCCCCCCAGTACATGTGTTTGTAGTGTCAGGTTGGTATAAACTTCACATGCTTCATTATCTGGTGCTGCTTCTCTGTATTCTAGTGGAAATCATCTAGTTTGTAGTGTCTCATTGCACCAACAGCTGCTTAAAATCTCTCAAAAGAATTATAACCAGTAGCTCACCAGGTGGCAGGAAATTTGTCAGTGTTCAGCTCCCACAAGATCCATGGTCTGCTCCACAAGCTGCCTTGGGAGACTTTCTGGGACTGTCTGGGACTCGGCAAGACTGCAATCCTGTATCCTTCCAAGAAGATGCTTTCTTTACGAGGAGAAGCCACAGGAGGGAACCTGGCTGTCTTTGATGTTTGCACAAGCCAAATGCCAGAAATCTGGAAGACAAACTTTCATTATGCAACTGTTAATGCACAGCTCATTTTGATGTTACAAGGATAGATGCTGGGAATTTCTGGTGGTTATATATATATATATGTATATGTATAGAGGAAGTTCTTATATAAACTGGCTGTTCATTCCTGAGTGCCGTTGTCTTCTCTGCTCCCTCTCCCCACAGCCAGCCCTGTGGGTGTGCTCTTGCAGTCTGTGAGCGGTTGCTTGTCAAACCATTCCAAAAATGTATCAATCTACTTGAATTCCTTGAGCTGCCCCTTGCCCTGGCCCCCTCTGCCTACTCCAGTTTTCCTTTGGAGGAGAGAAAGGAGACCCAGCAGAGGGCACAGGGGCAGCTCTGGAGTGACTCGGACTTGTGCAGCTGGTCCACAGGGCGTTTGGATGTGGTTGATGTGCTTGTCACTGGAGCTGTGATAGAACACATTGATTTGGGGTTTTTCCCTGGTTTTCACCACATTGGACTCCCCAGGGCAGGGCTAGGTGAGCTCACAGAGCAAAGTCCACCCTGTGCCGAGGGCTGTGGGCTGCAGCATCACGTGTGTGTATGTATGTATATATGCACATATGTATATATTTATACAACAGGTGTGCACCTAGGACTTGCTGCTCGTTTTTCTTTGGTGATAAAAATCTGAAATTTGGCTCAAAGTACTGCTCTGAACTCAGTCAGACAGATGGAAAGTGTGAGTTTTATGTGGCCACAATTGTGCTTCTTTCCTCTCAGCTGCAGGAAAACCCAAGCCAGACCCTTAGGGTCAAGGACTGGTGAGGACACTGAGCCTGTTGTATAAATAAATGGGTCATACAGGTGGGAGAAGCACCTTCAGCTCCCCACACTCTGCTTGGGTGAGTTCACACGTGGGCACTGTGGTGTTTGCACGGCCGGGCACCGTCCCTCTGCTTGCAGGTTGGTTCCGTAAGGACTTGGAGTTACTGAAATTCCTAAACCCAGAGCTGGCAGTGATTCATGTGAAGGCACAACTGTTGTGGCCAACATACATGTGAGTCCCACCACGTCCCCTCTAGACATGCTGGTAGAGCTGCCAACCCTCCTCCTCCTCTTCAGGCCGTTCTTTCCAGGGGCTGTTCCTGACACGCAGCACACTGGGGGTTCCTGCTTCACAGCAGAAATGGGGGAATACTGGGGAGATTTTTACCGCTGACACCTCTGAAGTTCTGTTTGTGTCCATCATGGTCGATGAACTCCGAGTTTGCCAATTCCAAACGCGCTGTTTCCTTGCTGGATGCTGAGCCGATCACTGTCATTCCTTCCTCCCTCTCATCCCGCCATCGCCCACCAGGCTGGGGCGGGGTGTGGATGGGTCGGTTGGTGTCACCGCTGACATCCCAGGCGGTTTATGTTCATTTTGCATGTGAGCAAGGCCCTGAACTGTGTAATTCCTCATGGGGTTTGGTTGTCCCGGCCTCCTTGCGGGGCCGGAGGGAGCTGAGGGCGCCGGGAGAGGCGGGTCTGCGTTTGCACTGCACTTCAACTCGGGCGGGGGGTGGGGGTAGGGGGAGCCCATCTTTAAAAAAGAAAAAAAGAGTAAAAAAAAAAAAAAACAAAAACCAAACCCACCACAATCGAAGTATAAATGCATCTGAGAAGCAATTATAATATAGACATATATCTATTTTGTTATGTTACTAAAGGACCATACTTTGAGTTGTCTGTAAGTAGTCGTGGCTGTCTGAACTTCGTGGATTGTAACACTCGATACTACTGAGCTCCTGTACATACCCGCAGCGACGGCAGAAGGAATTATTTTCTGTTTTAGCATGGTAATTTGTGTCTTGTATGTCCGAATATAAACTAAAATAAAGATTGCTAAGTTATCGGAAACCACTGTTGTAAAATAAATGTTTTCAATGCAGAAACGCCCATCAGCTTTTTCTTTCCATGTCTTCACGCTGGAAATCGGCATGAGAGGGAGGGGCTGTGGGGCTGGGTGGGGGGTGGGAGGTGGGAGAGGTCACCTGTCCCTGGGATGGGCACATTGTGTGTGGTTGGGTGCAGGGTCCCAGGGGCAGGGACAGCAGCTGCTCCCTTCCTGCACCTGCCATGGGGTCCCAGCTGGTTTTGAGCCTTAAAGACCAAAGATCTTCATACAGGGAGGGTGGGAAATGATTTCAGGGCTGGGGAAGGGGAGGGGATGTCTGACAGTCTGCAGTGAAAAGAGCCCTTTTCTGGAGAAGCTGAGGTTCTTGGACGCTGGTTTAGCTCCTGGTGTCGGCAGCAGAGACTGAAACAAAGATGAGTGGAAGATGTGCTGAGGGTGCTACAAACCTATCCTGCCACCCAGGCCTGTCGTGGATGCAGAACTGCCCCTGCTGTAGGTGGTGTCAGCAGCTGTTCTGACCTGCACACCTTCCCTGGGATTGTTCATTTTGGAAAGGTGAGTCCCACCATTTCATGGAGATGATCAAAAAATTGCCCTTAGCTTGGGGGTTGTCTGGTCAGATAGGACTTGGAGCAACCTGCTCTAGTGGAAGGTCCCATGGCAGGGTGTTGGAATGAGACAAGCTTTAAGGTTCCTTCCAACCCATACCATTCTGTGATATTGGGCTCTTGGGAACTCTGGGTGCAAAATCTGCCCCAGGAGGGCTAAGGAAGTGCATGACGCAGAGGGTGGAGGGTGTTGGAGCAGTTGAGACAGTGTTGTGCTCATGGGCCATGAGCTGCTGTGGCCTCACTTGGAAAAGGTGCTGACGGAGAGAGGGAAGAAGCTGCTGGGGCAGAGCAGCCCCTCTGGAGAGGCAGGTGTGGGTGCAGGGGCAGGCTGGGTTGGTGTCACAAAGCCAAGTCCAAGCTGTTCAACCTGGGCACGTGCTCCTCTCCGCTTCCCTGTGCCCCTGCCTCGGCATGGTCTGATCCTTACTGTGATTTCTGTCCTAACCCTACAAGTCTCTGCTCCCCCCTCACTGTCCCCTCTCCAATATCCCCAGGGTGCCAGAGGCCCTGTCTCTCCCTGTGCCCACCCCAGTAAGTCAGCCAGGGCTGGGATGGCCGAGCTGGCTGCGGGGAGAGGATGTTGAGCTGCCCCCCCATTTGCAAAGGGCCCCAGAACCCTTTTCCTCCTTCCCCCATGATGGTCAGTGCCTGGGAACCCTCCCAAATCCTATTCAGCCCTGTCGTGCCCAGCAGCAGAACCCACCTTGGGTAGGAACGGCCACTGTGAGCACAGGACTGTGATTGTGGGAGGGGGATTGAGCCGATGGGGGGGTCCATGCTCCAGAGAGGACACAACACGGGGAGGAAGGGGACAAGGACCCCTTGGCGGGGCTGCAAGGCTCTTCCTGCCGATGCTTTTACATGGATGCGCATCTTCCTCCGAGGGCTGCCAAGCTCAGGTTTCACTAAACCTTGTCCCAAATCCCCAGCTGTGACACAGAAAGGTGCAGACAAGCCGTGAAGCCGGGAAGCCGCAGCTCTCCGAGCCATTCACAGGGATAGCGGAGGAGGAGAAGCCCTGGCTGAGTCCCGGGATGCAGCTCCCGTCCGGGGACGCACAACCTGCATCACTCGGAGCTCTTTATGCTGCTGTTTTTCACCCAGGGATGCATCTGGGATTCCTCCAGTTTTTTCAGGAGATCTGTTTTGGGTCCACAGGTTCATGACGGGAGTGGGGAATGCATAAAAGCACAGCAGCAGGGCAGGTACGAGGGTGACTTTAATGCACAACAGTGACACGCGGGACGCAGTGACAGGGACCCTGCCAGGCAAGGTGGGGGCTCCCTGGGCACGGCTGCAGCCCCCGGCATCCCCCCGTTCTCTGCTCTGCCGTGGCGTCTCGCTATGGGGTCGGTCTCTTTCATTTCCCCCCTTCAACGACCCTCCCTCATTTTCCGATACTCTGCAGCAAGAGCTTATTGCTGAGTGCCTTCTGGGCCAGTCTCTCCTCCCGGGACATCTCCAGGAACTCGCGCAGGAGGTGGAAGGTGAGATCCAACGAGTTGGGTTTGCCGTCTCGCCTCTTGCCGCTTTGCAGCGCCCGCGGGGCTCGGAGGGCCGGGGAGGGCTCTGCCCCATGGAGCTGGCACAGTCTTTGGGGCAGGGGATCGGCGGCAGGGACCGGGGGTCGCGGGGCTCCCATCCAGGGCTCCCAGGTGGGTTGGGGGGCCAGGGTCAGCCTGCGGGATGGACCCCGGGGCCACTGCAGGGGTGAGCAGGTCTCCGAGGGCAGGAAGAGCAGGACGAGGACGGAGGCAGCCGAAATCATCCTGACCCGCATCGCAGCCACTCCGGGGCCAGATGCCTGCAAGAGCAGCCCCCCCCAAGCCCCCAAACCCCACATCCCCCTGATGCGGTCAGGGGTCACTCGAGGGGCTTCACCCCGTGGGAGACCCCCGCCCCAGGGATGAGATCCCCTGGGGATGGAGCCCCACTCCGGCCGGTGGGAACCCCATCCCGCATCCCTGGGACAGGGCTCTTCTGGGGACAGAATCCCTACGCGGGCTGGGACCCCCCACCCGGGGACGGGACACCCCTGTTCCCGGGATGGGACTGTTCCCTCGGGCATGGGACACCCGCAGCGCCTCGGACGGGACCCCGCAGGACCTGGGACATCCCGTGATGGGGAACCCCGCCCTCTTCCACCCCGGGAGGGGACCCTCCTCTCCCCGGGACCGGACAGCGCCGGGGTCGGGACCCCCTTCTCGGGCCTGGGTTCCCGGGTGGGTGGCGGTGGCTGATCCCTGATCCCGGTTCCCGGTGCGTGTCTCACCGCTCTCCTTCTCCTCCGCTCCGCTCCTCCCGCAGGACGCGCCGCGCCGCCCGCGCCCCGCACTATATAGGGGCGGTGGGAGCCACGTGATGGGAGCGGGGCCGAGATCTGTCCGCGGTGCTGAACGGGGGGACCGGCGGGGGGACACGGGGGGCAGGCGGGGGGACACGGGGATACGGGGGCTGGAGGGGGCAGGAGTCTGGGGAAGCACTTGGGGGGACACAGGGGTGGGTCTAGGTGGACACGGGGGTCTGTGGGAAGGAGAGAGGGGGGAGTCTGGGAGTGGGACACAGGGGTTCACGGGCTTGTGAGTCTGGGGGTATGTGAAGTGAGGGGGGTGAGTGTTTTGGGGGGCCGTGGGGGTGTGTGGGGTGTGCAGGGGTGTGGATTCAAGCGTGCACAAATGATTTGATGGGTGTTTCTGTGTGTGTCACAGGTGGGGTGTTTCGGGAGCTGAGAGGAAGCCCGGGTGTTGGGTATGTGTGTGAGTATGTGTGTGAATACGTGTGTGAGTACGTGTGTGAGTACGTGTGTGAGTACGTGTGTGAGTACGTGTGTGAGTACATGTGTGAGTACGTGTGTGAGTACATGTGTGAGCATGACAGACCCTCTGTGTGTGACAGGGGCGACCGGGCGTGCAGCAGGACCCGCTGGCTGAGCCCCACGCTCCCACCTTGCACCAGGGTGTGTTTCCTGGCACTTGGGCCCTGGACGCCCCTCTGCACACCCTGGTCCCCTCGGGGACAATGTGTGCCCACGGCAGAGGGGCACGCCGGGGCACACCCGTGTACGTGGACTCGCCCATGAGCTCTGCAGCATTTAATGTCGCAGGGAAAGTTTTCCCGATGGCTCCTTCAGCCCCAGCTCCTTCCCGGCTCCTCCCAGTGATCCCTCTCCGGCTATCACACAGACGAAAACTTCACTGCAGAAGCGAAATGCACTTCTGGAGCACAATTGCACCTCCTCAGCACAGCACAATGGCGTGTTCTTCTCCTGGCCTGCTCCCAGTACAGTCACACACCTTGGGATGCACACGAGGGATTCATTTGCCTTTCCCTCCCTCCCTGAATGGAGCCTCCATCACCTGGCCCTTAGAGCTCAGAAATCACTTTGCTTAGCAGAAGCTTTGCTGTGCCTAAAATTAAAAACCCCTCACAAGGAACAAACATTTCAAGAGAAAGGGAAAAAAAACAAACCAGCCCACATTAAGTAGAACTTGGATGAATAGCAAGAATCCCCCCATTCTCCTCCATGGCAGGAGCCACTGGAAAAACAAGGTGTCTGCTCTGTTCTGAGGGTCACTGGAAAGGGCTTAGAGGGTCTGTGGATGTGACAAGTGGGGGGGTCCCCTATGCCCCCCCAACTGCAGAATAACTCCCAGCAGCCACAGAGTGAGCACTGGAAGGGAAGGCGGGGTGAGCAGCTGCCTTCCGCTGGCTTTGTGAGCTTTGTAAGTGCTTTTTTTTCACTGAATCATTGACATCTACTGTCATTTCCAGTGCTCCAGCTGAGCCTGCCTCTCCCCTGTCCGCACACCTGACCCTGTGCTGCCCCCCACCCTGACACTGGTGTTGAGACTGGCCCTGCTGTCCTGCCACGGGCCCTGACTGAAGCTCCCGGGGCATCCTCCAGACCTGCTGGGGGCTGAGGGCAAATGAAACCCGCTAAAATCCCAGGAGAAGGAACTGGCTCCACCAATGACCGAAGCCCAGTGCAGGGGAGCAGAGCTGCCTTCCCTGTGCTGCCCAGCTGCTCGTGGGTGGCTCCCAGAGTGGTTTAGAATCACCTTGAAGACAGGTCAGGACTTGGTGGGTGCTGGTGCTCCCCTGCCTGGCATTACCTGGGGGGCCTTGGAGGGCACCCTGGCTCAAAAGCCAGTGGCTCTGGGCAGGGGTTGCTGCTCCTGCACTGGCATCTGCAAACACAGGGAGAGGCAACTCAGTTTATCCTTTACCCTGTGGCCTGCACTGGGGCTGGTAATGCTTCAGACCATTTATCTTTAGGATTAGTCATTTAATTGTAGGAAGGACTGATTCTGATAAGTGTGTCCTGTACTCGTGTTTTATTTAGGAAGCTCAACTTGGAAAATTTTAAAAAAACCCTATTTTTTTTCTGCTGCCTTCATAAATTACTGACACATCCCCGTGCTGACAGGCCCCGCGTGCTGCCTGGGGATTCATTATCGTCACTTTTAGGGCTGTCACTGTCTCTTCCTCTAGTCAGGAGTGTGAGGAGCGATCTGTTAATGATGCTTTCAGGGATGCCAAACTCACCCTTGTGCTGTGCTCACTGGCGCAGAGAGGCATGGATCCTGGTGGGAGTCAGAGAGGTTCCTAATTAGGTATTTTTAATACTTGGAACCTTCTGTCTCATGAACAGTAACTCGCACGTGGCAGCTGCTGTGTTGCCAACTGTGACAGATTTGACACTAACATGTGGCCGAGCTTCCAGCAGTTTCTCCTGAGGAACAGGTGGGATTTTCTGGCCGCTTCCTTCCCTTTGCTCCTTGGGACCTGACACATGCCCCGGTCCTTCCCCACCCTCACAAACAGCTGTGCCAGGGTGCAGATGAAGCTCTGGTGCTCCTCTGCTCCCCGCCGTGCTTCCACGTGTGCTGGGTGGAGGGAGCAGCCATGATGCTGGCGGGGGCTGGGGCTGCCTGTCCCGCTCTGGAGAAGGCGTCTCATGGGCTGACGAACCTGAGATTGACCCTGATGTTTCACCATTCTCAGGTTAGACAGTCCTCGAGGTGCCCCTCGCCGAGGCAGCCACCAAACCCCCTGCCTTATGCCCTGTGCCCCATACAGTGTACTTGCCCAGAACCTCCCAACCACTGAAGATTTTGGAGGAGACAGCAGAGAAGCAGCCCCTTGGCTCTGGGTTTATGGTGGGGTTATCTGTGGGACCTACCTAATCCTGTTCACACTTCCCTGCATGCTTCCATAAAATCATGGAATCACAGAACCGTCTGGGTTGGAAAAGCCCTGTAAGATCACTGAGTCCAACCATGCTCCAAGCACTGACAAGCCCACCACCAAACCATGTCCCAAGGGCCACATCCACACTTTTAAATCCCTCCAGGAATGGTGACCCCACCACTCCCCTGGGCAGCCTCTTCCAGTGCTGGACAACTGTTTTGGCGAAGAAATTTTCCGTAATAACCAAGCTAAACCTTCCCACACACAATCTGAGGCTGTTTTTATTTGTCCTGTAACTTGTTTCCTGGGAGAAGACATCGACCCTCACCTGGCTACAACCTCCTTTCAGGGAGTTGTATGGAAAAATGAATGTTAAAAGCTCATCAATCAAAATGAATGAACTAAGTACAAAATCAAAGGGAGGGGTTTTCCCAGTTTGGCACCGACAAGCTCCATGCAAGGAGTCAGTGAGCCTGGAAAGCTGTCAGGAAAAGACACAGAGGAAGGAAAACTGTGATCCATTTTCAGCCCCTTTCTGGATTTCTTGCTCTGTTTGGGTCCTAACACCCATGTATGTGGTGGGGACCGAGCCAGATGCAGCTCTGGGTACTCCCCACAGTGCCAAGACTATTCAATGGAGTGACTCTGAATTTTCCTGAGAGCAAAAAGAAGAAAAGTCTTTCTGGCAGGAGAAAGGGGATTGCAGAACCACAGCCCAGCTTTACCTTCTCCAGTATCTCCACTGGAATTCTGAGTGGCTTAGGGGAGTTTTAAGCTTTGTATTATGGGCTTGCAAAGATGAAAAAGAAGAGGAAAAATCCAAACAGAATTAGTTTCTCTGAGCAAGGTGCAATTTTAGTAAGTTTGGGACAGAGATTAAAGTAGTGGCAGAATCCTTCCAATTGGCCCCAAGCAGAACAATGGAAAACATTCCCCAAAATAATCAGGAATCACTTGCAGAAGGGATAAAAAGAAGGTGCAGGGCAGCGCCTGCCTTACCTGTGAACCTGGGATCAATTCTCCTGCTCTGCTGCCAGCCCTGGCCCCTCTGGCTTGCTCTCCTCCCCCCTGCCGCCCCCCTGATGGCTTTTATGGCCTTCCTTGTCACCCGGCTGAGCCGAGCCAGGCCACAGCAAGCTGCCACGCTCTCTGTTGGCTTCCTGTTTGCTCATCGAGCGGCTGTGGTAAAATTTCCATTACACGCTGGACAGGCAGGGCGGCAGAGAGAAGTGAGGCAAAGAAAGACACTCCAACATGACTCTGTGTTTCAGTGGTTCTCCTGATTCATTTGAAAGTGAGAAAGTGCTGTTAGATGGAGAGAGAAGTGAGGAGGGATACCCTGGGTGTGGGAGCTGCAGACTATCTTCCACTGCCCAGTCCAGCTGCTCTGGGTTCCCCTACCCTGTCTGTGAGGGAATGGAGAGGTCTTGATCCTCAGTTCCCCAAGAAAACTCTCCTTCCAACCCAACCCATCAAAAAAGGTTTCCTAAATGCTGCTTCTCTGAATGGAGTCACAAGGCAAACTTCTGTCCTGCTCTGGCCAGGATCTGTGGGGTTGTCCACATCCCCTTCCACCCTAAAGCCATTCAGCAGATCCTCCAGTGAGGCCAAGTCCAGAGAGGAAAGCAGCTCTGCTGCTTCATGGCTCCAAGAAAGTAGATATGGAGGGAAGTAGTTTATTTTTATCTTTCATTTATCCTTGGTGTTTGCAGAAGAGTAATTTAGGCTGTAGAATAGAGGAGGGCAAAGAAAAAGTTGGAAAACTGCCTGCCATGAAAATATAGATGCTGTCAGAGGATCCAGGCACATCTGGAGTGGTGCCTCTTGGTCTGGAGGGGCACAGCTCCATGGCAGGGGGTTGGAATGAGATGAGCTTTAAGGTCCTTTCCAACCCAAACCATTCTCAGATTCTATGATTCAACAAATGCAAACTGGACATTCATTGTCATGAACACTTTCTTCTGGATCAGGTTGCTCCAAGCCCTGTCCAACCTGGCCTCGAACACTTCCAGGGATGGGGCAGCCACAGCTTCTCTGGCCAACCTGTGCCAGTGCCTCACTACTCTCAGAGGGAAGAATTTCTTCCCAATATCCCATTTAACCCTGCCTACCCTCTGTCAGTTTGTAGCCATTCTCATTTGTCCTGTCACTCCAGGCCCTTTGCCCAAAGGCATTGAGGTCAAATAAAGCATTTTAAACATCTTTGATATTTATAAATGTCTCTGTGGTGAATGAGCTTGGCCAAGGATTGCTCTAAGCGGCAGATGGCATGAATGTAACTTAAGGTGCTGCTGGAAAAGTTGCCAGTGGCACCAGGTAAACACATTCACTCCCAGCATGTTGGATGTATCGGCTGATTGCTGTGCACGACACTCCCCATACAACAGCTTCAAAATACCCCATTTTCCATTGCTGCTTCGATACTGACTTCTGAAAACCCGCCTCCGCTAGCAGAGCAGAGTGTTTGATGCCGACAGCTATTCTTTGCAACAAATCTTCTTGTTTATAATACACGGAAATTCAGTATTTTTTAAACTACTGGCTAAGATTGTGTCCTACAAGTCCAGAGAGCCTCAGCCTGTTGCTCACCCAAACTCAGCCCAAAGAACCTTGACAGCACAGCCCCCTCCTGCAATGAATCGCCAGGTTCTCAGATGAGTATTGGGGTGAGCACCCAGGTTTCAGCCCCCAAGTTCTGCCTCTTTCTGCACAAGTAGGAAACAAACAGGTAACGAGTTCAAAAGGAAAATGAGTTGTTTCTTCTGACCCACTGATCCCTGGGCTCCTTTCCAGCCCCACCAAGCCCACAAGTGGGGCAGCTGCCAGCACTGGAGCTCCTTGTACCTTTACTTTGGGCAAGGAGAGATTTCATCTGTTTCAGAGAAAACCAAGCCCATCTGCTGCAGAAAGAGAAAACACAACCTGAAAGTCCTTTTCTCAGGTGTTCCTGCTTCAAAATGACTGTGGTTGCTCTTTGATGGTCAAGCAGACATTGTTCGCCTTTTTTTTGTCTGTTGGTTTTTTGTTGTTGGGGTTTTTTTTTTTGGTTTTCTTTTTTTTAACTGCTCGTATCTATTTTTAGTGACGAGGGGATGGTGCTGAAGGGGCTCTGCTGTGGGTCAGACCAGCAGGGGTTTGGGTCACTCTGGATGTCAGGAAGGGAATGAGGCACAAACAGTCCTGGTGGGACCCCAATGATGGCAGGGGGTGCTGAGAGGGGGTCCAGGGGTGGGACCCCAATGATGGCAGGGGGACGCAGCCGAGCCTACAGGATACTTTCAATAACAATAAAGCAAATACTTCTGATTTTTTTCTTTTGGCTGCTTTAATCGGACAGCATGGTTTTGCAATGAGAAAAGGGATTTTTTCTTTTTTTTTTTTTGTATTTTTCAGCCCCTTCCTGCAGTCCCCATGTTATGAGGGGACAATGGGGAATGTGACCACGGTGTCCTTGTGTGGTGTTCCTGTATTGTGTCCCTGTATTTTTGACTTGTGTGCTCCTGGATGGGCGGACCAGCAGCAGGTGGGAGCAGGAGCTGTGTGTGCCTGTCCCAGCCAGGCTCTGCAGAGCTCAAAACCCACCACTTTTTCCCTTTATCCCCACTTAAAATAATGGCACGACCCTGTCGGGACGTTTCAGGCTGTTGAGGAGCTGCATCCCCCACTCCGCTGTGAATCAGCCTCATGGCCTGCACTGCTCAGAAAGCCCTAGATCAATACCTTGGAAAAAAAAAAAAAAGAAAAAGAGTGTTTTTTTGTTCTGTTTCGCCACCCCAGCCCATGGCCAGCATGGCTGGGGGGAACGCCATCTCCGGCCGGGGGAGCAGCGAGACACAGTGGAGAGAGGGAGGCAGCGAGGGAGCCGCCCACCACCCACACAGTGTTTCCGACCTACCAACACTTTGTGACAAACAAAATCAATTCGGTGTGGTAGTGCTGGTAATGGCGGGCTGAGGGAGAGCAAAATGGCGGGCTGAGGGAGAGCAACATGGTGGGCTGAGGGAGGGGAACATGGCGGGCTGAGGGAGAGCAACATGGCGGGCTGAGGGAGGGGAACATGGCGGGCTGAGGGAGAGCAACATGGCGGGCTGAGGGAGGGGAACATGGCGGGCTGAGGGAGAGCAACATGGCGGGCTGAGGGAGGGGAACATGGCGGGCTGAG
>JAWWTY010000048.1:7850746-7875358 GCA_035222235.1 Margarornis squamiger
TGGGGTGAAATGGGGATGAGCTGGGGGAAATGGGGATGTGCTGGGGGAAATGGGGATGTACTGGGGTGAAATGGGGATGTGCTGGGGGAAATGGGGATGTACTGGGGGAAATGGGGATGTACTGGGGTGAAATGGGGATGAGCTGGGGGAAATGGGGATGTACTGGGGTGAAATGGGGATGAGCTGGGGGAAATGGGGATGTACTGGGGTGAAATAGGGATGTGCTGAGGGAAAGGGAAAGTGCAGATCTTCTGAGGCCAAATAGTAAAAATACACATTTTGATGAGAAAGAAGTGCAGATCTGAGGAAGAATGTGTCTCTGTTGGAGGAAAGTGTAGATCTGAGGTGAAACAGGGATCTGCTAAGGGAAAATAGTGGCTCCACCACTTCCCCGGACAGCCTGCTCTGATGCCTGAGCATCCTTTTGGTGAAGAAACTTTCCTTAATGCCCAATCCAAACCTCCCCTGGCACAACTGTTTCCTCTTTTGCCACCCCTTGTCACCTAGGGGAAGAGACTGACCATGCTGGGGAGGAGAGGGGCAATCCCTCCCCCCAGTAATTAAAGTGTGGCTGCCCCATCCCTGCCAGTGTCCAAGGCCAGGTTGGACAGGGCTTGGAGCAACCCCGTTTAGTGGAAGGTGTCCCCTTCCCATGGCAGCGGGTTGGAATGAGATGTGCTTTATTGTCCCTTCCCACCCAAACCATTCCATGGTCTTCACCCCAGCAGTGGACTCTGGGGACAAACTGAGTTCTGTACTCACACACGCTCCTGTCTTCCCCGAGGACGCCCACGGTGCTGCTCAAACAAGGTCTGCAGGAGCTTTTGCACAAAGGATGGCAGTGGCATTTGTTCATGGTGTTGAGCGTGGTCTGGAAAGATGCCACTGGGCTCCTCCAGCACTGGCAGCAATAGCCCAGAAAGGCTCTGGGTGCTCCTCCATGGACACTGTGACACTGCTGTCCCTTGTCCCACGGCTGCTCACTTGCTGCCCCAGCCAAAACCCCCCTGTGCCTGCCTGTCCTCCCGTGTTTGTGCTCACGAGCTCTCCTTCCACCCACACAGGGACCTATTTTTAGCAGGCACTAATCAAGTGTCAGTGCTGGCTCTGAGCGTGGCTTTCAGCTGAGGGCTCCTTCTTTCACCAAGTGCTGGCAGGAACTCGTGTGTGTGTTTTCTTTTAAATCTAGTTGAGAATTTACACAACGTGCCGCAGAGCACTGGCGGTTATTTCAGGCCCATCACACCCAAGCCCACACTGAGTGATCACCAGGTGACTCTCCATTTTGGCGAGGGCCTGGCAGACCGTGCCTTTCCTGGCCCTGTGCTGCTGGCAGCACCCGCCTGCCTTCCCCGACCCCTCAGGAGCTGACTCGGGGCCTGGGATGCCCAGATGAGAGTTAGGTTTGCTCCTTTTGGAACATTCATCTCCTGCACAAAGATGTTCCATCAGCACTTTGAAAATGCTCTGGGGGGGTCACAGCCTCCTCTGGCTGAACCCTTCTCATGGGGCTGGTGGGCTCCCCTTCCACTGGGGTCACCCTGCTCTGCTAACAGAGTTCTGGGACCGATACCAAACCTGCTCCTCACCACGTCTTGAGCAGCTCTGATTCAGCAAGAGCTGGGACTGGGGTGAGCTCTGTTTCACTTCGGCTGCTGAACTCAAACTGGGACTTGGTGCTTCTTCAGCTGAAGTGTGACGTGATCTGAGCTGAACTTCATAGAATCTCCTGAGATGGAAGGGGCCTACAAGGATTATGGAGTCCATAATCCTTGGGCCTGCACAGGACAGCCCCACCAATCCCACCATGTGCCTGAGACCATTGTCCAAATGATTCCTGGGCTCTGGCAGATTCGATGCTATGGCCTGTTTCAGTGTCTGACCACGCTCTGGGGAAATAAACATTTCCTAATATTCAGCCTAAATATCCCTGGACACAGCTTCGTGCCACTCCCTTGGGTCCTGTCACTGATTAGAGAGAGCAGAGATCACTGCCTGTCCCTCTGCTGCCCCTCGTGAGGAAGTTGTAGATCACGATGAGTCTTTCCCCAGACTCCTCCAGACTGAACAAACCAAGTGACCTCAGCTGCTCCTTATGTCTTCTCCTCCAGACCCTTCACCATCCTCATGTCCCTCCTTTGTACACTCTCTAATACCTTCCTTGCAGACAGGAGGAATTTCCTCTCTTCTGACACCAAGTCTTTCTTCAGATCAAGAGCGTGGTATTCTCTACCTCCCACCACTGCTCATGGCATCTCCCCTCTCAGGACAGTAGTCCCAAAGGGTCATGAATCCTACTGGGGGTCCATGGGAAGTGACAAAGAATGGCTCTGTTCAAGAAAACCAGAGAAAAAATTTATTATTGTCCTTTATAAAATATCTCCAATAAGTTATATAGGCAAATATTTAAATTAAAATAAATTAACTCTGCTCTATGCTGGGACACACGACTGTCCATAAAGTCAAACTAGGATTTATGTTTCTTTGAAAAAATATGCCCTAGATCTCCGATGTAAGATTTGAAAAAAATATCTATGCTTGGTGAGAGGAGGAGAAATCTGCACTGGACAGAGGGGTTAAGGTGCGGTGCTGAAGCTGCCTGGTGCCAGTGGCACCTCCACATCCAGCTAAGTGCTAAGAGCATCCTCATCATCACTCCAGTCAGGAGGAGCATCTGTCCCAAAGTACCGATCGCCAAAATTCCCTGTGGGGAGAGAAAGAGTCAGAGTGCAGCACTGCGGGAGCCCTGGGACCCATCCTCCTGCCTGTCCTCATCCCAGCAGGCAAGGGGACAAAAGCAGGTTTATCTGACAGCTTGAACAGCACAGAAACTTGAGTGGCAGCAAAACTGGAGCAGCCTGGAGGCTGGTTTAGCACCCTGTGGAAGGGTGTTTCCTGGCACAGCAGAGGTGAAGACAGAAGAACACAGTGAGCTTGTTTTGGGTGACTTGTGGAAGGTGGCAGCTTAGGGAAGGAGGCGGGCACAGGGCTGCCCCAGCTGTCCCAGCGAGACTTCTCCACCTAGGGCTGGAGGAGGCTCATGGCATGTGGAATGGCTGTCATTGCTTACAAGGGAATGGCTTCCTGGCAGTTTTCAGAGCCAGCATGTCAATCCCACCCACATGCCAGCAGGGCCCAGGAGGGGCAGTGGGTCCCTGGGTAAAATAAGGCCAGACCTAAACTGCTGCTGACAACCAGGGCTTCATCTTTCCCCACCAGAAGCACCAAAAATCCCCCTGCCACAGGTGGGATACTCACCGATGCCAGGGATTATCCGGAAAAGGTCATTCACCTTCTTGTCCACAGCTGTGGTGATGATCTTCACACGGGGGAACGCATAGGCGACCGAGTGGACACCCATCTCTGCCATAAGCAGGGAGAGGAGGAAGATCTTGTCCTCTGGGACATCATGATCCTACAGGAAATGCACAGGGTCAGCTCAGGGTCACCCCAGCCTGTGCTGTGTGCCCTGACACCATCCTTCCCATGGAGGAGGGAAGGTTGCTCCAGAGCCGACCACCTGCCCACTCCCCTCCATACCAGCAGCACCCGCACTGCCATCATGGCTGCGGCGCCCGTGGAGACCGTGCAGTCCATCAGGATGACGTGGTCTTCGCTGATGTCCTTTGGCAGACGCAGATAGTGGAGCTGGGCAGAGGAAGAGAGAGCAGCTTAGAAGCTCTTTTAGAGGACTGAAGGATCCTTCATTCATCTCTAACCCTGGGACCCCGCCTGTCAGCTCGGAGACAGTGCAAACACTCAGGCAGCAAAGCAGCCCCTGTGTACACAACCATGCTGGCAAAGCCCACTTGAACAGCTTTCAAAGCACTCAACCCCTGCCAAGACCAACTCCTGGGTCATTGAAGAGCTCTCAGCAAACACCTGAGTCACCCACCACATGCAGGTTAACACCAGATGCATTTGGCAGCCCCAGGCTTTACCTCTGGCTCGCCCGTGTTGCAGTTGGTCTGGATGAGGATGGTGCCAATGCGGACGTCCTTGCACACTGCACGCAGTGCTGGCTCCATGGTCTCTCCTGCTCGCAGGATGGACACCCCGGTGATCTGCAGCACACAGCCAAGGTGGGCACATGGTCTAGGAGCTGCCACCAGCCCACATGGGCAACCCCAAAGCACACCCCTTCCAAGAGGGCTGTGCTGCTCCCAGTCCAGGCTGCTTCCCTCAGTGGGAGAGCAGGAGTGGCACAGTGACACTGCTGCTGGCACCCTTGGCCACTGACCTGCCTGACCTGATGGTCCAGGGTGTTACACTCACAACAGCAGGCATCAAACCCAGCCTGATGGCAGCCAGGGGGCCCTTCCCTGTACCCACTGGGCTTCCAGAACACCCCCATGGGGCATGTCTCCATAGTGCTTTGGCTTCCACTTACCTGCTTCCCACTGTATGTCCTCCCTTCGTAATCGTGTCCCTGAGGGGTCTGGACTGTGCAACTCTACAAAAACCACGTAAGAAGTGTTACCAGCAGCTCTGACATGGCTCTCAGAGGAGCCCTGGAGTCACCCAGCCATGGGCTGGGCTGGACCCTAGGACACCAAGGCAGGACACGGTCACACCACTGCTTTATAGCCTTGGGGAGCCCTGGTGCTTTTTGATCTGGGAAAAAGGGCTGATCCATGGGGAAGGTTGGAGGAGCAACACCAGGACTGTCCTGGCTCCCCAGCATTTTTGCGTTAGGAATTGGAGAGGAAATCCAGCAACTATAGCCCTGAACCCACCTGGAATGGGAGCAGGGAGAGCGCGTGCTCAATCAGTAACCGCATCAGCCTCTTGGAGTAGAAAATGAACTCGTCTCTGCTGGTCTCCTTGTTTCTACAGGGGAGGGAAAGGGAATGTCAGCTGTGGACTAAAATGTGCCCCATGAGATGCTGGTAGAGGTCAGAGGCAGCCCCTGCTGCTCTCTGGCTCTTGTTTGCACCATCTGAGCCTGGAACTGTGGTGTCCATTTTAAGGTAAAAAAACTGAAAAATTTTTGGCAAAACCACTGAGCACCAACTATGCAGCCACTCTACACAGGGGCCACCATCATCATCCCTGTCTTGTGTCTCCAGGCCATGAGGACAGGCAAAAGTGGGACTGGGGATCCCAAAGCCAGCCAAGCCCACCCCAGTGGCAGCTGAGCCCCATCCCACCCCAGGCACTGCAGCAGGGGCTTTACCTGATGATGGTGTGCATGCCCCTCACCTGAGGGGTGCTCTTCAGCACACTGAGGGTCTGAGGAAGAGGGTGGCACTGGTGAGCAGAGGCCAGGGCGGCCCTGAAAACCAAACACATGGTCAGAAGGTCTGGGGAAAGCTGCCTGAAGGCTGGAGCACAGCACATGGCCAGAGCCATCCTCCCAGATGTCATCTCACACCGCAAACACACACCAAGGCCATCCAGCTGAGCCGAGTGAGCAGCCAGCCCTGCCTGGTCCCTGTGGCAAAGGGACCTGCTCCCATGAATGAAGGTCACTGGAGCTAGTGGGACCTTGCAGCCCAAGGACCTGCCCTTTCTGCTGGGCAGTTGACCCATGGTTGATAGAATGGTTTGGTTTGGAAGGGGCTTTAAAGACCATCTCGTTCCAACCTCCTGCCGTGGGCAGGAACACCTTCCACTAGACCAGGTTGCTCCAAGCCCCATCCAGCCTGGCCTTGAACACTTCCAGGGATGGGGCAGCCACAGCTTCTCCGAAGGTGGTTGGCCCATCTTGGTTTCCACTGGTTGGAAAGAAAGTGGAAAATAAAATCAAAACCTTTTCCTGTTCTGGAGTCCTATCTGGTGATGGATCCTGGACTCCTGAGGTGAGGAGGGACTGTAGTGGTTGTGTCTGTCCTACAAGTGCCAGATGTCACCAGGAATGGGACAGGCAGCCAGGCTGGTGGTGCTGGCACATGGCTGGAACGTGACCATTTCAGAGAGCACCAGGTCCATTCCAAATTGGGAACAGCTTCAAGACTTTATGGCAGGACAGGAATGGCTCTGTGTGACTCATTCCACATAACGAATAGGGCTGGGAGCTATTCTTGGATCAAGGGAACACCATTCATGGGGAAAAGCACAATGGAGCCCCATTAGTCACCTCTCCCTGTGAGAGCAGCAGTAATGAGAGGAAGGTCACATTTGGCTTCCACAAGGCTGGGCAGGATGGACAAGCAACTTTGTCTGGGAGGAGGGCTGGGGTCCGAAAGCCACATATCAGATCACACATGTGCCAGCAGCTGCATCCCAGTCAGAGAGATGGTGGGGAGGTGGAGAAGAGAGCAAATGAAAGCACTGTATGATTAAGATTTCAAATCAAGCAGAAACCTGGATTAATGGCACACAGAGGCACGCAAGCGGAGAAGACAGAGAAGATGGGTAGGCATGGAGGAGGGCAGAGCTAGGTGACTTGAGGCCTCCATCCACATAGCCATCTCTTGGTCTTGGCCAACTAACACCAAACAAGACATTCCCAAGGCCTGTGGGTACTTAAGGGCTCCTTCTTGTTTTGGCCAACTCCAGTCCTGTGTAGCAACCAAGGGTCCCCATGCAGGGAATACTCCAGAGAGCCAGGACAACTGGCAGCCTCATGGAGAGCATGGATGGGTTGTGGTCCCATCGTGGGCTCGCCCACTGCCTGCAGAGCCCATCAATGGTTTGGAACAAGCAGCCCTCAAGGCCCTGGACCTGCTGTCAGTGAAGCGAGCTCACTCTGTTAGTCGCTGCCCCGCGGATTAGCTGCCACCAGAGTCGCTCCCGCACCAGGGCTGTGCTGCCAGCAGCACCCACAGCTCTGCCCCTGCAGCCCTCCCTTCCCTCCTCCTGCCAGACCTGTCCTGGGAACAGATCCTGGAGCCACAGCCCTACTTAAACTCCTCTCAGCCTCCAGGTTGCCCACGAGGTGGGTGAGGGCATAAGCCCTGCCTTGGGCAGATGGTGCTTGCATAGGGACTGCCTGTTTGCCTGCTTTAAGGAAGTAGAGATGGGCCCCCTAACACAGAGCCACACACCTGCTCATGGCCCTGGCTAGGTTTGCCCAGGTGACAAACTGCTAAACTATTGTTGCCCAAACCAGAGGAGCTGTTTGGGTCATCTCCCACCCAGCAGAGTCCACCCAGCAGGGGCACAGGGCTGAGCTCGCCACTGGCACCTGCCCCCTCCATCACTGCCAGGTCTATGTCACAGCATCCTGCCATGCCAGTGGGATGGGCAGCCCCTTCCCTGCCCTGGAGTGACCCAGCTCCTGCTCCCTGCCACAGATAACAGTGAGTGCTCCAAGCTACATGAGTGGTGGGAACACCTCCCCTGCACCCTGAGCTGTCAACAGGCCTCCAGGAAATGCTGTCAGCGTTCTGTCACTGAGCTTTCTGCACCTTCCTGTGACATCCACGCAATGCGGGGACAGGGAGGTCTAGATGCCATCCTGTTTGGAAGCCACTCAGTGCTGTGGGGGTCCCTATGGTACTTTCTGGAGGAACAGATCCCATTTTCTGGGATAAAGCTACTCCCTCAAGTGCATCCACCCCTGTTTGGTCCACACAGCCCCAGCAAAGCAGGACCCCATGAGCTGTTTGCCCCAAGACCCCCAACCTGGGTTAGTGAGGCAGCTCACCCTGCACAGCCCTTGCCCACTCCCCGCCATTAGTGTCACAACCAAAACACTGCCATAAGCGTTTGTCTCCTCACATATCCCAGCGCAGCTTCCTCTGGTCACCCGATGGGAGGGATGTTCAGGGGAGACAAGACAGGAGACACGAGAGTTTAAGGGAAGAGGGACAAACAAGACATGAAACACAGGAGAAAGCACTGTCATTAGTCAAAGGGGGAAAAAGGTCCCCTAATTGATCAATGGTTCTTGGACGTGCCTGGTGCCCGGGCCATCGCTGTGCAGAATCAGTGCTCCTCCCTTGGTGACTGAGTCATGTCACCACTGCCCACCACGGCACTGGCTCCACTGCTCCAGAGACGTGGTAGGGATGCTGTCCCACTTCTGTCCCAGGTTCTTCCACACTGAAACAGTGGCTCTTGAAGCCCAGAGGGACATAGAACCATAGAATCCTAGAATGGTTTGGGTTGGAAGAGACCTTAAATATCAGCTCGTTCCACCTGCCCTGCCACGGGCAAGGACACCTTCCACTAGGCCAGGTTGTCCCAGGCTCCATCCAGCCTGGCCTTGAACATTTCCAGGGCTCATGTCCAGCCCTCACCCAGGGCTCTGCTGCAATCCCAGAGCAAGTGCAGGCACTCAAAGCCAAAAACCTCTGTCCAACCTGCAAAGCCTTCATCCAACCTGCCCTGCTCCCAGGCAACTGCCTGTGGGCTCACAGGGGTGTCCTGCTCCTGTATGCTGGAGAGATAATCTGCTCAAGCCTTGGAGAGCCTGGAAAGCCAAGAGCACTGGGAACATGGGGAGAAACCATCTGAACTGAACATCACTGCCCACTGGGAAGACCTTCCTTCCCCCAGGCTCACCTGGACCTGCCCTGGGGTCATCATGCCTGGAGAAGGGCTGCAGGCTGAGGGAAGAGCTCAGCTCCTCCATCAGCCACCCCACCACTGCCGTGTCACCCCCTCCCCATCCCAGCAGGGATGGAGGGAGCTTGATGCCTCCTGCCCCTCCCTGCCAGGCAGGACTGTGACGGAACATCCAGACGAGCAGCCATGAGCACGTCAAGAAAATGTCTTATTTTGGAAACTTATTTTTTCCCACTGAGAACAAAAGCTTTAAAAGTGAAAAAAAAACAGAAAGAAGAAGAAAGAAAGAGAGAGAGAAAGGGGTGACCATCTCCCAGGAAGGCTTCAGGGAACATCCTCGGCTCTTTGTGGAACATGCTATTGAGCAGGAAGCAGACAAGAGACATCCAGCTACAAAGGAGTTGATGCAGTCAAGGCATTTCAAACACGTACACGGCTGCCTTTCAGGGCTGACATTTCAAACAAGGGCTATTAAACTGCGCCACGGGTTGATATTTAAAGACACAATTGGCAAAGGGCATGCCAAGCTGATCGGGACCTTGGGGGTGGGGAATATTGATTGGCGAGGGGAATTGGCTGGAAAGAGTGCTGGCTCCAGGAGCAGGGCTGGATGCTGAGAGCATGGCAGGAGGGATGTGGAACAGGATGGCTTGGGAGCACTGTGCCTCGGGGGGGCATGGGTTGGCTGCTACAACTCCTGCTACCAGGCTCCAGCAGAAATACCCACCTGGGCATAGATGGAATGGGAGTGCTGGTACGGAATTACATCTCCAACACGTGCTCAGTTAAACATGGGGGAAACTGGGCAAGAAATAACCCAGCAGCAAGGGTGCTAAAGTCTGACCTGTACTCTGAGGGATTAACTAGGAAGGCAATGAAGCTCCTCAGCAGTCAGCAGCCATAGGATGAAAACAAGCCTTGTAGGTACAAGGAAGGCACCACTTCCTTTGAACTCCGCAGAATTCACCCACCTGATCAGGGAAGGGCAGTCCGTTCCTGTCCTAGCCAGCCCCTGGGTCAGGAAAGGCAGCCCTGGAGCACAGACTCCAGAAGCACCTCGGACTGGGGCCACATCTGAGCAGCCAGGTTTTATCCTCCCAGCACAAAGCCCTCTCTGCATCCCCACTGCCAGCAAACAGCGGTGACATCAGAACAACAACCGTGACATTTAGACGAAGCCATTCCAGACAAGAGGATGGGGAATTGTTTGTGATGAAAAGCCCATATTTGCCAGGCACATCTCACTCAATACATCTTTCCATCCACCTTGCTCCTCTTGCAGAACCCACAGAGGGGCTGGGGGAAACAGCAGTGGCAGTAAAGCACTGGGGCTCCAGCAGCAGAATAGATTTGGGTTTTTGCAGGAAATTTTTTCCAGATTTTATGTCAAAGGCATAAACAGAAACCATGAGCCTTCATCAGAATATAAAACCACCTGTGGCTGTGATGATCACAGAGGTGTTTCTGGAGGTCAGGGTTACCTTTCCAACATAGCTATCATAAAACGACTAATACTTTATGGATATTAAATACCTGTTTTTAAGGTGCAGAAAATATCACCTGTACTGAGTCCCCTTTGATTAAAGGGGACAATCACTGTAGAGAAAGGAAATTTTATATGTGTGTGTACATATATATATACATTTTATTTCTGCATATATATATATGTAATTTTATATGTACATATACACACATACAAACACATACACATTAGTGTCTTCATTAACGTTATTCCTGCCATATTTTAAAGCAACAGATTTATTTTCGTACTAAAGAGCACCTTCCCACCTGGACCTCCAGACACAGAGGGAAGCTTAGATGTCTGTATGGAAATGTCAGGCCCCAGGGTGTTAAACAAGCAAAGAGAAATAAAACATCCACTCACTCTAGTCTAGAAATGACTGGCTGAAGCAGAAATAGTAAAGCAAAGCCTTTTCCCTGTTCATCTCAGGTATTTTAAAAGCTCACTGTATGCCAAACGTAAATTTTAGGGTTACTTAAGTTGAGCATCTCCATTCAATAACAGAGATCTATATGGAAACCCATTTGCAGTAATGCATTCCCTCTGCTTCCTACAAAAATACCTGAAAGCCTTAATGGAAGTAAGAGAGCCAAAGTCCCATCTGGAGCCACATGCTGGAGAGGTTAAGTAAATCAACATACATGTTATAGCATCTACCTGCAGATACTGGGAAACTAGAAATCCTGCTGGATTTGGGCAGCAGAATTTTCTCAGTCCTCCAGCAGTGGCTGTGCACCCTATGGATGCTGTGGGAAAGGGGGCACCTCTGGCACCATGTGAAGCTGCTACGTTCCTCTGGGTGCCATCAGGCAGATCCCTGTGTGCAGTGAGGGGTCCAGGGTTTCCACCACCCTCAAGATCACAGAATGGTTTGGGTTGGAAAAGACCTTGAAGTACATCTCATTCCAACCCCCTGCCATTGGCAGGGATACCTTCCACTAGTCGAGGTTGCTGCAAAGCCTGTCCAAGCTGGCCTTGAACACTTCCAGGCATGGGGCACCCACAACTTCTCTGGGCAACCTCACTGGAAAGTATTTCTTCCCAATATCCAATCTAAATCTTTCTTCCTTTGGTTTACAGATGTTCCCCCTTGTCCTATCACTATCTGCCCATGTAAAAAGTCACTGTCCACCATTTTTTTTAAGATGCTTTGCCTAATCTATTAATTGATGTTTAATGATCTTTAATCATCAGAGATGGAGAGTTGCTCTGAAAACCATTCATCTTAGAGAATGAAGAGCAATAAAAGAGAATCTCAGGATGCAAAGCCTCTCCTCTTGCAAAGACTGGGGGTCCCCAGCTACAAACCTGGCCCTGCCCGAGCTTCAGGGGTCTGCACTCAAGCTGGCTTTACATCCCTGGAGAGCAGCCCTGTCCCTGCCATCCCAAAGCCAAGGACAAGGTGGCCTTTTGTCACCTTTGAGTGTGACAAGGCCATGCACTATGTGAGCTGTCGGTCCCGCTGCAGGTCAGGGAGAGGCCAAGCAGTGCCTGGCATTGGAAATGCCTCGGCTGCACAGACAGGACAGAGTGAGGGCTCTTACCTGACACTGAGTTCACGCTGCGGCAGCAACACAAAGACACAATGCAACCGGTATTAAGCATTGTCAACACCAGGGTCGTTTCAAGATAAAAAAAAAGGAAAAATAGGAATATTTTCCTGCATTCACATGTAGCCTTTTACCCTTCTTCCCCTCCCCAGCTCTATGAAAGCCCTCCCAGTCCCACTCTGGCATGGCTCGCAGCAGCACCCAGAGGAGCTGCTGGGTGTGCCACTATATTCCCTCGCTGGATTCTAAGGGCTGGGGGGAAACAGACATTCCCCTCTCCTGGACTGTGCCCCATGGCTGGGTGCCCTCCTCAGCCTAGTGCTAGCAGCAATGCCAGGGATCTGATCCTTCCTGCTGTGACTGAGGGTTTAGAAACCACATTCCCGATCTCCCAGAGTTTAGTGCTGGCAATCCAGGCAGTCAGGTGCTCTGGGAGGGGGAACCCGCCAAGACACCTTTGCCCAAGAGTGGTCCTGCCTGAGCAGGCATGGCAAGCAGGATGCTGTGCTGTGCCAGCTCCCATCCCAGGACCGAGCAGCTCCTGCCACCTGGGAGCCCCAAAAGACTTGAAGGAATCAAGCCCTTTACTTTCAGGTGCACCCATTTCCAGCTCACACTCCCTCCACCTCCCAGGACATTTGTCTGAGCATCTCCACGACTGAAACACCACCAAAGCTACAACCGTGGGGAGGGAGGAGGCTGTGCTGCTGGGGGACAGCAACACACAACAGCATCAGCTGATTGCGGGGTCACAAACCACCAGCCAGGACTGGCCCAGGACACACAGGAGACTTGTTAAAGCCAGTGGTGGTGAAGTGATGGAGCATTTGCCTGGATCGGGGCTCAAACATGACAAGGCTTGGGGTTTTGAAATTCAGGGCCTGCACTCAACACAGAAGTGGAAAAGTGGGCTCCTGAATGGAAAGACTGTGCAGCAGTGTCTGCATGGGGGGAAGAGGAGAAGTCCAAGAGCTGAAGCAGTAGAGGGTGTGGGGCGATGCTGCCCCAGGAGGGCTGCAGGCAAGGGGGCACATCCCTTGAATCATGGAAGGATGATTGATTTGTCCCCTGATGATGTGCTCTCCCAGCTAGGGAAGGAAGCTGCTGCTGGACGGCAGCTGACAGAAGGAGCCATGACTAACGAGAGCAAAGGGACAAGGCAGTTTCCTTCACTGGAGTGAGGGAGAGGGCTGGGAGAAGTTCACAGGGACTCCCACACCTGGAGCACAGGGAAAGCCAGGCCATTCCCACCTCAGCACCCAGAGCACAGTTCCCTGCACCACCACCGCTGCCAGGCAAGGCTGAGAACCTCTCTCACCACCCAGCAGCTCTTACCTCTTCCAGCTGGCTGTGGACATGCTGAACAATCAGATCGATGGCCACAGTGTTTCCACTCCCTGGAGTGAACCAAAAGCAAAGGAATTAGAGAATCACAGAATGGTTAAGGTTGGAAAAGCCCTCCAAGATCATCGAGTCCAACTGCTGCTCCAGCACTGCCAATCCCACCACTAAACTGTGTCCCCAGGTGCCACATCTACACATCCTTCAAATCCCTCCAGGGCTGGTGGCTCCACCACTGCCCTGGGCAGCCTGTGCCAGGGCTTGATAGCCCTTTTGGTGAAGAAATTTTTCCTGATACCCAATCTGAATCTTCTCTGGTGCAACTTAGTCCTGTCACTTAATACCAGGAAAAGGGCAATCACCCTGGTCAGGAACCAGTTGTTTTCCATGTTTCTTCCCCAAATTTCCCACTGTGTTCAAAAGCACACTGTATCCCTGCCTCCCTCAAAAGCAGGAGACATTCCTGCTTTTATTAAATCCTTATTCAATAATTTGTTATAGGGTATCTACAAGTCACCTCCAGCTCTTAAATCACTGTGCTGCAGGACCTCACAGGGCAGGAGACTGGCTGAGGGAGAAGCACAGATTTTCCCCATGGAATGTGTGTTTGGCCAGTGTTTGGAGACACCTGGCTGGAGGAACCTTTGGTTTGGCATGGGACAGCCACTCTCTGTCCTTGCCAGCTGGAGGGTGGTGGACTGGCCAGCAGAGGTGATGGCAGAGGGATGGGGTCTCTGAGGGATTTCAGAGGTGCCCCCAGGCCAGCCCTGGGGAGGTACCTCGGGGGACGACGATGTCGGCGAGGCGCATGGTGGGCTGGATGTACTGGTCAAAGGCAGGCTTGACAAACTTGTTGTACTGCTTGATGACACCCTCGATGTCCCGGCCACGCTCGCTGATGTCCCTGCGCAGGCGGCGCACCAAGCGGATGTCCGAGTCTGTGTCCACAAATATCTTCAGATCGAGGAGCTGAAGTGAGAGGGGAGGGGACAAACCCCACGGGGTCAGGGGTGTGACTCAGCCCACCTTCCCCCCGTGCTCAGCACAGCACCTGTGTAACAGCCCCTGGCTCTGCTCTACTCTGCTCCAGCCTAGGGGAGCCTCTCCCAGCTGGTGCTGCAGTGAGTCCCTTGCTGCCACTTGCCCCTTACTCTTGTGTCCCCTGAGACTTCTCCTGCTCCAAACCCTGTCCACACTACTAAGCAGCTCCAACACATTGGCTGGATGTTATTTAGGAGAGAGGAGACAAAAGAAGTTATTGCCCACAACACAGACCAACAGGCTGCACCCAGGAGCACTGGCTTCTTAATCATAGAATCCTGGGATAGTTTGAGTTGGAAGGGACCACAAAGATCATCTGATTCCAAGCCCCTCCTATAGGCAGGGAATTAATGCTGGAAAGTTGCTCAGCACAGCAGGGCAGCTCATGACTCTGCCCTTAATTGTGAGAGGCAGGAGGAGGGATGCTGAGGAAGATCTCCTGCGGGGTTCACTCAGCTGTCCACTGGAGGTCATCCTTGCTCCAGGAAAGTGCAACCCAAGCTCTTGCTTGGCAGGGGAGGAAACTTTTTAGACAGCGCTTGGCTAAGTCTGTGCATGACTCACTGCCTGCTGGAGCGTTTGTCAGGGCTGTGAAGATGCTCTGAGGGCTGGAGCACCTTTGCTGTGAAGACAGGCTGAGAGAACTGGGGCTGTTCAGCCTGGAGAAGAGAAGGCTGCAGGGAGATCTTAAAGCTCTTTCCAGTGCCTAAAGGGGCTCCAAGAGAGCTGGAGAGGGACTTTGGACAAGGGCCTCGAGTGACAGGACAAGGGGGAATGGCTTCAAAAGGACAGAGAGCAGGATTAGATTAGAGATTAGGAGGAAATTCTTCCCTGTGAGGGTGGTGAGGCCCTGGCACAAGTTACCCAGAGAAGCTGTGGCTGCCCCATCCCTGGGAGTGTTCAAAGACAGGTTGGATGGGGCCTGGAACAACCTGGACTACTGGAAAATGTCCCTGCTCATGGCAGGGGGATGGAACCGAATGGTCTTTAAGGTTCCTTCCAACTTGTGATTCTGTGATGTGTCCAAATAATTCCCAAGAAAGCCTGAACTGCTGGATGAGTCCATGCTGGGAACACCAGTTTTGTACAGTAGGAGTTCAGCAGACCTTGCCTTGGGCTATGCAAGCTGCAGCAGTGCAGAGGTGAGCTATTTCTAGTTGTATTTATGCACCAGCACTGCCAGGAACCAGGTCACCACTCAGCTCCTGGTTCCTGGGCACAAATGGCTGAGACCAAGGGATTTGCTGAAACATTTGACTTCTGCCAGGGGCTCTTCCCCTGCTGCTGCACAGTCAAAGCTTGTTTCTCCTGCACAGGGAAGTGCTGCAGCAGCTGGTATAACCTGGAGGAGGTCACCTCCCTGCTTCTGGACCTCAGGAGAAAGCATCCTCACACCATCTCCCCCCAGCACCGTTTCAAAACCCTTCCTCACCTTCAGGAGCTCCTTGTCTGCAAATGCCATGATGCCTTCAAAGATAATCACATTGGCGCCATACAGGGTTTTCTGTGGAGTCAGAATGGATGTGGTTAAGCAGAGAACATCTGTTCAGAGATGCCTCCTCCCAGGGAACCTCTCTCAGTTGTGACTGCGACAGCTCACCCAAAAAAATGCGCCCTGAGCCAGGCACAGAGCAGAGGGCAACAGTGCAAATCTGACTGCAAAGGGCAAGTGCTGGAGGGGTCCAGTTGGCTCCCTCTCCCCTGCCTTGGCCATCCCCCACCCTGTCCCACCCCCCTCAGTGTCCCATACCCATTCCTTCTTCCGGCTGTGGGTGGTGAAGTCGTAGATGGGGATTTTGACACTCTTGCCTTGCTTCAGCTTCTTGAGGGTGGCGATGATGAGGTCAAAGTCGAAGGCGTCGGGGTGGTCAAAGTTGAAGTCATTGCTGGCTGCCTGCTCCTGCTGCTGCTTGGTCAGCACCTGCCACAGAGCAGAGCTTAGGGCTCATGGCTGTGCAGTTCCCTTCCGACTGCTGTGCCCAGTCACTTCTTCCCTGCCCCAAAAACCATCAGAAGGGGGAACCACACAGCTGTCAGTAGATCCACATCGCGTTTCCCCACTGGGGGTTACCACACAACCCCAGAATGGGTTGGGTCAGAAGGGGCCTTAAAGCTCATTTTGTTCCAACTCTCCTGCCTTGGTCAAGGACACCTTCCAATAGACCAGACTACTCTAAACCCCATCCAACCCGGAATCAAACTCTTCCAGGGATGGGGCAGCCACAGTTTCTCTGGGGAACCTGTGCCAGTGCTTCACTACCTGAGGGTAATGCCAAGGGCCACAGCAGCCTGAAGAGCCTGGTCAGGGACATGCACAGCCTCACCTTGTAGAAGGAGTCCATGGACAGCAGAACCACCCACGGGACATCAAGAGCCTCAATGATCATGGTGGCCACTGTGGTCTTCCCAGAGGCGCTGCCTCCTCCCAGGCCTGCCAGGGAAAAAGGGATGGAGTCACCAACCCCAGGCACAGCCTTTCCCACCACAGGCTGGAGCCCAGGTTCTGCACGGTTGCACTAAGCTGGAGGAACCTCCAAAGAGGGAAAACACAGGCACTCCAAGACATCATCCTTGAAAAAGTCAAATGGCATGTACTGGAACTGCCAGCAACATGCCCAGTAAAATCTGGGAAACCCTTCACTAGATGGTTGTGTAACACGGTGAGAGCTGGCATGGGCACCAGTCCAGACTAAATCCCTGGGAACTCGTGACAGCCCAAGCATCAGGAGCTGAGGGAAAAACAATCAAAGACTCTGGTCTGCTATAATCCATCACCCCCTCTGCACACTCTTGATTTCAGCCCACCCAGTCAATGCTGGACTAACCACTGGGACTCTTCCTGCTCCTGTTTGGGCTGGGGCCAACCCCAAATTTCCATGGAGCTGATGGGGTAGGAATTCCCCCAAGATCTCCTGGGGATTCACAGGGCAGGTGACAATGATGTTGCCTGGGCAGTGTAGAGGTGTCCTACCTATGACAAAGGCCTCCTTGGACTGTGTCCCGTGCTCGTTGTACCATGGTGGCCGCCCTGCCGTGTAGATGGTCCTCTTGCTGGTCCGCAGCAGGGGGGGCTCAGACTTGCACTGGCTGGTGGTCCGCTTCCGGGGGGGCTTGGTGGAGCCCACCGTGGGGTACAGCCGGTCCAGGGACTCAGCACTGCTGTTACTGGGGATGGCGAGAGGAAGGAATGCAGTTACTGGGAGTGGGGAAGGACACGTGTTCCCGGTGTGTGGGAGCAGGGTCTTGAGGGGGTCCCACACCACATAGATGAGGGATGCAATGGAAGAGAGGGAGAGGCAACCACAGCCCTGCTGCAGCACTACCAGCACTGACACCTCTGTGACCCTGGGCCACAGTCAACACTGAGGAATTCTCACAAAGGAGCAATTTTAACCTGGAAGAGGCACAATGCAAGCATCCCTCCCTAAAGTCCTGCTGCCTGGGGAAGGTCTGTGTGAAATAAATCCCACACTGAGCTCTCAAGGCACTGAGGGCTGTGTTACAGGGGGCAACAACTCATCCTGATGTGCTGAGGGACCTTTCTTGGGAATAAAAGTCAAACAAGGGCTATAGCTCAACTGTCGTCATCCCTCCCATTGCCACTTCTATTCCTCTCCCCACTCTTGAGCACTCCACTCCCACTCAAGCTCTAGTTTCCCCAGTCTTTTGTCCTGAAGCCCCTGGGGACAAGCCAGTGAGCTGGGCAGAGCCAGGCAGTGGGACTGCCAAGATGTTGGCATCAGCTTTGCCTTGGGAGCTGAGTGAGCTCTGAGCTCACCCAGAGCCTTGGAGCTGCTGAACGCCTCTCCCTTATCTCCCCTCCCACTGCAGCCCTGGGGAGGGAGAGGAACAACACACCCTCTGGAGCCCTTTCCAGCTTGGCAGCAGGAGAGCAGTGGCTGGGAAATGATAAGTGGCCTCTGGCCAGGAGATAAGCTACAGGCACTGCCCAGCAAGCGTGGGGACTGGGAGGATTATTTATACCAGTGCCCTCTCCTCCCTGCTCATGCTCCGCTGCCTCAGAAGGATGTTTGCTCCCTGGGAGAAGGTGCAAAGGGCTCTCCCTGCTCGGGCTGCTCCTCTCCCCAACCAGGACTGGGCTGGAAGGAAAACCAAGAGATCTGGGCACCGATGGCTCCAATCTGCCAGAGTTTGGTACAGCCCAGCTGAGCCAGTGGGGCTTTGCTGCTGCTCTGTTAGAGTTTGCTTTTGAAAGGGCTTAAACTGCAGGGCTTTACAGATTTTGGGTTGATTTTAAGCTGTTTTGGTATGAAGGTTAATTCCTTTCCCTCCCTGAGCCCTTTTTAAAACAATTTTAGATAAAGATCAAAATTTCAGGCCAGCCATCTGTGCGTGAAGTGACCTGGCAAACTCCATGGGCATGGTGGGGTTCCCTCAGCAAACCTCCCATGCACAGCAGGGTCCCCCCAGAACACCATCCCTACCCCCTCCACTGGCACATCCCCGCAGAGCAGGCAAGGAGACAGGGATTTGCCTGACTTTGCTGAACTCCGGTTAACAAAAGGCAGGCTGCAGGTCCTCTCCCATGAACACCCACTTGAAGGTATGCAACCACAGAGTCCCTCACAAGAGCCTTAAGCCATCAACACCCCATCCCTTGTGAAAGTCTATCAGCACACGTGGCCAGCTCCAAGCACCACTGGGTTCCAGCTCAACCAGGAACACCCCAACTATCACTTTTAAAAAGCACCCTCAGGAGGTGAGACCCACTGGGAAACATTCTGGGGTGTCCCCCAAAATGGTTCTGTCCACCAGGAGTGGCAAACACAGATGGGATGTTTGGGTCTCTTCTCCCACCAGTGATGCTTCAGCAGCCATGTCCCACCAGTGCTATTCCCAGAGTGGGGCTGACAGCAGCCAGCAGTGCTGGTGCGTAAACAAGGCATTTTTGGCTTGATAAAAGCAGAGATGACTAAAACATGGTTGTTTACCAGAGAATAAAGCGGTTCCTTTCATCCGCATCCCAGTCCCTCTCCTGGGACCGTGGTTGCTCCAGAGCCCTGCCGCTGGTGCCGCGCCGTGGGCTGCTCGGGTGGTTTTCCTCTGGGAATGCACGCCAGTCTCCACAAGACAGGCGAGCCTGTCGGGACGTTCTACTCTTTGGTGTCGTGCAGTGACAAGCTCTGCTGTGCCAGCCCACAGATCCCGACCGAGGCCATCACTCCCAAAGGGACACCGGGTTGGGCAAAGCTCTGTTTTTCAGAGCTGGAGCAAGGCTGCCCTCTGCTCCCAGTGCCTCTGACCGGCATCGACATCACCCAGCTCCTGGCAGGGACAGGGAGGTTTGGACCCAGATGGCTCTGGCAGTGCCCAGAATTACAAGCAGTGGCCACAGCTCCACCCCACCTTCCCAGATGTGCATCCCTGGGAGAGGAGCAGAGCTGTCCTCGCCACACACACCTGGGACTGCTCTGGGATGCAGCACTTGAATCCTGTTCCAAGAGCTGATGTTTTAGCTCCTCTCATCCAAATAACTTCTGTACTTTCACCAGAATTCTACACATTTCTGTTGACATCATCTATACTGTCGGTGCCTGTACAGGAGGCAGATATTCTACACCACTCAAATCCATGTTTCCCATGATTTATGTGGGAGAAGAAGGACTGTGGGGCGGTCTGCAGAGCTGTCCCAGAGCTCTCCAAAGGTCATGCCTTTTCTCCTAATGTTACACTTCAAGATTTGTTGATGTTTTCTGCGTCTGCCTGTGCCAGGAAGGGGCTCTTCCCAGCTCCAAAGGGATGGCTGATCCCAGCCATCTCTGTTGGCCATTACTCCCTGTCCCTTTCTAAAAATTCCCTGTAGCAGTGACAATGACCCTGCAATGCCCCAATTCACAGAGCCTTGAGAGAATGGGACTCTCTACAGCTGGAGTCAATGCCATTCCTTTTCCCAATGGACCCTCCTCAGGGCTGTGTACCGCTGGGGTTCAGCAGCGTGATGCCACAGCCAGGCAAATAGGAAAGGAAACGTCACCCTGGGCTTTGTAACCAGCTCTCTGAAGGCTGTCCCCAGGTTTTGGGGATGCTTTGCCTTCCCTACAGCCGGTGAAACCCCACTGGAGCCTCCCCAAGGAAGCCTGGTGGAGGGGGTTTGCTCCCCAGCACAAATGAAGGAAGCATTTTGCTCCTGCTTAGTCCAAGCATGGATTTACTGAGGTGTGAGGGGCATCCCTCTCCTTCCCCACTGCACTCCCATCCCCATCCCTGTGCCCCGTGCTCAGGGCTCTCTGCATCCTGCTGCCTCCAGAGACCCCTGACCACCCGGATCCATGCTGGGCTGGGTTGAGAAAGGCACCAGGTCCCAGCAATGCCCACAGCAGCAAGGAAAGATGGCACAGCCCCAAACCTGAACTTGGCAGTGGACAGGAGAGCATGTCCTGGGCTCTGAGCTCTGTAAACAACCCACTGACTGAGCTCCCAGCCCTCTGGACCCCCCAGCAGCCCCCTGCAGCCCGCCGAGGCGCCGGGCTGGCCATTGCCATGTCCCATGGGAAGCTGATCTTTTCCCAGCTGCTGCCTGTGCTCTCACAACCCTGAGCCGTCTAGGAGACGGGAATCAGAGCTGGGGGACTGGGAGCGTGGCCAGCGAGGGTTCACTCCAGCAAGCAAACAGGTGAAAACCAGTAAATCCCACTCAAAAATGAAGCAAAACTCACCCGCCATCTGGCCCGAGGGCCCAGCAGCCTGAGATGCGGACACTGGAGAAGGCTGGGGGGCTGCTCATCTCCCCCTGCTGCTGAGCCGGGGGTGATCCTGGACAGAGGGTGTCACCCCCTGTCCCTGCCTGCACCTCGGCTCCTGTCCCCAACCTCTGGCACTACCAGGGTGGGAGGGCAGCTGGGCGAGCCTCGGGGCTTGGAGCCATGCAGGGAGTGTCCCCCTGGCACAGGGACTGAGGGGTCCCGAGAGGCTGGGTGGACACAGACCCCCGGCAGCCCTGGGGGGCTGGAAGATGGAGGCAGGAGAAGCGAGCAGAGCCGGAGGAGCGTCTGCGTCTGGGAGCTGTGAGGCAGTCAGCAGCATAAGAGGATAGCTTAACCTCCAGATTACGTTCATTACCTGATATTAATAGCACTGGCTTGATTAAAAAAAAAAGCGGGGGGGTCAGGGGTGAGGTGACACCTCCCCTCACCGCCCCCAGCACAGGCAATAAACACCAGCTCCCGGTGCCTCAGCTCCCCAGGACCGGGGCTGTCTGACCGCCCTGCACCAGGGGGCTCAGCAGGGAGGGCACCTGGTAAGTGACATCCACAGCCACAGCCACAGCCACAGCCACAGGTGAGTTCCCAGCACGCTCCTGACGCTGGCAGGGAGGGGGCTGCAGTGGGGCAGGAGGGGATGACCCCAGGGCAGGCAGGGAGGGATCCCCAGCCAGCTGGTGGAGCAGCTGGGGCTCAGGGCAGGGGGGCTGCTGGCTGTGCTGGGCTTTTTGGTGCAGGACTCATCCCCTTCCCTGAGCTCCATGGGTGGGGGTCTGGCTGTGAGTTCCCCACCCCTGGGCACTCAGCTCCCCATGAGCTGCCCCTCACTGTCCCCTCTGCCCTGGAGTAAACAAGTGGGTGAAACCCAACACCCCGGAGCTGCGGGTGGCTAAGAATAACGTCCTGCTGGCTGCTGTGCCCGGCCATCCGCTTCCTCAGCACCCCCTGCCAGCTGCCCCTCGCCCTCCCGGGCCTGCTAGGGAGGGCATGGAGTCCAGGCATCCTGCAGGAAGCCAGGGGAGCCAGGCAGCCACTGATGGGCAGGATGTGTACCAAATGTGGGAGATGTCGGGCACCACATCAAGGGGGTCTCAGACAGCCCTGGGGTGCAGGGGCTGGGCAGAGCAGCCCCCACCCCACAGCCTCGGGCTGCTGAGGAAGGAAGAAGGTGGCAGAGGACACACTGGAGGGCAGCCAGGCTCTGCCAGGGTCACGGAGCATCCCAACAAGGTTCCGTGGTCACCGAGTGAGACCCCAGCCCGCCCTGGCATGGCGAGACAGGAGCTTGGCCTCTGTGCACCACTGCTGAGGGGGTCTGGGGTGGGTGCTGCTCCCTGCTTAGCACCAACACTCGGAGATGGGGCCAGAACTGAAAGAAGACCCTTTCCCCCTCCCCTGCCTTCTGGAGCCACCAGGGCTATTCCAGAGGCAGGGATCATATGCTGCATCCCGGTGTCCTCATCAAACCCCTCCTGAACATGGGGGACACCAGGCCCCTCTGCTCCTGCTCCCCAGGAGGACCTGCAGAGGAGAGCATCGCCCCGAAAGATGGAAGCCTGATGGGAATCAGGGATAAGGGGCTGGTCCCAAGGCTGGCAACGGGGACAGGAGAGTTTTGGGGCAACATGTCCCCAGCGTGAGCTGCAGCTGCTGCCCCAACAACAGGGAAGTGAGCGATGATGAAAGGAACTTTTCCACCTCTGATCTCTGCCCGGACTCTCCTCTTGCTGTAAAAACTCTCTCAGAAGTTTAAAAATAAAATTCTCTTCCGGAGCCACTTCTGTTCCTTCTCATTAAAGCAGCAAAAAAGCAAAGGGACGTGGGACAGGGCGCGAGGAGCCCTCGCCCTGGGATATTGTTCCTTATCGCACGCTCCTGCTGCCACTTTTCCTGCCTTTGTTAAAATGTCCAAGTGACAGGAGTAACTCTCCCAGCATCCCACTCAACATCCCTGCCAGATTCCCAGGTGGGGCTGGAACTGCCCACACTGGCTCCAAACCACAGCAGTGATGGAGCCTTCCTTCTGGCACACACTCCTCTGCAAATCTCTGCTCCCCAAGTCCCTTCACAATTCCTGAGCTCTTGCACGGGCCAGAAGTCCTGGGGTTTGGACTTTTTTCCTTCTAGATGATTTTTAAGCACAAATCTCTCCTCTAATCACAGTCTCTAGGAGACAGACTTAAAATTGTGAGGAAGAGGAGACCAGGCACAAAGGTCAGGACAGGATCCCCTTTCCCCTCCAGTGATGGGTTTCCCATAGGATTTCATGATGGAAGCTAGATTGTATTGGCTTTTCCTGGTTTGGTCATGAATATTGTCACTGGATAGGTGAAAGAGATGTGGACACACCAAGCCCACAGCAGAGGGATGCCTGTTCCCATGAGAGGGTCCTGCTCCCAGATCCCACTCTGTAAGCAGCACCTGCAGGAGCACAGAGGCCAGACCTGCTTTTCCCATTGCTGATCTGAGCTTTGTTGGGCCAGATCTGTGTGTGTTTGCCCTTGGCTGGGCCTTCCCTGCCTGAGGAATCATTCCAGGGGATGGAGGAACCTGCCTGTGTGATGGAGAAACCCACCCAAGGGATGGAGGAACCCACCCAAGGGATGGAATAACATGTCCAGAGGATGGAAGAACATGCTTGAGGGATGGACGACCTCAGCCATGGGTTGGAGGAGCCTGTCCAGAGGATGGAAGGACTCACACAGGAGACAGAGGAACCCACTCACATCACAGGATGGAGGACCCTGGCTGCCACCCCACTGCCAGTGGGGATCCAGGGGCACCAAGACACTGCCTGGCAGTCCCACCATGCCATGCCCATGCCATGCCATGCCAATGCATGTCCTGCAAACCCATCAGACACCATTCCTGGTTTACACAGCTTCATGCTGACCTCTGCCCCAGCCAGAGCCACCCAGAGCCAGATGGCTCATCCCAGCAGCTCCACACACGCTGTTCCAGCTCTATTATGGTCTCTGCTCCCTCACCACAAAAGGACAAACATTTCCCTCTTCAAACCCAATTATCTGCTGCTATTTATACCGAGCGGGAGCCACGGTGGAAGGGGCTCTGTTACACAACCCAGTTACTCATCCCTCGCTTGGCCAGCACAACTCCATCCTCATCCTCATCCTCGTCCTCCCCGCTACCCACCACTGACTCACAGGAAAGGCAGAGGCAGCTGCCAGCAATGGGTTTAGCTCCTGGAACATGCAGGATGGGAATATGTGGGACAGGCTGGCTCCAGGGTCAGTCGGTCGGTGTGGTGCAGTGTTGGTACCCTACAACTAGGGATGCAGGGATGCTCCATCCCTGTAAGCTTTGCCACATCCCCAGCACTCCAGTGATGCTCCAAATACAGTTCCCAGAGATTTGATATGTGGGAGCAGTCACTCTCCTCAATCCCTGAGCACTGAGATGGAAAAGGGGGTGGAAAATAGAGGGAAAACATGAGTGCATGCGCGTGTGTGTCAAAATCAACCTGGATGGGGTTTTGGGTGGAAAAGTTTAGGTCTTTCCACTCGTCATGCTTGATGGAGAGAGGATGCATATACCACCATGCTTGAAAAATGGTAGCTGTGATCTACCTGCTGTGAAATTAGGGGCAAAAACCATAAAATAAAGGAAATAAGGAAAAAAGTGACAATGCAAGGAAAGAAAAAAACAAGGGGTAATGTGGGGGCGGGAAAACCCCCAGTGGTAAAAGCGAAGGGTTTCCATGTAGGGACGGGCTCGGGGAGGCCCCACTCGCGGAAGTGGCAGCGTGGGGGACGGGAGCGGCGGTGCGGGGAGTGCGGGGCGGTGCGGGCTCCGTCCCGAGGGGATCCCCCCGGGGGAAAAGGAGTGCGGGGATCTTACCTGTGGTGCGGGTCCACCGCAGCCCCCTCGGGCAGCGGGGCCGCGGCCATGGTGCTGCGGGAGGGAGGGAGGGAGGGGCGGGGCGGGGAGGGGAGAAGGGAGGGGAGGGGCGGGGGCGGTGCCG
>JAWWTY010000048.1:7880526-7906970 GCA_035222235.1 Margarornis squamiger
GGAGGGTCCCGTCCGCGGACCCCGCTGCTATTGCACTTCTCTTTCGCTCAAGCGTCACCAGTTTGGCGCAGGGGAGGGGAATCACAGGTCGGGGGAGGCAGCGAGGTCCCACCGAGGGGTATGTACATAGGCAGGGAGTGGAGAACGGTCCAGCTTCTTTGATCCTGTCTGTTTTCCAGTGTGAAACAAGGTCCGTGACTTGTTTAAAGTGGTTAATTGGTATTGTCTTTTTTTTTTTTTCCTTTCTTTTTGTAAAAAGAGGGTGAGAGGAGGGTGGGGGGAAAGGAGGTGGGATGGGAAGGAGAGGACAAAAAACCGGGAGAGACCCCCACCCTGTTACCCTGGGCTGTAAACGAATCCTCGGAAACGAGTCTCTGAGCTGCTCATTTCTCGGGCATCTTGCTGGCTCCTCCCTTCAGCTGGCTCGGGGGTTTGGGGACACGCTCCTCCCCGTCGGGGCTGCCCCGGGAGCCTTCCCAGTGCTCGAGGGTTTTCTTGTGATTAGTCTTTGCTGCCACGCTCTCTTTGCTCTTCGGGGACATTTCTGGAGGCCTCTCCTTGGGTTTTCTCCCTCTTTTCTTGCCGTTTGTGCTTTTCTTTTTCTCCTCTTTGCTGGAAGAAAGCTGCTCCCTGTTTTTCTTTTTCCGGTTGGCCTCTGAGGAGGTTCGGAACCAGTTCTGTGTCCGTGGGGTGACACGGGGATTAGTGACTGAGCAGGGGCCAGGCACTGGCACCGGCACCAGCACACACAGCCCGAGCCTGGCCCACCCCACACCTCACTGGCATCACCTCCCCGAGGACAAACTCAGTGCTGAGCAGCTGCAACCAGCCTGGGGGTGTCAGGGATACCAGTGGGGATAGGGAGGACCCCCCTGGGCTATCACAACACTGCTGATGCTGCTGGGAGCTGCTGCTGAGCATCACTCTTGGCAGACATGGATACATGGATGGATACATGGATGGATGGATGGACGGACAGATGGACGGACAGATGGATGGAGAGGGACAGCCCAAGGATAGGTGTGTCAGAGCAGGGACCAGCCCAGCCCAGCTCCAGCTGCTTCCTTACCTCCGAGTGAGCCTTGATGATGTGGTACTTGACGCCGCTCTCGGAGCTGAACTCCTTCTGGCACAGGAGGCAGCGGTACTTGCCCACCGAGTGGTCTCCCTGCAAGACAGAGCAGCCTCTTGCAGAGCTCAAAGAGCCCTGGAGGGGTGCCCTCCCACCTCCCTGGCCCTGACTCCCCTGTGACCTCAAAATGACACAAAATAAACACTCGTGTCTAAACCATTAGATCTCTGCTGGCCTTGGTGCAAGGCCAGGAGCTCACAGCCACATCTTCTCTCTGATCTTCAACCTGTGCTGCTGCCTGTGTGTCCCCAATGTCACCACTGACATCAGGTATGTCCTGGGGCTGATGGGGCCATTGTCCTGTGTCCTCACTGCCAGCAGAGCTGTGATCTCCTGGGACAGAACCACCATCAGATTTATGTCCAACACTCACCTAATTTTCCCTTTACACTGTCAAAGAGCCACAGTGACTGCTGGATTCCTGTCATCAGAGCCCTGGTGGGATGACGGATCTCCCAGCTCTGCCGCAGGTCACGGCACGCGGGAGATAATGGGCTCTCTATTGATGAGGGGGTTATGGATGGGCCCCTCTGGGCAATGTATTTCTTCCCTGGGAATTTCTCCACAGCTATAAATCGGGAATTAGACAGGTCTCTCATTTTGGGAGAGGGCAGGGCTGGCCCCACTGCAGGCTGGCTTTAGGAACACTCATGCAAAATCATCTTGATGCATCAATCCCCACTGAGGATGGGATGCTGCCTGGGAGCAGCCTCCACTCTCGCTAAGGCTTGATGTATTGCAACCAGTTCTGCAGGATTTTACAGCAGGAATCACAGGCCAGCTCTGGAGGGGTTGTGATTTATTTATGTCTAATTTAGTGGCACATGTATCCAAACTAAATCTTCTGTAAGGGGAAGAATATCACCGACAGCCATGTGGGGGTCACAGAGCAGAATTTCCCTCAGTGCTGACCCCCAACACCAGGCCCCAGATGTGCCAGATACATAGTGTACAGCTCTGTAGTTCATAGAAATGCTCATGCAGATCCTGGCTGCTTCCCCTTCATGGAAATGGACAGAAACAGGCTCCATTTACTCTCGGACAGCAAAGGAGCTGCCCCAGTCTCCTATGTTTGCTCTTTTATCCTGCATAAATCCAGCTTCTCCTGCATAAATCCAGCTTCTCCTGCTGGATCTCTGCAGCCCATTTTCTAAATGATCTCATTAAGGGCTGCTGTTCCAGCTAGCGCTGGAGGAGCACAGGAGTTGGTGTTTTTAATAACCATGGGATATGTATTGGAGCTGCCTCCTGGAAGCTCCATTCAATGGAAGCTGCAGCTGGAAATGTTTCAGGATATAAAGCTTTAGCAGCTCCTACTCGGTTCCAATTTGAGGGACCTATGCTGAGCTCCCAATCCCTCCCCTGTGGCATCCGTGGGCCACCAGAGTTCAGGACTGCTCCGTCAGGCAGGAGGGCACTGGTCTCTGCATGGACTGACCACCCCTTCCAGCCTCAGCTCATCTCAGGAGGCATCACAACAGCATCCCTCCAGCTCAACTTCCAGAGGGGTTGCAGGGCTGCCTAAATCAGTGGAGGAAGACTCCTGATTCTCACCTGCCTCAGGAAACACTCAGTTTCCAACACCCAGCTCCTTGGCTCTGAGGTACTGTGGCTGATGTGCGGCTGTGTGAGGTGCTGGCCACATTGGGTAACCAAGGGATCATGAATGATCCAGGGGCTGCAGGAACCAGCAGGGGCTGCTGTGGGATGGGCAGACACAAGGCAGGAGGGCTTGGTCCCACTGCTGTGTCCTTGAGACACTGTGTCAGAGGTCTGGGCTCTTGGGGGAGATGTTTGTGTTGTGGGACCTCTGCTCCACTGCTGGGATGGCAGCTACATCCCCTCCTTCCCATCTGCTCTGCTCGAGCCTCTCTGCCTCCATCTGCCTGGTGACAACTCACTGGGAGTGGCACTGCCTGCCCAGCCCTCCCAGTGGCCCCCATCCTTTAAACTGTGCATTGTCCTTTGGCCTGTCCTTTTCACACCAGCCGGGGGGAAGAGAAAACCAAACTCCAAAGCCACCTCTGAGAGAAGGGTGTAAAAGGAGGGACCCACCTTGTTGCAGTTGGCCAGGTGAGCTTTCAGCCCCGAGACACTGGAGTAAATGGCTTCACAGCACTGCAGGAAGAAACAAAGCAGGGTTAGACACGAATCTCCTCATCTGCCTTCCTCTGAGCCGGGGCCAAGAGCCCGCTGAGACAGCACGGCCACCGGTCCAGGCTGAGCAGTGTGAGGTTAATGCTCTGCGAGGCGCCGAGGGCTCTGGTCACACGTTTCCTATTAGTGCTAATGGGAGTCATGTGGCCACATCTCTCTGCAACAGCCTGAAAAACGTCTCCCCTAAATGTCTCCGTGGAAAACGTACATTTGCGAGCTGTCGGGAGGTCCTGCTGGGCTACAGGAGTTCTTGGAGCCACAGCAGAGGCTTAACGGAGAGGAGAAATCACCCGGGCAGCAGCATGACCAGTTTCTGAGCAACGTCTTTTTCAAGTGCCTGTGTATGACATTAATTAGCCAGCCCAGCTCCCCCAGCCTTGCGGGAACAGCCTCCTTCAGAACTCCCATTAGCAAGGCTTTGTTTGGGATGATAAATCCAGGCCCAGCACCAGGGTGGGGTTCACCTCCCCACCAGCTCGGGCCAAGACTGTGTTTCACAGAGAGATGAAGTGCAAGCACCATGCCCTGAGGTTGCTGCCTGTCGCAGGGCTTTAAAAAGCTTGGCTTAAATCCAGCCCGGCTTAGCTCTGGGAAAAGCAGGTTCCCTGCACTAAAAGGCTCTGAGCACAGGATGCACAGTCTTTGCCCGGTCTGGATCTCAGGAGCTTCCCAAAGGCAGCTCCAGAGCCCAATCTGGGCAATGCTGAACTGTCAGCCCGAGTGGCCCAGACCCTAAGCTTGAGCACACCAGAAGGATCCCAAAGATGGGACATGCTTTAACCAGGCATGGCAGCAAGCCCAGGGAAAGGAGGTGAAATGAGTGCCTGAGCATCACTGTCACCTGCAGCCTCAATGAGAACCTGCTTTGGTGGGCTTCTGCCCCAAAAACTCCCCCTTCCTCCTGCAGACTGAGACCAGCAAGCCTGTGGCAGAACAGAGACAGTCCTTACGTTGTTGGGGCAGTTGATGCGGCCCTTCTCCTTCACTTCATTCTTCCAGTTTTCCAGCAGCCTGGGATTGAGCTTTGGAAGCCCCGGACGGGTGTAATTGAGCTGCGAACAATAGCAGAGGATTAGCAGAACTGCACACCCCAGCCCAGTCCGTGGTGGAGTCCTGCCTCTTCACATGGGTCTTGTCCCCACCCGAAGTGAATCGGAGCTGAAAACTACTTGTGAGGCTTCTCCCAGGGATGTCATTCACCCCCGGGCACTGCAGAGCAGGGGGTGCCTCTGCCCAATGCTGTGCCACCGGCAAGGAGGCCCCTGGAAATGGGAGAGAGGAGGCTCCTGCTCCTGCTCCCGGGTCCATGCACGGCCACAGAGCCAAGCCCAGACCCGGCGTTTTCAGTGCATGGTGTCGGCACAGCCCTTCTGCTGCGTTTCGTAACCAGGGGAATAAACAACCCTGCATGCTGGGCAGAGGGGATGAGGCCAGGAGCCTCCATGGCTGCCTTCCATGGATGAATGGGCAAAGCCCGTTAAACAATGAAAGGCTCTTGTGCCTCTGCCTCTCCTTCTGGCAGGGCTGCTCCTTCCAAGTGCTTTTAATTACCACTTTATTAATGACTTTGAGGGTTTGCATAGCAGGCCGGCCTTCCCAGCTCCAGTTCTGCATGTTCAGCACAAGTCAAGGCTGCAGCTCTGGGCACCTCCAGGCCTCCTGGCTGCTGTGCCTGGCCCTACCTGTGGGGTTGGTCCCTGCCTGACACTGTGCCAAGCTCTGCAGGGGACACCAGCCTGCGCAGCCGGCATGACTCCCAGCCCATCCTGGTGAGCTCTGCTAGAGCTGATGGATGTTGTTTGGGTCCCAAGCCCCCAAACTTGCCCTGAGTGGGAGCAGTGCTGGGTGAGCCCGCAGATGACATGGTGCAGGGATAGGTACCTGAGCATGTGCCACTCTCCACAGGCGCCTCTGAGCGTGGGGCACTGCTGCATCCCTGCATCCGTGCTGGATGGAGAGGACACACAGCCAAAAGGCGCTCGCAGAGGTGCAAACCCAGGAACTGTTTTTAAAACATTCCCCAAGGACCCGGAGCTGGTGGTCCAGAGGCGGCGGGAAGCTGGTTGGAATTCTTTTCCAGCTGTGACTTTTCCTGAACATGCTGATAAAGCTGCAAATCTGCCTTTGTCCAGCTCCCCCCAGCTGTTCCCAAACCTCCCTGCAAAGGGAAGCTCGGGATGTGGAGGGCTCAGATGCCAACCACTCATTTCCACGCAAATTGAACCCCCGCTGCCTTCTCCTTGGCACGTGGCAGGGCACAGCCTGTGCGGGGAGCCCGAGGAGTGCTGGGCTCCACACGAGGGGCAGGGGCACGGGGCTTTGCGAAACGGCGCCACGAACGCTGGTACAGACGGATGTGGATGTGGAAAACTCCCCCGAGCCCCAGTGCGCTGCTATTCTGTCGTGCTTCGCGGCCGGGGGAGATGCCAGCAGAGCTCTTTGAAGCTCTGGGATGGTGCATCTACCAAGCGCTTGATCCCCCACCCGGAGAAGGCAATGCCACCTCCAGGGGAGAACACAGGAGTCCCTTTCTGCCATTGATACTGAGAGCCAGGATGCCAAACGGCCTCCATAATTAAAAACCAATCAATCCCATGAATGAGCAAACATTAATGGTAACCGCACACAGCCCCAGCAACAACCTCTCCCTCCACATGTCCCCAGGGAGGAGGCGAGGGGGGATGTTCAGAGACGTGGACTCTGCTGCTCTGTTTTCCCACTCCAGAAAAAAATCCCTCCCCGCTCTCCTCCAACAGCCCTGCACAATAACATGCAAATCCCATGTCTTCCTGGGGCGCTGTGGTTCTGGGAATGTCAAAGTCATCTTTATGTCTCTATTAAGAGGGAGCCCCAGGCATGGAATATTTTATATTTTTTTTTCTTTTCCATTTATTTTCCTCAAACAGCCTGTAAGTGAAAATTTTCATGGCCAAATCATTAAACGACTACAACTGGTTTTGGCTGCAGCCCATCTCTTCTGAACAGTCGAAGGATGTTGGGCTGGGAAGGTTTGTTTTCTTTGACTGACGGTTTTATTTAATTAACTTTCATATTTTAATCCTCTCTGCTCCTTAGACAGCTCTCCCCTTCCCCAAAATATATCACAGTAAATGAGAACCATGTGGGATGTCTCAGCCAACAAGCACCCCTGGAAGTCTCACCCAGGTCCCCAGCACGAGGCATGGCTCTCCCAGTGTCCCGTGGAAGCTGTGGATGATGCTGCCTGGGAGGTGAAGCCAAAATGCACCCAAGGGTGCTGGATGGCAGCCAGGTCCCACAGGAGGGTCACACCATGCCAGCAAGGGGAGGAAGGATGGACTCGACCCCACAGCTGGAGCTGGGATCCGGTTTGGCCCACCAGTGACACGAGTCCGCAGGGCCCAGCCTGGCTCCCGCACAGATTGCAGGGCCATTGTTTTGGAGGACAAACCCAAGCCAGCCTCTTCTGCTCCGGAATTTATCCTGGTTCCAGTATAAAACCTCAAGCCTGGAGATGACTTTTCCTCTTTAGCTTTACGACTGGCCTACAGCAGTCCTGTGCTCTGGACCCCTGGCACCCCACAGCATCCATGGCTGCCCTCAGCCCTGTAGCAGCACGCACACCCTGAGCCTTGGGGAGGCAAATGGTGCGCCCCTGTATTCCACAGAGGAGCTCTGCATTCCTTCCTATGCAGGACTGTGGCTGCCTGGGCTGCAGGAGCTCAACACCACCTCCAGCACCTTGAAGCAAGCAATGCCACCTCGAGCTCTACCAAGAAAGCATCACAACATGAAATGGTGGGATTTCCATGGCATTTTCTGCCCTCTTGCCTCTTAAGATGCCTCTTCCCTCTGCTCAAGAAGGTTGTTTCTCATCCCCCACCAGATCCCAGAGCCCACAGCAGCCTGCCTGTGTCACCAAGCTGAGGATTCCCTGCAGCCTCTCGCTCCTTCTGTGGCATCCCCAAGGCTGCTCATGGCCAGATGATGGTCCCAGCAAAGGCCAGAGGAGGGTCAGAGGGTCGGCATCATCTTCACAGAGCTTCTGGAGAGGGGATTTTTCCCAGAAAAGCAGCAGGGGTGTGCCCTTCCCCATCTGACAACCCCAGCAAACGGCTGTTGTGAAACACCCCATCTGTTTCAGCTTATCCGGAGGCAAATAAAGATCGGAGCGAGAAAATAAGACTCCAGTGTATATTTAGAAATGCTGGATTTGGTTAGTGCAGACCGAAGGCAGCGCAGGGCCTGGGATCGAGCGGCAATCGTTTATTCTAATGCCATTGCTTTGGTGTGAAGGAATCCGTTCTCCCGGGGAAAGGCAAACACATCCCACCACGGGCCACCAACGGGATCCAAACCCAGCGTCCCTCTCCCCGGCTGGGACCAGCTGCGACGTGGCCACAGCACAGGGGCTGCAGTGGGGTGTGCCTGCTGGAGTTTGCAAACTCCCATATCCCATCGTCTTGTTGGGGAGCTGTGCCTTCCCCTGGGAAAAAGCTTTGCTGCCCGGAGAACGGATGGAGAGGAGGGGTGACTTTCCCCATCAGCTTCCTTGAAATCCGTGTTGACTGCCGGGACTGTGGCAGGGAACTCAAGAGTTCAGGGATGGAGCAGGTCCTGTGCCGCATTGAGTTTTGGTATATCCATCCACCACTGGTTACAGACCACAGCTGGGACATACCTGTCCCTCAGGAATCCTGGAAATCCCCCGGGCTTGCTGAGAAGATGCAGGAGCAGCTGAAATCTGCTACCCATCCCTGACATCCCACTTCTCCCCAGGTCCAGCAAGGGGGTCTGCAGGCCTGGCAGCATATTCCCAAAGGTTGGGTAAGGCTCAGGGGGAAGAGGTGGTGGTGTGGTGGCTCTTCTGGGAATTCCACAAGTTTCCATCAGTCCTGCCACGCTGGTCATGGTGAACTGGTGGTTTTCTTCCTGCTGGTCTAGTGGCTCTGGGCTGTTGGTTCCCTCAGGGACAGCCACCACACACATTCGGCAGGGAGGTGGCATGGGGACATGGGGACACTGCCCACTGCTTTGAGCCTCCCGCATGGCACAGTGCTGTCCTGCCAGCACAGCTGAAGGCAGTTCTGAGGGAAAGGCTGTTTGGGGCTGTAACAGGGTCAGATTGGGCACTTGCTGGCATGTTTGAGGCACTCACAGCTGGGAGGTCTTTTCCACACCCTGAACTGAAGCAACTTGTAAACCCAGAGGGGTCCTGAGCAACACAAGACTCAGCTCAGCAGTGCAACACAGAACGTGCTGAAGTCAGCAAGTTCCCACCAGCCTCCCTGTGCAGAACCTGCCTCTCACCTCCTTCCAGCATCGCTTGTCGAGAAAAAATGTCATAGACTGAGCAGATTATAGAGTGTTGTCAAGGGAACGTGACAGCCACCGCAAGATGTACCCACAGGCACACACAGAGCTACGTATGCATTCACCCACTGCACTGATTTCCTCCAAAATCCAGGGAGGATTTCATGCAGGGTCCTGATCCTGATCCTTGTTTTGCCACCTGGGACCTGATCCAATTCCCCCCTTGCCCATCCTCAAAGCAAAACTGCTTCTGCCAACCTCACAGCAATTCCTTAAGTTTTAGCACCAAGATGGGGCTCTGAGCACATGAAATGCCTCATAAAAAAACCCCACCATCATTTGATGGAGCAATTATGGCAGCGTTGAGACCTTTACAATGCTTTTGTATGTCAGCCTAAATGTGCGACCCTTGTCCAGGCCTGGGGTTCTGGCTACTCCCTCAATTCAAACAGAAAATACCCGAAGTCAAAAGTAAGGGAAGCAGTTCCAAGAGGAAAGGGAGGAATGCAAGAGCTGAGGCTGGAGGGGGGAGGACAGAGCAGCACACCTCTCCTCACACAGTATTTGAAATGGAACAACTACTTTGCGCTCGATTTTTTTTATGTTATAAATGCATTGCAGCTGAAGTCATCTGGAAACCAACAACAGCAACACCAAGCACTGGGGAATAAAAACTTTGGCAACCAGTTCTGGCCCTAGGACCCCCAGCTCTGCTCTGTGGCAGCACCATGGCTGGATCCCTTTCTGTGCCAGCACCTCACAGGGATACCAAGGTGAGTAAAGCTGCTGTTTGGTTTCTGTGCTGGTTCTCCAGCTGCCTGCCATGTGCAGATCAGGAGCTGAGCTGGGCTGAGCAACTCCAGGTCTCTGCAGGATCATGCTCTCCTGATGCCCTCTGATCCTCACTCACATCTTTGCAACATGCCCAATATCCTGCCCAGGGTGAATTTTGGAGTACTGGACAAGAGACAGTTCAGAGCATGGAATAAGCCTGGCACCCAACTGCAAGGTCACCTGCTCAGGAAACAGGCTGCAGCTTGTGCAGAGACTTGCAGGATGGCTCTGCATTGAGTCCCAGCAGATGAAAAAAACTCCGATTCCCTCTCTTTTTTCCTCTTTTACACTGTAAAGGTTTATGATTTACTGCTGCTTCATTCCTTTTACAGTCCAGAAGGAATATACCTGGAGGGAATTTCAGCTTTGGGACACTCCCAGGAATAATCACCTCTTCCCACAGCCAGGAGGGAGGTTTGGTTTAATGTGTACTGACTCCAATGCCTGTACAAAGCTCAAGCCTACTGGGGCCCCATGCAGACCCCACAGCACTGGGCCAGGAGCACATCTCTGCTGAAACCTGCCTTCACTCTCTACCTTCCTCTGCTCTCATCAGTACTGCTCTGGGATGCTGCAGGCCCTTTACCTCCAGGAAAGCATCTCCCGAAAGTTAAGAAAAAGATGTGAAAGGGAGGGAATTCTGCATGGAATACCTTTGCTCGCTGACAGCACAAGGGGGATTGTTTCAGGTCCGATCTCTGCTCTCTTCACATGCTCCTCCTGGCTGCCAGCCCCTACTTCCCTGCTCAGCACGGACCAGAACTGATCCCCCTTCACAAACAACATCCCCTGGGCCAGACTCTGATTTCTCCCCAAAGCACCACTTTTGTTCCATTCCACCCAGTGGAAAAGGGCAAAGCCGCCTGCTGCTGGGAGTCTCCAGACCACAGGGGCTTAGCCTGTGCTGGGTGGGCTCTTCAGCAATAAATCTGCCATCACAGCTAATTAATTTAAGGCACAGCAAGTGAGACACGTGAGCCTTCAGCCATCTGGGGCCAGGCAATCATCCCAGGATCTCTGTGTACAGCTGGGGCCAAGCTAGCATCCTGGGATCTCCTCGTACAGCTCGTGCTAAAACCAAAGGAGAACTAAAGGCTGCTCACCCGCTTTGTTTCAGGCACCAGGTCATCCTTCATCCTCCGCTTAGTCCAGTCCCTGGCGAGCTCATCCTCCGCTATCTCCTGGAGGTGAAAGATGGCTACTTGGGCTGACGTCCGACGGATGCGGCCGCTTGGAGTCCTCTCGAAATCTTCTACAGGACCAGGCTCCTGCTTCACCTCTGGCTCCTCTGGAGGCTAAAACAGAGACAGGAAGGGCATGACAAGAGGAGAGCTCTCCGGACCCAGGACGGTGATGCTGGGATTTGGGCTGTGCATTTCCAGACCTGCCTTGTGCCTCTGCACCGGAGCACAGGAATGAAGGGAACACTCGCCCCCCTCAGCCCAGCAGCCAGCCATGAGATAGACCGATTGCGTCCCGTGTGGATAAACGTCTCCAGTTATTAGAGTTAGGGAGTGATTAGCGTTGGATGCACTGTCAGTAGGGATCAACAGAGCAGAAAGGGATGGTCCCCAGGGACAGATCCTGCCACCCCAGCACTGGCAAGCAGCCGGCGCTTGTGAGGTAGCAGCCTGAGCTCTGGGTTTTTTCCCTGCAGAGCACAGATGCAGGGTGGGCTGGAGCACAGCCCTGTGGGCACTGAGGAAAGGGAACACTGCTGATTGCTCAGCTCCCATAAAAGCAGCACCCTGCTTTGAGAGGTGGAGGGGAGTGCAGCCTGTTCCCCCCAACACCGCAGGGTACAACACATGCGTGTGGAGATGTGAGGGAGAAAACATCAGCCCGACGTCTGCACCTGCCTTGCCCGGCCCGGCCCTGCCCGGCTCTGTCCTGCCCACGGGCTCCACAGCAGCTCTGCAGTTCCCCCCAGGGGGAGGTGGCCCAGCTCCTCGGGCTGCGGAGGCATCCAGGGGGCTCACCGAGGCCATGTGTTCTGACCGCACATGGTAGTCGTGGCCAGCCTTGGATTTGTACTTCTTGCCACAGTGTGGACAGCTGAAAACAGGCTTGTCGGCCTCGGTGAGCTGCTTCCCACACCGCTTCTGGTGGTACTGGTAACCCATCAGGCTGGAGAAGTTGGCCACGCAGCCCTGTGGAGATGGGGAGAGGGGAGGGGTTCAGGAGGGCTGGGGTTTCACGTGCCCATGTTGAAAAGGTTGGGGTGCTGTTGCTCCAGCGAGGAACATTCCTGAAGAGTCCACTCTGCAGAGCACCTCTGCCAGCTTGTCCCAGCTGAGTGATGGGGGATTTGACACTCTCCAAGGAGCCACACACAAGCATGACACTGACCCCGAGAGACAGGGGAGCAGCCCCTGCCCCTGGCACTCCTTGCCCCACCACATGGACAGAGCTCTCCAGACAGACACATGGTGGGCAGCGGGAGGAGAAGGCATTGGGGAGGCACTGCCTGCATGGACAGCAAAGCATCCGCAGGACAAACCTCTGCCATACGCCCCCCTTACCTGTTCGTGACTTGTCTGCAACTGGCTCGGCACCATATTTGGTGTGGTTTGGTTTGGTTTTACACTGTGCCCAGGACAGCGCCAGCTGTGCCCCTTCCTGATTTCAGGAGGCAGAACCTGCCCTCCAGTGCTTCTCAGCCTGCCCTGTGCCCACCCTCCTGCCAGGTTGGCCTGTTGCCAGAGCACACAAAGCCAGTGGGATGGGGACTGGGATGGCTGAGCTGAGGTGGAAATGTTGAGCACATGCCACGGGATGCCTGCAGAGTGCATGTCCCCCTGGAGAGCACATGTTCCCCTCTGCATGGGGCTCACTCCTTCCACCTTTTCACAGAACGAGAAACAGGAATTGTTCTCGTACCTCATTGGGACATTTCAGTTTTCCCATCTGCTTTAGCACTTTCCTCAGCCTTTCCCGCTCTTCCTGTTCACCAAGTCCAGCGGTTTCCACAGGAACAGGCTGGAAACAAGGAAGTAACAGAAGCGACAGAGTCAACCATTTACTCATGTCCTCTGTGCCAGGAGTGGGTGGTAAACCCCTGCCTCACAGGAGCTGCCCTGAGCCATTAGGAGCTGGATCTCTCACTGCTTCACTGTTATGCGCTGGATCTGCCCATGCCTTTCCCGTGTTTACATTCAAAGGGACAGCTGAGAAACCCAGCACCAGTTCCTGCATGGAGGATTCACCAGCCAGACTGAAGAGCAGGAGATTAAGGCACAGGTGAAAGACAAGTCACAACTGGTAAGCATGGGACATGTAGATATGTGGTTATGCCTTGCCCTGGTATCTTAGAGATGCACGTGACCAGATTTTTAGAACAGCATCTGAAGTGGTGCCTGCAAAATTTTATTCATGATAAATTTTGTGGCTGCTTCTCTCATGCATGCTGGAGAGCTAAAGACCAGATTCGGAGATTTGTGCAAGGCAGAACCCATCAGTCCCAGATTTGTGGGCACAGTTTTGGAGGCAGAGCTTTGCCACTCAAAATCTGCCTCACCGTACTCACCGGATCTCCCACCATGCTGGGATCTGAAATCCTGTTTTATTTTTTCAGTCCTCAGCTCTACTTATCAGGATCAACATGAGCCTAACTCACTACTTGGGAAGGAAAAGCTTTGCTTGGCAGGGAAGGGGGAAGGCCACTGTCTGGGCTGAGCAGCATGTGAAATACTGCAAAGGTGGTGTTTGATACCCCATGGAAAGAGAACTGCCAATGGCTTCATCTTCCGCATCTGCACGGAGAAATGAGGCATGAGACAAGCACAGCACACCTTCCTTACCTTGCTGACGTGTTCAGCCATGGTGTGGTAATTCAGTCCAGCTTTGGACTTGAACTGCTTTTTGCAATGCTGACACTTCAAGGCATCCTGCAGCTAAAGGAATTAAAGGCAAGTCACCAGGGAGGCCACAGCCCACCACTCATCCTTCCAAGGGCTGCTACTGCTGTTGAATAACCCCATGGGTGGCTGTTGCTGCAGCAGTACCCAGTGGTGGGATCCAGCAGGCAATGCAGCACTCCTGTTCCCTATTCCAGTCCCTGCCTGCAGGTCAGAGCTTTCTCTCTGTTGTCCTGGATACTGTTATCAAACCCACATGCCCCAATTTTTGGAAAACATTCCATTTGGGATGTAGTTTTAAAGCCTCATTGGCTGGAAACATCTGGACCTGGTGTCTTAGTCTTCCTGTTAAAGGGTTAGGAAAGAGAAGCAGCTTTGATCTACCAGTAAGTCAGCGGACTGTGCTCTGCAGCCCTGTTAACTAAGACAGATGCTGGCGTACACTGCACGTTCTGGATGCCTGGGCTATGTGAAATTGAGGACACATTCACAGCAGAATCCTTACTACCTCATATTGGTCTGCTGCTTGACCCAGCTCGGTCTCTTGAGTGCCTGGGGAGATGTATTAACTGCCCACCCCAGTGTTATGAGGGGCACTTGCACAGTGTGTGAACAGATCTTGACTTTTGCTGGGGCAGGGACCAGAATTTACTGACTCAGAAGGTAAATGACAGGGAGCCACAGGATGGCCTGAGCCATTCCTCCTTCTCCCCTCTGATGCTTCACCTTCACCACTTCCCCTTCAATCAAGCCTGGACTAAAAGCTGAAGAGAGAATGAAGATAGAGCTGCAAATCCCTCCTAATCCTAGAGCTCTGGGAAAATGAAGAATAAACTCTCTGCAGCCAGCTGGGAGTGACTCACTGGTACCTGTGCTCCCCTCGGTTAACCTTGTTCCAGACCCAAGCGCTTGATCCTAACAAGGTGGATACTAAGTTCCTTGACCCATCAGATGCCAGTGCCAGCCAATTTGGAGTTTACTCCTCTGGTCAACACTTTAGAACATGCCATGCCCACATTCCAACAAGCTCTCTCACCTAGGACACCAGGAGGATATACCTGCCCTTGTCTCCTTCAGGCCCACGCTTGTTGCAACCCTCCCCATCCCTTATTTGCAAAGGAAACAGGTACAGATTGCTTAGTGACAAGCATGGAATGGAGAAACCAATTTCCTTTTTTTATAAGAGTTTTGGGAGCCTGCACATCCTTTTCCCATTGTCAGTTATTAAAGAAGAGAGCAAGCCCAGAAGGTGCCTGTGCTCCAGGGTGGCTTCTGATGGGGATCCCATGTGACTGTAGCAGCGTGGCCTCACTAAGGACATAGCACAGGTTCATCTCAGAGATGGAATGCTCAAAGCTTGACCTGTGGTTACACACCTGGGGACTGTCCTGCTTGGGATGGGATTCTCTGAAGCACTCCAGCTTCCAGAGCAGCACAGTCAGCCCTGGCAAGGACTGCCCCTCCCAGGAGAGTGACAGAACACCCCCTCCAAGGACTGGAGTCCCAATTCCTTGGCTGAACACCCACTGATCTATTTACAGCAGGGAAGACGGTGCTGACAGCTCCAGCATAACTCAGCACGTCACCTGGCCATGCAGCCCACATGGAGCCAACCTGGCTTGGGAGGCCCTCCAAAGTGCAGATGTGACCAGTGATGGCCAAGATTCCCACTCTGCTGTGGCCAGCAGGATATGAGAGGAGGCAGGATTCTGCCCAGCATCACTGTAGTACAGGGTTTGAAAGGGAGAGCAGCCTCCCACTGCTATATAAATAGGGAAGCAAAGGCTGGGGAAGCATTTATAGAAAATGAATGTAGAATCAAGGCCCAGCCACATATTTTCAAAGCAGGAGGCATCGATCCCACGTTGGCTTTCTGTGGCGACGGCTCTGCACCGCGCCAGGTGACAGATGAGGACGTAATCCTGCACTCTAATGGATGGTGGTGTGGCAGAGAGACAATTTTTCACTGTACCATTATTGCACTCCTGCATCCTGACAGCCTGCCTGAGAACATCCAGGCTCAAAGTCTCCCCAAGACATGCTCTCATGCAACCACAATTTATCTGGCCTGCACAGGACACAGTGATACCCCACAGCCAGAGCTCTGGAGGAGGCCAGATTAGAGACAACCCCAACAATCTCTCCAGCCTTAAAACTATTCGTTAAGCTACCAGAAATACCTAACTTTGCTGGAGACTCTGGGCCAAGGGACCCAGACCACAAAGGGATTCAGGATTGCTGAGAATTAGTGTCCAAATCCCTCTGAAGTGATGCGAGGCAGCCAGCAATCTGAACGTGACCAGTGTTCTATCAAACACAGCCCTGAACTGGTTTTAGGAGCAGCAATACACATTTATGAGTGGAACACATCCATTCCCCTCCAAAATCCATGTGTTTGATTGAATAAAGGAAGGCCTTACTTTCTGGCAGACATCCATGTGCTTTTTGAGCCCCACAATAGTTTTCCTGGTTATAACACTGCAGGTTGGACAGGAGACTTCCCCCTTCTCACTGATCTCCCGCTGCCACTGGTCCTCAGGGTTTGCTGGAAACGAAGAGAAGTGTTACACCCAACCTCCTAGGCAGAGGACAGCCCTCTCTAAGCCTTGATTTTGTAAGCTAAAAAGCACTGAAGTGGGGAAAGTTCCTAGTGTTAAAAAAAAAGACACACTCTCCCAGGCAGAGCCAAAATCAGACACAAACCATGCAGGCCCTTGCAGCTCTCCCTGCCCCACGCTCCTGCAGCTGCCTGAGCAAACTGGGTCACTGGGTCACTTTACATGGAATTACCAGACCTGCTGACCTGGGAAAAGGAGCTTCACCTTTTCAACCTCCCTGGTATCCTGCACACTGGGAGTTAAAACAGGATAATGCCCCCAGCCACCTGATTTTGCCCTGCTTGGAATAACTTCCCCCTGCCAAACAAAACAATTAGCAGAGAGAAACAAAGGTGAGCGTCTCGGCTCCATCCGGACATGTGCCTGGAAAACTTCCCTGGCAATCTTCTTCCCGGCAGACAAGAAGGCAGCTAGGGGACTGCTGGCTTCCAGGCACATGTTTATTTTAATGACTGTGACTGGCTTAAAAAAAGCTCAAAATAAGAGACACATGAGGCCAAAACCTGCTCCCAGGTCCAGAGTTCACGCCGCGTTCTCAGCAGAACAGCGCTGGGCTTCCAGCAAGGGAAGCCCGGACTGAATAAAATCTGCCAAGTCTGTTTATTTGGATGCTCTTGCATGGCTGTGAGATCAGAGAGTCGTTTATTTGAATTTGAAAGCAGTGTAAGGCACTGCAGCTGTGTTTATCTTGCACATCCTGCGTTCCTCCTGCTTTCAGAGCTCCCAGGGAAAGCAAGCAACCTGTGCGGGGATGTAGGCTGCACCTCGGAGAAGGCACAGTCATTCCCAGAGTTATGCACTGGTGTCATTCATTGGGCTGATGTTCGAAAAATGTCATCAGCCCACATGTTGACCCAAACTGTGGTCACAGCGAAGCCAGGTGGAACTTGGCTCTCAACTCCCAGCACTTCCATCACGCTGACCTGGCAGTGAAGCAAAGGTAAGGTGCCCCTCAGAATGTAAACTGTGTCACTGCATTAACGTTTTAAGAGCAGTGGCTCCTCCCACAAATGTGCTACACCTCAGAAGGGCAAGAGTTGTGTGCTCCTACTTCTGATTTTGTGCTGCTTCTCCTGGCAAAACTGCTAGAAAACTGGCCCAGCAAACAACCCACTGGGTTGGAGGGGTGCAGGGACCATGAGCTGCAGGTGAACATGGGGATGGTGGCATGAAGGTGGCATGAGCAGAGCACATGAGAGCAGCTAAGCTGCACACAAAGCTGCTGCCTGTGCTTTGCACACACCAGCCTCACCTGCTGGTAGGTGCACAGCAGTTTCCTTCTTCACTTCAGCTCCTGAAGATTTCTTTTTCAGCTCCTCCATATTTGTGTTTCCTTCCAACTTCTTGGCTCGATGGGCTTTTGCCTTGTCCTCTGCTTTGACAAGACCTGTAGAGAAAGAGGATTCTTCTTCAGTACTTGCTTTAATACCTTCGGAGCAACTTGCACTTAGCAGGTAGAAAATCTCCACCTCTAACCCAGGGATACTGGGCTGTAGGTCTGCCAAGGCTGTATGCGTAGGATGAGATCCATAATTATGGCAAGCAATATCCTCACAGCTTGTGGCGTTTCATAAACAGCATCATTTTCCCCAACCCAGTTAGTTTATGAACTATGGAAACACCATGGCAAAGTAAGGTAGGACGCCTCTAGCCAGGGAGACAGGCTAGGGAGAAGGGAATAGTGTTTTGCAAGAAACTGAAAGGGGGAATTGGAACAGCAAATTCAGGATATAAAAGGATCTTCCTGCTGATGCTCCTGCACTGGAAAGGCTGTTTAACTCCCCTGGGTTAAACCCCTAAATCCATGTGCAGTTCAGCCCTGTGCTTCCACAGAAGGTGGTGGAGGCAATGGGGTGAGTGTCAGGGTCAGATCCACACTTGCCCCACGAGGGTCCATGCCCACTGAACCTGGAGGCTGTGACTCTTGCAAACCCAGAGTCTGAATGGAAACAGCACCCCACGATGGGCTGGGGCACCCTTGTCTTTGGAGTGTGACTGTCACGTTGAACATGGGGGCACCCTGTTCTCCAGGAACCTACAGCAGATGTTTCAGTCTGTAGCAGTGCCTCTGTGGGGAAGTTGGGGGAAACAAGCCCAGACTTCCCAGGAGCCAGGGTAAAGGAAAGCACATCTAGCCTAATCAGTGTCTAATTCCTTCAAAGCCATTAGTGCCTTTCCCCCGAGTGCCTCATACTGGAAGGTGCTGCCTCCTGCAGTGCCTGGAAATCCGCTTTTTATTTCCCTGACTGAATGTATTTCATAGCCAGTCTGGATCCCATTGCTCCCGTACCAGAGATGCACCCAGGATTTCCCCCTTTCCCAGCCCAGTTGGGTATATTTATGGAGCATGACCACAGTCCCACTCCCTCTTGCTTTCTCAGGCTGCAGCAGCCAATTCCTGAGCCTCCTCTCAGAAAACATCCCAGCAACACGTCTCTTCTCCCTTGGATTCAATCTCTTCAATGTGGGCGACCCGCAGTGGAGATGGTGTCTGAGGGATGGGTGCGTCACCAGCCTTTCTACGCAGCAGAAATCCTTCCGGACGCCACTGGAAACGCTGCGACATCCCAGGATGGTGGGACGATGATGAAACAATATTTCTCATATCTCGCTTGTGTCAGCAGCTCGTTACTCTCCTGTTATAGCTGAACATTGCTGGATCCTTTCCTCTCCCCTCATTTCCCAGCGCCAGGCTCCAGAACATAGCAGAGTTGTTATCAGTTCCAGCTCTGCTGCTGCCTTTCACTCCCTTTATGACACTCTTACAGTAAAAAGCACCAGCTCTTCCAGGGTTGTATCCTTGGGCTGTCTGGCTCCACCACAGGGAGGGTTCTTGGAGAAGGGGCTTCCCTGCAATGCTCCAGGGATAAGGTACAACCCTATAGCTGATCAGAGTCGTCCCTGTATTACCTTTCAGTCCAAATGTCCCCGAGATGGATGGCTGCTCCCCCGTAAACTTCTTAGGAGTTTTCTGTTTCCTTCCTGACTCAAAAGAGAGAAACAGAGAGAGAGATTTGGTCAAATAACTGTACTGCCAGGGGGATTCATCAGTCCTGGGGCATGGAGTGGGCACACACTCTGTGTCAGGACTGGATCAGGATGAAGCACCCACCCACCAAACACCAACAGGCTGCTGCTTCCCACCCCACAAAACCAGGATAAATATGTCATTCAGGGTTAATTCAATGAGTGGAAGTGGTGGCTCTGTCCAGTGTCAAAAGCCACACAGTTTTCACACCTCAGCAGCCACAGTGGCTGTGGTAGTTTGCTTTGGTGCTGCAAGCAGTGGAACCCCATGCCGTGATGGGGACAACCATGGCCCTGTCTGCCAGCTTGCCAGTGGCAATGGACAGAATGAACTTCCTCACCCTGTCCCAATCCTTCAGGAAAATGGGTCTGCCAGAACCGTCTTGGTTTAACCTGCCACAATGAGTAAGGACAGACAGGCTGACATGGCAGCTTGCTATGGTGTCAGAAATTCAATCCATTTCCAGTCTTACAGGTCCTATAGGAATAATCTCTACCATGGCTACAACCAGGTTTTAACTCCCAGTAAAGCTATCAGGATGTTAAATCAAGACTTGGTTCTCTTGGATTCAGAGCAACACTTCCAGCAGTGCTGGCTGGAGCAGAGCCCCTTCCCGTGGGACGTCTGTCTTTGGGCTCCTGAACCAGTGCAGCCCTGGGCTCTAATCTTACTGTGCTTCATCCTCTCAGGGTCTTCCTCCTGCAGTGAGGCCTGGCTGCCCCGCTGCTGCCCAGTGTCCTTCCCGCTCGAGGACTTGGCCGTGGGGGTGGCAGCTGCCATCGCCTCGGCCGCTGCGATCTGGAACTCCTTGCTCTCCCGGCTCTCTGCCAGGCACTCGCCATTCTCCGTGTGCTCCCGGGCCACAGCTTTTTCTGTCTTTGGCTGTTTGGGATGGATGGTGGGGCAAGCTGAACTCTCAGCAGCTCTAGGGCAAAGCACAGAGGGCTTGTTTAAAGAGGGGTTGTTAGACAAGTGCCCTGACACCTCTCCCCGCTTGCCAAATCAGGTCATAGGAATGGAGGCAGGCACCTTCCCCTTCTCCCAGCCATCCCTACGTTACTGCCACAAAACCCAGCCATAGTCTGGTACCTTTTCTTTCCACTGCTCTTCCCAATGGCCTTGGGCACTTTGTTTTCTGCTTTGCTGGTTGGCACTGGCCTGTCCAAGTGATTCCAGAGCCGATGCTTTTCCAGCTGGGTTTTGGACGTGAAGGCAGCTTCACAGTATGAGCATGAGTACGTCAGCTTCTCTGAGATCGCACCCTGTGTGCAGCAGGGAGAGGCAGGTGAGCACGTACGTTAGACCATAAAAAAAACAGACTCTTCCTGCTACAGGCATGAATACAAACCCTGTGTAATACCCTTCTGTTCCTCCAAATAGTTATCAAGGGTTCACGGTCCCCCCAAACGAGACCTCAAACTGAGCTGCAGGGACCCTAGTGCCCCTTGTACATACCTCACAAATTGCTCTTGGCCCCCCTCTGCCCTCCCCATTTTCCCATTTTAATTTCATATTTCTCCTGGGTTTTAAGGCCTGAGAGGGGCTTTACCCTGCAGATGGTAACAGAAGAGCTGGCCACTGGAAAGGATAGGCAGTTCTCCAGTCTCCTTACCCCTTGGCAGCGCTGATAGTGGTACTTCAAGCCATAAATGCTGGGGAACTCCAGCCAGCAGCCTGAATTGGGACATTTCACCCGGGAGTGGGCTTTGAATTCGTCCTTCCACTGGTTCATCAGGGGAAGCTGGGAACAGGAGAGAAAAGAGACAGCTGAGTTTAGAGCACCATGTGCCTGGCTGTGTACCAGTGCATCCCAAGGGGGCCTGGAGGGCACGTGGGATCTCTGATCATTCATGTCCATCCCTTTCCACCACACAGCCACAAGTGGACCCCAGGGGTGTGTTTCAGTGTAGTGATGCTCCCAGCGAGAGGTGCTGGGATAGATACAGCAGGTTCTAAAGGCTAATGATTCCTCCCGGGGATTTACCTTGCTGTGCCTCCCAGAGCACACACACGCTCCCTGCCAGGCTGGGGAATAAATCAGGCTTGAAGTCACCCGGGTGATTTAATCACCCCACATTTCATCTAGTCCGTAAATCACCCCATGACTGTGCTCTCATGACAAACTGCTCCGTGTGTTGTCCATGCTACCAGGCAGGAATTAAACTGCACAACCCTGCAGGGAATAAATCACCCCTTTGCATTGCTGCTGGATCATTAGCCAAATCTGACACGGCTGTGACAGGATCCAGCTCATCTGGGCATGGTCTTGGGAAGGTGAGGCTGGAGTGGGGTACTGTTTCCTAACCAAGGTTTTGGAGGATGCTGGATGCCTGCATGGAGGAGTTGAAGGGCCAAGATCTTGCTCAGCCCAAGATAAGGTTGCTCTGAAGATTAAACAACCAGGAAGGCAGGTTTACCCACAGAGTAGGGCTGTCTGGAGTGTGTGGTGCTGGGCAAGTCAGAGGGAGCAAAGCAGGGAGGGCATTGGGAAAGGGGGGTCTTACAGGGATGTCTTTCAGTGCCTGGTTCTCGGCCTTGGGTCGTCCTTTCTTCCTGCCTTCAGTTTTGTCACTGGTTGCATTTCCTGCAAACAGACAGAGCACAAATCACCAGCCACGCCAGGAGTCACTGTCCCAGCAATCCTGCTGCCCAGCCCCAGCCTCATGCCACCAGCCTGACTCCCTTGTCTCTGGGCTGCCATTCCCTGTCCTGGCAAGGATGGAGATTCCCCTTTGGAAGGCAATGCCAGCTCCTCTGCAACTGAGGTGCTGATGTGGTGCAGGAAAAAACACTCTCCTGAACACAGGCGTGTTCATGCTGTGGACAGCTGGAGTTCATTCCCCTTAGCAATAAGTTATCCTCTTCTGCTAGCAATTATGGCTTCAATTCCCTCAAGGTAAGAATGGCATGTGGGAAACATTTAGGGCACACGCGTTTCCCCACAAGGCCACTGATTTTGGGAGCCTGGTCTGAGATACATCGCTGGGGTCCAACCTTCTCCTGGGGTGCGGGCACCCCTTGGTGTCCAGGGCTGCCATTAGCAAGGTAAAGGCAGCAAGAGCCTTGCTCACAGAGGGGATCTGCTCAACATAAAACAGACAGGATAAAAAATCTCCTTGAGCCTGGAGATTCCTGGATAGAGAAATCAGCCATCCATCAGCGTGACAGCCCTTAGCGTGAGGGTCCCCCGGGGCTCATATGCTCACAAGCCTCTATCCCGGGGGCCGCGACACGGGAGGCAGCAGATGGTCTGAACTCATTTAAGCCTTTCCATCCTTTGATGTAACACTTAGCTACCAACACGATAAATAGGCGGCAAGACACCCATCTCGTTAAGCCAAACACATGCCTCTCCAAAGGGAGAGGCCATCTCCATCCCTCCCCTCCCGCTCCCAAGGACCAGCTCTTCGCAGATCCCGGGGGCTGGGGCTTTTTTAGCCAGCACAGCTCTCGCTGGTCGGTCAAAGTGAGAAGCAGACACACACCACGACCCAGTGCACACACCCCCCCTTGTTTTGGCAGCTGTCCCCCAACTCCTGCCACTGGGTTTATCCCCTCGGCCCCATCCGCCTCCATGGAAGGAGCAAACCAGTTCTTACCCAGCTTCGGCAGCTCTGCCGGTGGGTTTATCCTTGTCTCTGTCCTGCTTTCTTTGCTGGCAGCAGGTTTGTTAGAGCCTGCAGTTTTCCTTCCACCTTTACAGGTACAGGAATCCGCCATCTCTGAAAGAAGCAGGGGAGGCGTTAAAATTCACTCCTTGGAGCTGGGAACAACACATGGTGAAAGCAGGGAGAGCTGTTGGGGAGGGAGGGAAATGAGCAAACTATCACGCAGCTTAAAGATTCCCACAAAGAGAAGAAACGGGACGTGCTTCCGAGTATTTGTTCTACGGTCAAGGAACACCACAGACATGGCTGGAAAGCTGCTTTCATTACAGCCTGGCTTCCCCTCCATGTACAACAGCAAAGACTTTATTAAAAATTATGGGCTGACTTTGACCAGAGAAGTAGCGAATAAATGGCTTTTCCTCTTCGTTTATTTCTCTGCTTTCATTTAAGACACCAAAAGCAAAAAAAATAGTGAGTTTTAATGAACAGATGTAGTGATAAATTTCCAATTTTCCTTATTAATGGGAAACCGTTATAAACTGAGAATTGTTAATGTTATCTGAATTTTCTGTATTAATAATTCAATTTGGCTTCTCTATAAATAATGAACATCAGGAATTATCGCAGAAGGCCCACTCTCGCTCCTTATGGAAGCAGGCAGCAGGACACCCCTCTATTTGGTGGTACCAGAGAGAAGCCCATGGCATGACTGGCTTTGCCTCTGGCTTCAAGTTCCTTCTTCCCTTCCTGACAGCACAAGCAGAGACATATCTGAGGATGGGGGCTGCATCAGGAGATGCCACATATGGATTTGGGGGAAAGAAGTCCTCCATGCCTTCACAATGAGAGTATCAGGCCCTTGGGAAGCAATTTCCCAGATCACTAGTCTTGATACCTTGGCTGGGACATGACGCTGATGCTCACCCACAGGCTTTTTTAAAACATGAATTTGAGTTGTCACCCCCAATTCCTCCCACAAGATCATGTTTAGCATCATTTAACTCAACAGAGTTTATTCCCAGAGCATCCAGACTCAGTCCACCTGTCCTCATGCCTAGAGGAATAAGGGAGCATCTCCTGCATAGTGAGATTGCCAGTTATGCCACTAACATGTGGGACACGAGGGTCCAGTAATCCTTTCTGAGGTGCCCCCAGGGACTTTCTTTGTGGAATTGGGGGCTTCCTATGTGGGATCGGGGAGTGCACGTCGCATGCAGCCCATATGCTCTGAGAACTGGCAAAAGCTCGGCTGGTGACACATATACAGTTGTTTGCATGGACACAAAGGTTAATCAGATCAAGTGAGAAATTCCAGCCTTGGCAACAGGTTCTGTGGCATTTGGTGCTGAACATGGCCATCGTTGATTCAGCTAATTTGGGCTCTTTCAGTGGGAGAGCTGGGGAGGAGATGCAGCCTGACTGCCAGCGGCTCCTTCCTGGAGCAGGCACAGAGAGGGGTCCCTGCATCTCCTTCCCAAATCACTGCTCCACTCCCACCAATGCGGGCACTGTTACTGTCCCCAATCCTCCAGGGATAAACATGCCAGTCCCCTTCCCTCCCATGCTGCCTCCTGGCACCTCTGAGTGATCCTCACTCAAGTTGCTCAAAGAAAAAAAAGAGAAAAAAAAAAAGACTCAAAAAAAGCCAGAGAACTGAAAGCTGAAGACAAGATCTCTGTGCTCACAGCAGGTGAAAACCAAGGGGAAACCCGTGCAGCTGACACCTTTATCCATCCAGGGACACCTTTCTCCAACCATGCCAAGTACCAAAATGCAGTGGGTGACAGAGCACAAAACCTATGTGTCCACCTCACTGGGCAGCTCGAGGTGACATGAAACCAGTGTCAGGCAGGGCAGATCCCGCTGATGGGCCACCTCCTGCACCCCAAACACCCCATGGCACCACACACCACTGAGCATCACCCCAACACTACCTTCCCGAAATGTCTGATGCACCCAGCTCAGCCCTGCTCCAGCAGCTGGACACTTCTCATTCCCTTCGGCACATCCATCCCCTCAAAGAGACCCCCTCTGCCCAGCTTAAGAGGGTTTGAATCTTTTGTTTTTCCACACCAAATATGTCTTTCAATTTTTTCCTGTTCTTATTTTTTGACTAAATAAAAAATAAAAAACCTATAAACCACACAGCAAGAGCAAAACTCTGCTCACCGGCCACCGATACAACCCCAGGGATCACAGAGGAATTGTCCAAGACAGAGAGCAAAACCCAGCAAAAATCATTGTGGGGTTTTTTTTTGTAATGTCCAAACTTCTCACTCCTTTCTGAGTAACACACACTGAAATGGGCAACAGCCCATGCTCTCCCATGCTTTCCTTAAGGTTTTGGTGGGAACTCTTTTGCTGGTAATGGGAAAAGAAGGCATTGGCAGGAGGGGCTGAGATGTGGTGTGGGAAAGTTGAGACTGGTAGCATTTTAGCCTCCAGCTCTTTCTAGGTAACTTTTTAGAAGTTTGTGGCAATATTTTTGAAGCATCCCAATCCAGATCCACATTAAAAAAACCCTCCTGTCAACACAGGAGCCAGCATGGGATGAGCGGAGGTCAAGTCAGCACCACTGGGAGCAAAGGTGGGGAGGGAACCCATGGCTGTGGGAAGGGGGAGTGAAGTTTGGGAACCAAAGGCACTGTTTCAAAGTCACCAGCAGCCCAGCCTGGCTGGCACAGCCACGCACTTCTCTGTGGGATTTGACAAGGGATGGCCACGTCCCAGTCAGTGGCAGTCCCAACAGGCTTTTTCCCTCTGTGACAAATCCCTCCTGCAGAGCTGTCAGGCTTTGAGGACTAGGCACAGCCTGAAAACTGGATATAAAGTGGGAAAGCGGAAATAATTCCATGTAGAAATGCCTGACTTTGGATCAGGCCCACAGGGGCACATATGCAGGCAGGGATGGCTGTGATGCTCCCAGCCCCACGACGTCCTTATGGGAAAGTCATCCACGGGTCCCGACCATACATTCTCCTGCCGGGACTCCCACCCCAGTCCCATCCCTACGGACGCACCATGCCACGCACCAACCGCCTGGTCACCCATCGATCCGCTCCACTTATCATCAATAATTTACCAACACCTCCAGAAGGCAGGCAATGCCAAAATGCAAGGGAGCTGCTGCCCCAGCACAAGCCATGTGCCCGCAGAGATGCAGCGAGGCCAGCGTAGACAAGAGATGCCAAAGGGCACTGCCATTCCTATCGCTGTCAGGGGAGCTGTCCCACGAACTCCAGGCAGAACTGGAGCCGCTGGGTGAAACTTCCAGGGAACAAGGACAAGGAAGCGGTGGGAGAGGCTTCGCTGGAGGTTTCCCCGGGAGGGAAGCACGTGGCAGGTGCAGCCCTGGAGCACGGCTGATGGCCCGGCAGCTCCGGAGGGACACGGTGCATCATCCCGCCTGCACCGCCCAAACCGAGGGACACCCCGAGGCTCTCCGGGAGGGATTCACCTCACCCGCAGCCGCCACTCCTGCCGCACGTGGCTCTCACCAGGCGCAGACGAGGCTTTTCGGGGGTATAAAGTTTCTATTCGAGGCACATTATATCCCGTCCGTCCCCTCTCCGTCCCCGGGCACTGACACGAAGGGAAAAGGACCCGCACGTGCCTGGCGGGCAATGAGCCCTCGCCGTGCCGGGGGGACCGGGGTGCGCCCTGTCCTGGGGCTCAGCGGGCGTGAGGAGCTCTGCCCGGCGCCGCTGTCCCCTCCGGGGCACGGGGAGCTCTGCCCTGTCCCCTCCGGGGCACGGGCACCTCTGCCCTGTCCCCTCCCGCCCCGGCCGTGCCACCCGCGCCCCTCACAGCCCCTCCCCGCTGTCACGGCCGGCCGGGCCCGTCCCCGCCCGCGGCCCGCTCCCCGTGGCCGGGAGGCGGCCGGGGCTCCCCCCGCGGGCCGGGCCCGGCGGGGCCCAC
>JAWWTY010000048.1:7907548-7928598 GCA_035222235.1 Margarornis squamiger
TCCGCCGGCCTGGGGGCTGCGGGACCGCGCGGGGACCGGGCGGGGAGCGGGCGGGGAGCGGGCAGCGCCCCCCGGCCCGGCCTGACCGGGGCAGGTGCGGGCCCGCCTGGCCCCGCAGCCCGGCCCGCTGTCACACCCGCCGCGGTGCGGGCAGCGCGTCCGGCCCCCGTGCCGCGGGCAGGCACGGTCCTGGCTGTCCCGCTCCGCTCCCCGCCGGGCTGCTCTGCCCGCTGTCCCGCTCTCCAGGGTGCGGGCAAGGTGACCTGCCTGCTTTCCTGCCCGGCAAGGTGTCCTGCCCGTTATCCGCTCCTCCAGGGCATCCTGCCCGGCATCCTGCCTTCCAGAGTGCTGGCAATAATCCTGCCTGTCACCTTCCCCTCCAGGGTGTCCTGCCCATCCTCCTGCCCTCCAAGGCGCAGGAAGGGTGCCCTTATCATCCATCAACCCATCTAACCCTGGAGTGCTCCAGTTTCCTTGCAAAGCCACCCCAGCCCCTGGGAACGATGCTTGGTGTGAGGCTGTCGCGATGCCCATGGGACATTCTGCTTTTCACAGCTCCCAGCCTCGGTAGGTGTCACCCCTGCAGAGCCAGTGCCACCCAGGTAGGTACCACAGGGCAGAGACAGCCTCGGGTACTGGCATTGGGAATACACAGCTGCACCAGGATCCAGCAGTAGCCCAGAGACTAGGGAAAAACACACGAATTTTGCCAGGTGAGAATAAAACCCAGAGCAATCACTGCTGTCACGGCCACCCTGCCTGCCATCACCAGCACGTGGCTTCTGTGGTGCTGCCAGGAACTGGGAGGCCTTGTGGCACAATTGTGCAAAAAAAAGCCCAAACCAAGTCGGGAGTTTCCCCGTGGTTTTCCCCTCTTTGTCTCCATTGCGGGGAAAGAGCTTAATTAATGTCTGCAGAGAGCAGGGAAAGCTTGCTGTAATTGCTAGGTATGATTATCGGTGGAGCGGAGGGTGCTCAGCGGGGTGGGAGGGACAGGCACAGCCCACCTTCTTTGTATAGAATGAGGCATATCTGAGACAGCTTCACTTCCCAGCCAGGGAGCTGCCTGCCCAGAAAGCTCGGCTGCCTGGGGGGGCTGTTGGGCAGCTCCACATGCCCACTGGGACTAGGCATCACCTTTGAGGTCTCCTCCTTGCTGTGAACAGTGCTTTTTGCCCATCGCTTGTCTCTGCAGCATCCCCACAGCTGCTCCAGACACACGTGTGCACAAGTGACTCCACATTCATTTTTTCCATCCATAAAGCACAATTTTGCATCTCTGGGAACGCGATGAGGGTGAGGGGAGATGGGTGAGCCCAGCCACCCCGGGATTATACAGGGGCAGGGAGGGCAGCCAACCATGGGCTGGGTGAGGTAAGAAACTGAAATAATGCAATATAAAGACACCCACTGTTGCTATTTTCAGACTCTTCTGAGAAGAACGGGCCAAGGAATGGACTTGAAAAGACCAGCAAATGTTGAGCAGATGTTGAGGAGTGCTTTGTTTCACGTACAGAGCTGTGCTGGGAAGGACAGGAAGGGGAGGAGGAAGAGCAGCGAGGGCAGCAGTGCTGCTTTCCTCCACATGCTCATGGGAAACCATCACATCTCCTCTTGCACCATGGCTTTGTTGCAGAGGTGGGTTGCGGATGAGACCTCACCCTCACAGACCAGCACGATGATGTGAAGGGGGCCACAAAGTGATTCCCCAGTGCTCTGACCCCTGGGTCAGCATGCCAACCATTCCCACTGTTCTCACCTCTCAAGGCAGGAGGAGGCCAAGGAGCAGCAGCCCTGCAGAGACTCTGGCTGTAAATGTTGGAAAAGGTGGTTTGCAGCAGGGATGAAGGAGTCCAAGACATCAAGCATGTAAATTAAATTGATAGGAAACCCAGGAAGAGGAGATAGGGGAAAAAACAATTACACAGTCAAGATCAGTGAGGTGGTGCCATCCTACACGTGCTCCTTGTCCAGCTGGTGTTGAGCAGATCTTTCTGGAGCTGCCTCATGTCTGCTGGGATGCAACCAGCACACTGACTCCCATCCCAACCCAGCAGCAATCTCAGGTACCCCTGACAAGGGTCAGTTCTAGCTTGTAAAGACACCTGGCCAAGAGTTAAAAACACCATAAATGAGAGAAAACCCATCCTCTTACAGGAAAGGCAGAAAATAATCTGATTTTCTGGATGCAGATCTTCATGGAATGTTGGGACCTGGAGGAGGGAACATGCCCCTCGCTCAGAGTGGGGCTGGCTGATCAGGAATTTACACTTTAAAAAGTAACTTCAAAGCACATTTTAGAATCATAGAATCACAAAATGGTTTAGGTTGGAAGGGACCTTGTGGACCATCTAGTTCCACTCCCCCTGCCATAAGCAGGGACACCTTCCACTATCCCAGGTTGCTCCAAACCCTGTCCAAACTGGCCTTGAACACTTCCAGGCATGGGGCAGCCACAGCTTCTCTGGGCAACCTATGTCAGTGTGTGACCTATGGGCTGCAGCAGCATCTTTTAGACCCTTAATGTTGTTAGAATAAAACAGATGCTGAGTCTGCAGAGCCTCTTCCACATGCCACTCTCTGGAGACATCCCAAAAATTCCCACTACCTGCTGTGCACAAGGGGCTGTGTGTAGCCAGCACCAGCAGCATCTCCACTATGAGGGTAGTGGGATGCTCAGTATATGGAACTGGGAGCACTGGGAGCCCAGACTGGAGCCCATGTCTGCTGAGCCTCGTGCATCAAACACAGAGACAGGTGAGAGAAAGGGTGCAACCACGATGCCCAGATCCAGGATGGAGGAGACTCAGCATTCGCTGTCTCCCAGGGCTTATTCCTGGGATAAAGGATCACAGCCAGCTGCTTCACTCCCTTTATCCTTGGAGTGGCAGGCAGACAAAGCCCCTTGGAGCAGCCACATGCCCACACATCCACAGGACAGGCTGTGCAGAGGCTGGTCCAGCTGAAGCAGAGGGATTCCTGAACAAAGAGGGAATCACAGCTGGTTTGTGCGGCAGCATCCGGGCCAGCCCCAGCCTCCTCCCGCACGCTGCTCCGCAGCCTGGGCCGCTGATTGGAAACGGGAGCCCGCCATCACTCCGACAGCCAGGAATTATGCTGATGGCTTTTTTTATTATTTTTTCCCCCCCTCCCCGTGCTTGAATGCACTCAGCAAATATAAGCAAAAGGAGGGAAAAAAAGGAGCAAGAGAAAATCCGAACAGATTTAATTTTAGATATGGTGAGAAAGGAAAATGGTTGCGGTGCAAAGAGGGAAGGTTAAGGGGGAAACACTCCTACCTCAAGGAGGAATGAAGCTCCCAGGAGTCCTGAGGCTGCTGTTTATTATTTACATGTCATAATGGCATGGGGGGGCATCTGGTCGTATTGACCCACACGGTCCCACAGGAACCCATCCCAAGTCTGAGAGGCCAGTCTCTGGGGCACCGGCAACCTCATGGAGAGCAGAGGGGGATGCAGGGATGTGGGATGGGACTGGTGATGGAGCTGTGTTACTTCATCAAATCCTCCCTAGTTTTAGAATATGCATCCTCTTATGGGAAGTGGCTCATTTTGGGTAAGGTGTGTGAAGGTTTTTCCTGGAGCCCCCCAACAGCCTGGGCAAACATGCAGCCTGGGAATGTTGCATCAAAACCAAACCCCAAACGTGCCCTTCCAAAAAAGGCCGGAGTGAAACACTGCAAATGTTCAACTTGGTTTTGCAGCAAAGCTACTGGTGCATCCAAGCTGGGGAACAGCTCTGGTCAACCCAAATGATACTAATTTTTGAATCAGTTATTTATCTCAGCCCTGTTGCCTACTTGGTCTGCCCCACTCCTGCTGCTTGCTGCCTGCCCTCCAGTGGGTCATCCTTGGCAGTCCCCAGCCTCTGGATGCTGTCTCCCCCTTACTGCAGCCATGCCAGCCCCCTGTCCTGTGCTGGGCTGTCCCATGTGCCACTGACCCCAGTGCGAACAGCCAGGGACATGTTCTGACCCTGCCCAGGTGCTGCCAGCACCTGGCACTGCCACAAACCTGGCTCTGTCCCAGTGAAAGTGGCAAAACTACAGCTGGATCCTCACCCACCCCTCTCCATCTTTGTCCCAGTGAAGCCACAGCATCACAGCCATACCCACACCCACCTCTCTCCATCCTTCCCTGCTCTGTGTCATATCCACTGGCACTGGGAGTGTTTCTGGCTCTGGGGAGGCCGAGCTCCCAGAGGGCATCCAGCAGCTGAGAGTGAGGACCAAAAGTGAAGGAAGTAATATAGGGGAACAAAATGAAATAAAGCAATTATCCCTGCTCTGATACTTTCTAATTAAGGGAACTGTCACCCTTATTAAGAGGCCATTAATTCATTGTCATAAGTCACCACCAGAGTTCAAGTACCAAAAACATGCCTGGGCCACAGGGAGTGTAGCAGCAACCCCTCTGCTTGGTGCTCCAGGCTCCATCACCAGCAAGAGCTGATCCATGAGACCATGGGGCTGCTTGTACCTTTCTGCAGGCAATGCCTGTCCCCGCACCCTGAGCTGTGCTTTGGAAAGCTGTAAGTTCTGCTGTGGTGGTCAGCCTGTCCTGGGTGTGGATGAGCCCATCCATCTCCACCTGCATCCCTGTGACTGTACACTCTGCCCTGTGCAGACTAAATGCCTTTGTGTAAAGGATGTAGTGATTTCTCAGCAGAAATTAGCTCTTTGCCACTCTGTGAGGAGCAAACGCCCAAAGAATTCCCAAACTATTCCCAACCATGTGGTCGAGGCTGCCGTTTTCCCCAGCATCATCTCCTGCTAACAACCAGCTCTGTCTCAGCAGCCTCTCATTACGCATTCTGCATGGAGGGCCCCACATCAGCTTAATTAACAAGGTAAGAAAAACGGGACCTTTGAGGAAATCTTAATTATATTATCCATCTCACCCTGAGTGGCACCTGATCCATCCCAACACTGTTCTCAAGTTCATTAGCAATGAATCAAGATTGATTAGTCCTGGATGTGCAGTAAGGACATGCTGGGGCAGAAGACTTCTGCTGCCATCGCTGTAAGACTCTGTGTGTCCCCAAGCCCCATCTTGTCCTCCAGCACCAGGCAGTGGGATGGGGACCAGGGCTACGGGATGAGGCAGACACAGGTTTGCCAGTGCTGGCATGAGGCTGCCGGAGCATCCCAAAAGGAACTGTTTCACTGGCATCTCACACCTCCCATGGATGCTCTGATTTAGGCCAGCACCTGGGCAGCCCTGCCAGGCTCCTGCTCAGTTCCAGGGATGGGATATGAACAATTTCTCTGGGCAACCTGTGCCAGCACCTCACCACTCTCACAAGCAAGAATTTCTTCCTAATATCCAATCTAACCAGTTTGAAGCCATTACCCCTTGTCCTGGCACTCCATGCTCTTGTCCAAAGTGACTCCAGCTCTCTTGGAGCCCCTTTAGGCACTATAAGGTGCTCTAAGGTTTCTCCAGAGCCTCTTCTCCACACTGAACACTCCCAGCTCTCTCAGCCTGTCTCCAGAGCAGAAGTGCTCCAGCCCATGGAACATCTCTGTGTCCCTATTCTGGACTAGCTCCCACAGCTCCACATCTGTCTTATGTTGGGGGCCCCAGAGCTGGAGGCAGCAGTGCAGGTGGGGTTCCCCCAGAGCAGAGCAGAGCAGAGCAGAGCAGAGCAGAGCAGAGCAGAGGGGGAGAATCCCCCCTCACCCTGCTGCCCACACTGCTGGGGATGCAGCACAGGGTTGGGTTTTTGAGCTGCCAGCAAATGTTGCACGTTCATGTCAAGCTTCTCATCCAGTGATTTGGGGTGGTTTGTAATCCTCCCTGGACACTTGATGGGATGACAGGGTCCTAATTAGATTGAGCATGAAATCCACTGGGGACAGGATTCCAATTTAAACTGGGTCCAGCTCAGCAGAGCCAGTGGCAGGCGCTGACACCCCTCTGCTCAGCATTCTGTGTCCTCTCACCCAACACAGCCAGGGACAGCGCAGGGTGCCTTCAGCACCCGGTGTGAATTTCAGTGTCAAAGGAGTGGGGATTGTTTTCCCCATCAGAGCTGCAATCAGCAGTGTTTCAGAGCTGGAGGTGTCTGCATCATCAAGCCGGGCTCAGTAATTACTCAGACAAATTTGCATACATTTTCTATGGGCATCTCTGCTGGCTTTTTTATTTTCTGCTTGAAAACCTTGCTGGAATCTGCAAACTGCCTCTACCACTGGGAAAGGATTGCTGGATTGTTCCTTTGTAAGACAGGAAGATGCTGGACATTATCCTTGATGCCAGTGAGGCATTGTCCTGCTTACTGCAAAAAATTTCCACCAAAAAAAAGTGGCAAAAAGAGTTTGTCAGAGGAGTCATGTGCTCTGTGAGAGGCCATCGCCTGGCCCTGCACCTTGGTGCTGCTGCCTTCATCCTCCTGCCTGCTGCAGGAGACTGACTGATGCTTGCTAGTGTTTTCTGTTTAATTGTTGTCTGGTTTTAATATTGCATGAATCCACGCCCAGTTCATCTGTGTTTCATTGTCTGGTGCTGTTTGTTTTGGGGCAGTGCCTGGAATACTGCTGGCAGATAAGTGCTGTACAAGTAGAAGGTATTTTTCTTGCTCAGCAAAAGCTGAGAAGTGACCGAGCTGTGCCTCATTCCAAGAACCTCAGCATTCATCTCTCTCCAGTTTCCAGGGTCCTCGTGCAGCACCCCCCTCGTTCTTGCCTGTGGGGAGGGCTGTGCTTCCTTGGACCCACCAGGCAGATGGATTTTGCTGTGTGCCCAGAGCTACTGAAGGCAAAGCCATGTCAGGGCTGCTCCAGGTGAGTCCTGCTGCCCTGGGCAGAGTCCTGGGTGCCCCTCAGACAAGCCAAGGCATTAGGTGGCACCAGATACTGGTCCAGAACCAGAGCAGTGGTCCAGAGTCATCTTGGAAGGATGTTCTGCTCTCACCATCACCATCCTCAGAGAGTAATGGACTGAGGGCATCCTCCTACCTGTCCTGTGAGTATTGTTTCACCTGGCTCCTTCAGCCCCATCCTGCCCCAGTGGGTCTCAGAGGGACAGCCCAATAGGGCTCTACTTGGGGCTCCATCTGAGCACGCTGGTCGTCTTTCTGCTTGCTTTTGTGTCTCCTTTCTTCCATGTGGATGAGGAGCTGGAGGGAGCCAGAGCACAGCCCAGCACAGGTGGACACGGCACATGGTGGGGCCACAGCAAGGGGCAGCTGGGCTTTGGGGCAGGACATGGGGGTGTCCCTGCCTTTTCCAGGGATCCAGGGCAGCCCCGACACTGCTCTGTGTGCCACAGCTGCATTACAAGCCAAATCTCCACCAGCTTACTGCATGAGCCCAGCTGGAGCCTGGAGAAGCCATTTCTCCCTGTGCAGCCCCGAAGTTGTGGAGAGAAGCTCAGTATCTCCCTCTAACGATGCGCAGATGCAGCCGTCCTTTGCTCTCCGGGGTGCTGGACACCCCAGCCACGCCGCAGCCCCCCGTGCCCCGCCACCACTCCCACTGCCCGCCCAGCACCCACCACCCGGGCAGAACCAAACCCCGTGGTGGGGGAGATGGGCATTTTCCTGTCTTTTCTTTCCAATTCTTAAAATTCAATAAATGCTCCCAGCTCTGTTGCTTGTGAGTCTCTAGTCAGGTGAGAGGAGCCAATTTTGCTGCATATTTGAAAAGGTCAGTGTGAACAGGGTAGGAAATTCCAATTTCTGTGCCCTGGGGCACTGGGGGCTGCACACAGGAAAGCCTTGGAGCTGGTTCCCTGCAGGTGGAGCCTGAGGGTCAGAGACCCCCAACCCACAGACAGAGAGGGGAAGTGTTGGCCATGTGGTCCGGGTTGCCCTAATCAGATTATGCCTTTCTGGAGAAAATTTGGATTTCGGATATCTGGCAGCTTTGCCTTCAGACCAGCGCCAAACCTCTGCTCTGTGGGTGACAGATATGAGTTGGAAACCCTACTGGCAATGCCAGTGATGCTAGGATCACCCAGAGGCAGGAGACAGAACCCACCTGCCTGAATCTGAATACTATTTGGTGAATCTGTTATCCAAAGCAAAATGGTTTGAGAACCAGATTTTGTTTCTGAGACATTTCCGTCACACAAACCTTGTAAAGCACCTCCAGGGACTCAGTGCAGCCACCCAGCCAGAGTCCAGGAATGCTCTGTGCATCCTGCATCCTGCAGTGCCCCACCATATCTCTCCCGGAGCCCCAAGCCAGGTGCTGGCCCAAAAACCCTGTCTAGCCCCTGTCAGTGTTGGGGTCCAGGACCAGGCTCCACTGCTGGATGCCTAAATCTTGCCTGCAGACCCATACTCCTCATCCCGCCTCACACAGCTTATTATCCAGGGAAATGCTGATTCCAGGTGTGTTTTTGAGACCTTCACTTTGCCACAAGCCATTCTCTGCATCAGAGCAGAACCTATAACCCCAAATCCCCCCACTGCCCCCATTTAGCCACATGCCTGCAAAGATGAGAAGCTTCTTAATTCTCAGCAGTTCTGTGGAGCTGGGAGAAAATTAAATACTGGCAAACCCCCAGGCTGAGACTTGTTCCCACAGGACTGTCATCAGGACCCCTGTACCACATGGAGGTGCTTGTCCAAGGGGATTTATCATCTCCTGAACATCCGCAGGAAAGGCTGGAGGGACCAAACTCACGGCGCAAGTTCAGGCATGGGAAGAGTTGGAAGAGCCATGAGTTAAAATAACAGTCTCTAATTTATTACCAGCAGAGGAGCAGGTGGGTGGGTGCCCAGCCAGGGGGCACTGTGGCCTGCCTCCACATCCCAATGCCCCAGGAACTTTGGGCTGCTGCTGTTTTTGGACCCCCACAATGCACAGCCCTGCCCTGATTACTGGAGGTGGAACATGGGGAGGTGACAGAATCCATCCTGTCCCCAAATCCTATTTTATGCATGGATGTTCCTTACCCCCACATTGGGGGTGGAGGGCTGTAACAGCAAACACCTTCACCTTATTGATGGTGAAGATCATGAGGAAGGTGCCTGGGTTTAGTGGCACCATTGCCAGCCCCTGGGCAGGAGGTCAGGATGAGCATCTACCAGTGCCTGAAGGAGCCAAGCTCTGCAGAGTGGTGGGAGCATGGAGAGGATCAGGGCTGCGATGGGGAGTGGGGTGGACCTGGTGGTCAGTAGTCCCCCAGTCTCACCCCGGGCAGCACCCAACATCACCCGGCAGCATCCACATCTGCTCCTACCGGCCCCTGCTCCCCTCCCTGCCCATGGATGAAGGACAACCTCCTGGCACAGCTCCCTCCAGGCTACAGCACCCTCCCAGAGCATCCACCCTGCCTTTAGTTCCAGATTTTCCAGCTCTGATGACTCAGCTCCCTTTTCAACTCACCAAGTGGAGCTGGGTGCTGGGGTCTTGGCCCCGCTTTGAATTTTTTTGGCTGGTTGGATCATCTTATTTGCTACTGATAATGTCACCTCCTTGGACGCTGGAAGACAGCCCAGTCTGATGAGAAAACTAAAAGCTCCCTAAATAAGCTCCGAGGCACAGATACAAGTTGCTGGGTGCTGGGATATTGCACATGTGCATAATGCTTCAGTGTCCTGCACATGGCTCAGAGCTGTCCCAGGAATCACCACATTCCCTTTCTCCATAACACTGAGCTGTGCCTGTTGCCATCTCCTTTTTTCCATCTCTTTCCCTGTGAACCATCAGGCTCAGGTGGATGAAAGTCCATCATCTATCCCAGCAGCCGGTTTGTTAATTTTCCTCCAGTCAAGAGCTGTGTCTGCTGGAAAAAATATTCCATCCCTGCACAGGAATGTATTCCTTTAAAAGAAAGAGAAGGAAGCAGGAGAGGAGCCCTGGAGTGTCTGGGAAGCTGTCTCTTCGTATTCCAAGTGCACGGCTCAGGTCTCGTATCGGCGTTGCACAGCCCATCCCAGTGGAACTCGGTTCACAGTGTTGGTGCAATCTGCCAAACAGACGGATCAGCTAGGAGACATTTCCAAAAGAAGCTGGAACAAGGTGGGAGAGGAAGGAATAAACAGCCTGCAGGGTGGCACATCCCAGCTCACCCACTGCCAGCCCCAGAGAATCTCATCCCTTCCATGCAAAACGGATTTTGTGCTGCGTGGGGCAGCCTGGCCCTGTGTGCCACAACTCATCACTACGCTCCAGCCCTGCAGCCTCCCCCTGCCTGGCTGCCCGCCGGCCCTACCTTGGCTGAGCAGCTGCAGGTTCCGGACCTCCTCGCGCACCTGGAGCTGCAGGACCTGCTGCAGCACCTCCTGCCGCTGCGTCTCCAGCGCGATCCCCATGCGCTGCAGCTTCTCCCCGTTCAGCCGCAGCAGCGCCCGGCCTGCAAACACAGAACCACTTGGTGCCCACCAGCAGCTCTGCGGGGGACTCCAGGAAAGGGCAATGCAAAGGGAACCCCATCAGCATGCAGGAGTGAGAAGAGGACAGGAAAGAAAACCTGAAGTGCTCTTTCACTGCTTGGACTCACAGAGGTGGAAGAAGGGCATGGAATGACCGGACAAGGGGGAATGGCCTCACACTGACAGAGGGAGCAGGGTTAGATTGGATATTTGGTAAGAAATTCTTCCCTCTGAGGGTGGTGATGCCCTGAACACATTGCCCAGGGAAGCTCTGGCTGCCCAATCCCTGGAAGTGTTCAAGGCCAGGCTGGATGGGGCTTGAAGTAACCTGGGCTAGTGGAAGGTGTCCCTGTTCATGTCAGGGGGTTGGAATGTGTTTTAAGGTCCCTTCCAACTCAAATCAGTCTGCAGGGCTTTGATTTGTGGCCTCACTTTCAGAGTGCACTGGGTGACATCTCAATGTCCCCAGCCTTTGGCAGGTACTGGCACGACAATCATGCAACCCATCCCCTCAGGCAGCAGCTTTCCATTTCTCCACTCCACCTCCCACATGAGATGTTTTTCCAAGTGCAGGGTCCCCACATGGGCTGGCCATCCTGGGGGAATGGGGATGCCCATCACAACGCATTAGTGCTCTGGTCCCCACTGAGCCACTCTCTTCCAGTCTGGGGGCTATTATTAGACAAAGGATTTAAAACCAGCTTTTGTCCTTACTTCCCAGCGTACACTCACTAATGCTGCCTTTGTTGCCTGGGCAAGGGCTGGCTGAGCTCTTGCATTAGGGCTGTGCATCCCTCCTGGGCACCTCCAGCTCTCTCTTCCCTGCCGCCATCCCCCAGCCCTGATAGAGCTCTGCCCAGCCATGCACATGCTGCAGCAGGACAGGGATGCTGCTCTTACACAGAGGTCAAAGCCACTGTCTCCAGGGAGCAAAAAGGAGGGAGCAGGTCCTAGAGGTGGGTCACCTCCAAGGGCTTGGTTGGGAGTTGGATTCAGACCCGGACAAAGACATTTGCAACTTGAATTCTGACTGGGCAGAGATTTTCCTCTTCTGCAAAAATTTTCAGTATTTAAAAAACTATAAAAATATTATTGTGTTAACCTAGGTGAAGGGAAGATACTTCCATATCTTATGAATCAATTTATTGTCCTTTTAAGCAACCTTCAGCCTCTCCTGGAGCTGACCCTGGTGGCAGATGCCTCCTGCCCAGCCCGGGTCAGCATCCCTTTGTCCCCTGCTCTCACCCCAGCTGCATCTCATGGGGAGAGGGGACAGAAGCAGGAAATATATCCATCTTCTGAACTATGAACCTCCAAACAGCCATTCCCCAGGAGCATGAGCTAATGGCAATTAGTCCAGCCGTGAAGTGGAGGGCACACCGTACCTGTGATGGCGTGGTGGGAGAATGCCTCAACGTAGATGAGATAGTTGTGTGGGCAGTGTTTCTTCAGCCATTTGCACACATCCTGCTGGGTCCAGAGCACCACTGGCTTGACCAGGCTGCCCAGCGTGGGGCTGGTGTGGTAGATGCCATAGTGGTCACAGCCACGGCCCTGAGGGGAGTGAGAGGGCAGGAGGTTAGTGGTATTCAACCCTGCGAGCAGGAAAGCAGAGGTCAGTCCATGGGGATGAGGGAGATGCTGGTTGGCTGCACAGGACTGTGGTGACGCTGACAGACTTCGGCTCCACACCCTCTGGAATCTCTGGGATCACCCTGAAATAGCAGCATCAGAGGAACCAGTGAGGGAGGTGAGGGGAGGAAAGATGGGAGGTTGAGCTGGGGGTCCTGCTCTATTTAGACCCCACACCTCAAGCTCCCTGTCCCTCCTGCTTCAAACAAGAGGCCCAGACCAGCTCCCCTACACATCTCCCAGCCCAGCAGAGCATTGCACAGGCTCAGGAAATGTCCTGGGGGCTCCTCAGGGTCCCCTCCTCACCAGGCAGAGAAGGGTGCTTGCTGGCAGCTCTCAGTGGGGATGGAGCCAGTGAGGTCCTGAGGGACAGCGGGAACTGGTGCAAAGCCATCCCCAGCAGATGTTGGTACCAGTGAAAACTCATCCCCACCAGAAATCTCCAGGAAAGCAGCCAGCAGCCAGCTGGTGCCCTGGAGCAGGAGGGACTCTCCCTTTCTCTCCAATCTCAATCCCCTTCAGCCCTGATCTGACTGGCCACAATGAGGTCCTGCAGCCTCGCAGGTGGCTGAGGTCACTTCTGAACTCCACAGCCCATTCTAGGGGTGCTGCCATGCCTGGAGACATCCAGGATGAAGCAGGGTCACAGTCCACAGCACCCCAGCATATCCTGGCCACCCTCCACCTCCCACAGAGCTGTGCCATGCACAATAACGTTATACCCACAGGGAGACGAGGCTTGTCCAGCAGCATCCCAAAATCCCACCTTTCCTCCCTTCCTTCAGCTGCCTGCTGCAGTGGCCAGTCTCACTGTGAGCCACTCAGTCTCACCCTGAGCCACAGGATAGCTCCATTTCCTCTCCCACATCACAGCTACTCTGGCCTCGAGAGGTCATTGCAGCCTGGGTTTATCTTGTTACGAACAACCCAAGTGCCTTGAGCTGTAACTACACATGAGAATAAGCCTGCTTCTCCTGGGGAATCCTCAGGGTATTTAGGAAATGAGGATGGAGGATGGAGGAATCTCCTCTTCCCTGGTTTTAGCACCAAGGAAAGATTGGTGAGCTCTCCGCTGTTGGTGATGCTGAGACTTCATCCTCAAGCAGCACCAGCAAACTTAGCTGATCCAAAGCATCTCCTTGTGCCCAAATGCTGGGACCATCCTGGGCTGGATTGTGGGCGAGTAGGAGTGGAAAAGGGGTCCCTGCTGCCCACAACACGAAGGCACTGGATTACAAGAGCTCACTAATGCCCAGGACACGGCAGGGGCAGGGCAGGAGCAGCAGTTGATGCAGGGACACACCGGCATGGGAAAGGTCGACAGCACGTATGCCAACATCGACCTCTGCGTGTGAACACTGGCTAATTAAGCATGTCTAATCGAGGAGCAGGGATAATTAGTGTAACAGGGACTCCAGACATCCCGCGGTTACTGAAGCTAATGACACGTTCCTGAGAGATGCTGGAGAGGAGGCAGTGGAGGGCAGTGGCGGGTCTGGGATGTGTTCCCTGCCCCGTGCCAGGCTTTGTGGAGTCACACTGTGGAGTCTGGCCAGCCGGGTCGGGCTGCTGCTTGTGCCCAGGGAAGCGTTTAGGCTTGAAAAGGGGCTTTCGCTTAAGCAGAGCTGGCTGGGAACATTCAAGCAAGAGGGAAGAAGGCAAAGTTGGCAGGGTGTACATTAACAACTGAGGCGTCCATCTCCAAAGCAGATGGAAAACGCGACAGACAACGCACACGACTCAGTTCCCTAACCAAAGCCTCACCTTTGGGGGAGACCCCGGCAGCCGCCCGGCTCCCGCAGCCGCATCCCGGGAGTCGCCTGCCTGCGGGAGCAGCCCCAGCCCGCGCCGGCTCCTTCACACTCGGCTGAGCGCGCCGCGGAGTGTGCCGTGGGGAGGAGGAGGAGGAGGAGGCGATTTGCTCTGGATTCACTAACGAGTAATGATGAGAAGCGGAGGGGCTGGGGGGAATAACAACGAGCTTCCCGGGAGCTTACTGCGAGCTTCCCACAGCTATTATCCAACTAACCCTCTGAGGCATGGGGGAAGAGGTGACAAACAACTGGCAATTTCCCTGGGCACGCACACGGCTGCACGCTCTTCTCTCATCACACACAGCCCTGCACCGGGGACCATCCCAGCATCCCCAAACCCCGCGCTGCCTGCTTGGGGTGCATCCTCCCCTCCCCAAGGAGGGTCCTCAAGTGAGCCCCTGCACTCCCCAGAGGGGCAGGGAAGGTGTAAAGGGATCATGGGTTCGTTTTCCAGCCGGCTGAGCTGCGCTGTCTCTCTGATAAACTCTCAGCCATGAATATCGAGTGCCGGTGTGGAGGAGAGCAGGCAGGAGAGCTGGGAAGCTGCTCTGGAAGGAAGGAGGGGGTGGCTGAGGAAGCTGGAGGGTGGAAGCCATCCGTGGGAACTGAAAGAAGCAACTTGCATCACCTCCTTTCCTTGCTTACAGCAAATTAAAAACCTTTCTCTCCCTGAATTCTTCTGGGTGGCACATAGAGGTGGAGGAGGGAGAGCCATGATGAGCACAGCTGGCAGCCGGAGAGCAGCTGGACTGTCGCTTTGCAGGAACTACCTGAGACTCTGGAGGTGATGGGGTCAGTGCCACCAGCACCTGGGACATTGAATCCACTGGGGCTGCTGCTCCTGTGAGCATCACGACCATATTCATCCCTGCAGGCTCCCTAACCAGCTGGGCACATGCAATGAAAAACCATCTCCTTGTCTGGGGCTGGAAGCTGCGCAGTTGGATTTTCCCCATTTTATTTTAGCAGTCACAGGCTAGATGTGCTGCCTTGGAATGCCACTCCCAGGGTGTTATGGAGGGGCTGGGAAGCACCAGTAGCCACATGCAGGGAAGATGCTCTTTCCTGTGTCTGTGCAGCAGTGAATGGTTGGAAACCTTTGGCTCACAGCCTCCTTAGTACAATAAAGTTCCAAATTTTAGGAGGACAATGGCCCAAACCTGGCTAAGAGACATACCCAAGCGCTCAGGAATTTTAAGACATTGTAAAGAATTTGGTTCTGGCACATTGACTGCAAAATTGTATTAAGTCCCAACTACAGCTCGGGGTGGGGGGAGGTGACACACAGAGAGGAGGTGACACACAGAGCTCATCCCACCACAGCCCTCAGCCTGATGATCATACTTAGATTATTATGTGTATATATATACATTACTATAATTAAATGCCCGGGAATCACAAAGGCCTTCAGCAAAACAGGATCTGAAGGCCTGATCCTGCAGGGAAAGAGGAGATGCTGCTGCAGGGAGTCGATGGGCTGGTGGACACGAGGAGCTGAGCTCCCCTTGGCATGCCCAGGGTGGGATGCCGGCGGTACCTGCGAGCCCTCGGTGCCCGGCTGCCGCAGGAGTTTGACGGTCCGGCCGCCGTCAGGGCGCTGGCTGCGGCCGTCGTGCCAGGTGAGGCTGCTGCCCGGGTTCCGCTGCAGGCGGTAGCTGAGGTTTTCGGCTGACACCGTGTGCTCCAGGAGGCTGCGGCAGAAGCTGAAGTGGGCAGTGGCAGCGGCAGCAGCTGCGGAGGGAAGAGGGGTGAGAGATGGCCATGGTGCCCGTCCACCCTGTGCTTGGGCACCCAAAATTCCTCTTCCACGCCACAGGACTTGCTAAACTCAGGCTGTGCTGCCTGCTCCAAAATGTCTTGATTTCCGCCTTCCTTTTCCATTGCCAGGAAGAAAACCCACCAGCCCAGGAAGCTGCCAGCTGGCGTCGGGATCCAGCAGGCACCCGACAAGATGTTTGCCCACACAAACCCCTCACAAGCGACGCTTGTTTTGACACCCGCTAGCCGAGCAGACGTGGGACCTGCAGCTGATCCCAACACGTGGTTAGAACCTCCTGCTCATCACCACAATTCTGCTGGGACAGGCACTGGCAGCAGACCACTTTCCACGGGCCTGGCTGAGAGCAATCTGCCACCACTGAAGGAAGGGGAGCAGAGAAACCCACCCTGGGCGGCCCGATGGGGAAGGGGGTGCAGGCTGGTCCCCCCAGCACAGACCATGAGTACTGGGGGATGGCTGCTGGACACTCCAGGGATGGCTGAACATGCACCAGCCCATCAGTGATGACCACAAAGACCCATTTACATACAAGTACTTTTTGTCCCTTATTCATAGAATATCCTGTGTTGGAAGGGATCCACAAGGATCCTTGAAGCCAAATTCCTTGTGTTTTAACAAGCTGGGGAGATTGGGGCTGCAAGGAGGATACAAAGCTTTCCTTTGGAGGGGGCTGAAGTGACCTGGCTGCTGTGGGAGGATGGCTGAGTGGGTATTAGGGGCTCACGCTCTGTCTGCTCCGGATAAAAGCCAGACAGCTTGACATAAGCAGCTCTGATCCGTGGAAGCAAAGACCAGAGCATCCCCCAGTTCACCTGATCCCACCACGGGGAGCTGGGCAAGTCACAAACCACCTCCTAGAGCAGAGCAGCACCCAAAGGAGATCCACCTTCGGATAACCCAACCTGGGAGAGCAGAAAGGCTGGAGAAACCCAGATGCAGCTCATTTTCCTAATTAGTGGGTTTTAAGTGGGAAGAGGCTTGAAAAAGACCACTCGAGCACACCTTCATGCACGAGGAGAACAACCGGACAAAAGAAGTCAAAATAGAGCAGAAAAGAGTTGCCCTTGTGTCCCAGGATACCCAGACCACATCACACAATGTTGCTTCTTAAACACACTCAGCGACAAGCATTGCCATGGGGAAACTGAGGCAGGGGACCTGTCTGATGGCTGGGGAAGCAATTTCATGGGAAACATGCTGAAGCAAGATCCATGGAGAGGCTCAGTGGGGGGCAAAGGCAGGACTGGTAGGGGTGATCTCTGTATCTGTCGCAGGTGATGGGGCTGTCTCCAGTGGCTTCCGAAAGCCCCAGACACCCCAAACCTGGCAGGCAAGGTCCACACCAGGCTGTGCTCTGTCCAGCCAGGGATGCCTGAAATACCACTGGCTCTCCTGTCCAGAGCATCCCGAGCACCCAGACCTGACACAACCATGCTGAGATTCCCCCAAGATGGAAACCATCCATCCCACCAGATGTTGCAGCACATATGGACCCAGCAGGTCTGGAGGGCTGGTGCCAGAGCTTCTTTTGCCTGTGCCAGGGTTTCCCCAGGACTCACTGCAAGAAGCAGAGGAAAAGGAGTTCTGGCCATCAGCAGGACCCATATCCGTAGGAAGTTATGGAGCATCTGCCTCCAGCTGCAGAACACGGGCATCTCCACTGCTCCAGCAAACAGCTGGGGGCAGGAGAGCGGGAGTGGCAGCAGATGGGAAAGAGAGGTGAAAGACGGAAGGAAAAGCAAGCTGAAAAGAAAGGCAGGACTGGGAACGCCACCGGCAGAGCTTCCCATCAGGGCAGGCAGCGGCTGCCCTGGAGCCCAGAAACTCTGGCATCTCCAGCAGCTACTCCTGCAGCCTCGAGAACCCCAGCCCAGCCCTCGGGTCCCAACTTTCCCATTGCCTGGAGGCATTTGACACGCGTGAGTGGAGGGGGTTGCTGAGCAGAGAGTGTTTCGGAGCAAGGGAAGGATGGGGACAGAGAAGCCCCGCGGCAGGGCAGCCCTGGGCTGGCTCTACACAGGGACATGTGGGGTGACATCCAACACGGGCTTTCCTTTCCTTTCCTTCCCGTGCCCTGCACAGCGAGTAACCACAGCATCCCCAAGAGCACTCAGCCACCCTCCATCCCCTCTGCTCCTCTGCCAAGCTAAAGGCTGTGCCTGCCGGCCAGGGATGCACATGCAGCATCTCCCACCAGACTCGCTGGCCCTGCAGCCCCCCTGCCATGCCCTGCTCCCCCCCGGCCATGCCCTGGAGACCTCTCACCTGGCTCGGGTGGTCCCTGCGAGCTGCGGATGGTGGAGACGCAGCAGAGGGATGGCCGGCCCTGCTGCATCTCGGCGGGAGGAGGGATGCGCGTGAGCGCTCGGCACCGCTGTCACGAGTGCGGCTCCATCCCTGCCTCCCCTCATACCTCGTCCACACCTGACTGACTCCCCCGGTCGCCTCCCTCCCACTGCCACTGAGCGCTGGCTGCAGGCTCATCCCAGCTCCGGGCAGCCCTGAGCTTGTCTCGCGTGGAGAAGGGGGGGTGTGTGTGGGGGTGAATTACACCCCCACCCCACTGCCCCGTGGGCGTTTGATCCGGAGAGATGCTCGGTGCTTTCCTCGCGTGCTCTCGCCTAATCCCGCGGCAGGGCCAGCTGGCACTGGGATGGTCAGGAAGCCTGGGGGGCTGCTACAGGAGACGCTGGACCCACCAGGGCATCAAAGTGCCCTGGGGCTGAGCAGAGTCGTAGCATGAGTGTGGCAGCACCGGGGTCAGCGGTAGCTTGGGGCGTTCAGGAGGAAAAGAAAAGAGGGAGTAAGGTGAAGAGCAGCCTTCCCGGGAAGGGGCTGCAGGGCTCAGAGTGGGCTGCACCTGCTCCCAGCCAAAGCCATCGTGGTTATGGCCATATTGGAGTCCGGGCAGAAGGGGGCTGCCCGCAGAGGCAGCGTGGGTCAGAGAGCAAAGGCTGTGCTGAACCCTGAAATGGAGCTGCAGGATTCTCCAGCCCAGCTGGGTCCAAGCCAGACTGGGGAGGGGAGTGCTCAGCTCTGGTCCCCAAACAGCTGTTGTCACCCCACTGTTCCAAGCCCCTGCGAGCTGGTCCGTGGTCCCTGCACCACGTCTGCCAGTCCCCTGCGACGGACACCCCACTGCCTGCTTGCCGCCGGGGAATCACGGCCGGCTCGTTTCCATGGCTCTTTGATCCATTTTGGGCATCTCTCCAGCCATGCAGGTTAGGAGGGGGGAGGCCAGGTCGGGGTCACCACAGCGGGACCAGCAGCGGTGGGACAGGGCCAACAGCAGCGGCAGGGACAGACGCCGCTCCTTCCCCTTGCCACGCACGCTGCTGCTCCCGCTCCCATTCCCTCTCCAGACACTTTTATGGCTAGTGAAACGTGAGCGCTGGAGAGGCTCAAAGCAGCAGCAGCCGCTGCTGGGGAGAGGGACAGGAAACCTCCTGGGGATGACACCTCGGGGCAGGATGTGGCAGCATGCACCGACAAAACCATCTCCTGGTGTGTCGCCTGTGACTTTCACCGATGCTTTCTGGTCGCAGGTGACAGGACCTGCCCGGGGGACACGGCAGAAGGCAGCCAGGCTACAGGAGGAGCAGGCAGGGGTACATCGAGGGGAGTTTGGTTCCTGGACATGCAAAGACTGCCTGGATCCTGCTCCCTTCTCTGTCACTGCTTCTCAGCATGGCCTCGGGAGCATCCCAGTGTCTTTGATACCATCACACACGTGGGTGTCCCACAGACCTGCCCTCCAGCTGGGGACATGTTTGCAGGCAGCTAGCTGCGGTGCGGGCAATCAGGCTTCCCGGGGTCAGACAGTCTTCCCGGGATTAACAGGAGAAGCCTGAAACAAGCTTCATAAGGAACGAAATCCCTTTGTTGGTTTGCCTAGTTCCCCTGTGTGTGTCGAACCTTAAGGGTGGGTCGTCACACTGTGTTTGGGAGGAAAAGGGACAATTAGCACCAAATGCGGCGAGGGATTTTCTTACATTTCGAGGAGAATTTGGGGAACTGGTTGCCACTCTTGTGTTCCTCCAGGCAGGTGGAGAGTGGTTGGGACCAGAAATCTCTGAGGACTCCTAGGACGGGGAATCCACTCTGCTCATGGAGCAGCTTTGTGAAGGACTCATCTTGCTTTTAGTGGCATCTGCCGGAGCCATGACCCTGGCTGGCATTGCCATTGCCCTTTCCTCTCTGGCCCTTCACCCTGGTGCATGGCAGAGCTGCTGCTTACACTGGCAGAGTCCTCAGGGATGATCATCCCAGTGATGCTCTCTGGAACCCTGCAACACATCCCGTCTTTGAAGCCATGCCTACAGGATGTCCTTAAGGACCAGATCCTGCCTTAAGCTATTCCCTAAGACTCGCTGGCCCCGAAGAGGGTGAAACCAGATTCAGAGGGGACTGAGACTCCCTCCAGCCTCTCCAGGTTCCCCTGGGGTGTGTTTGGCTCAGGCCCTGGCTGCAGTGAGCATTGCCCCAATGCTTGTCTATAAGGGTGAGAGGTGGTGAGATGGGAGCCTCATACAGGGAGGGAGCTCAGGCTGGTGGCTGCTCAATGCTGGTGGCTTCTGAGGTTGGAGGAGGAAGGGAAAAAAAGGCAGATGCCCTTTTTGTCCTCCCAGTGCAGCACGATGGGTGCTCTGGGAGCACACTGGGGAAGTGGGCAAAGCACCTGGGGGGACTGAGAGTGTCTTTGGAGGTGTCTGTGCTTCTGACCCTTGAGCACCCCAGAACAGAGGATCTCTGTAGGGTTGGGGACCCAAGAGTGTGTGGGCAGTAGACAGGACCTCGGGGTGGCTCTGGGCTGAGCAGGTTCTCCCGGCAGGACGCAGGTGTGGGAGCCCACAGGCATGGACACTCCTGCCTGCTGTGATCCCCCTTCCACCTTGACACGCTCTTCCCAGGGGTCCTGCCCGGCTCCAGCACCCTCAGGCCTGCCTGCCCTGACTTCACACCTGCATTCCTTCTCTCTAGCCAAATTTCCCAGCCCATTTCACTTGTACCCTACAATACAAGGGGTAGGGGATGGGTTCAGACCCTCCCCGGAATGTCGAGGGCAGTAAGGGGGGTGTGGAGGGGCTGACTGACCTGCGGAATGGAGAAGGCAGCACTGGGGGGTTGAAGGTGGGCAGACCCGCGGCATGGAGGGGGTAGCACTGGGGGAGACATGAAGAGCAGACCCCTCGGGATGGAGAGGGCAGCATCAGCAGACGGAGGGCGGGATGGAGCGGGCATCCCTCCAGGTCCGTGCCCGCCGCGATCGGGGCTGGGGGAAGCGCGTCCCGCCGCGCACCTGAGCCCCCCCACCTCCCGCGCCCGGTACCTTCCATGTCCTTGGGCCGGCCGTAGCTCATCCTCCGGCAGCGGGGCCGCGCTCGGCCGGGGACGGAGCCCCGCGCCCCCCGCGCCGCCGCCGGCACCGGGCGCTCCCGCCCGCCCGCCCCGCCCCGGTGTCCGCGCCGGGGGCGGCG
>JAWWTY010000048.1:7928698-7997740 GCA_035222235.1 Margarornis squamiger
CCGCCCCGGTGTCCGCGCCGGGGGCGGCGCCGTGATCCGCCACCCCCGGGGGCTCCGCCCGCCGCCGGCCCCGCGCTGCCGCCCTCCCCGAGCATCCCCGAGCATCCCCGAGCATCCCCGAGCATCCCTGAGCATCCCCGAGCATCCCCGACCGCTGCCCGGCGCTGCGCGCATCACAGCCCGTCTCTCTCTCCAGCTGGGGGAACAGGTCCCTGGGGGCACCAGGGGTGCAGTGGGCACCATGCACAGGTTTTTGATCATGCTTGCAGTGGGCACAGGGTGGAAACCACCTGTTTTTCCCCTCTTCCCCAAATTTCTCTTCTACCCCTTAACTCCTGCCCCCTCGGATGGGTGCCAGCAGGGCAGGCAGAGAAGGCTGCTCATCCCCGAGCGTGTAATGTGGGCTCAGGTGGGTGGCCTAAGCATGAGTGGGCAACCACCAGACCTCCCTGGTGCTCAGCATGCCAGCACAGAACAGAACAGCGTTGCCAGAACCTGTCACTCCCCCAGGGATGACAATCCCACAGGTATTTTTGGAGGTGCCTGCCTTTAGCTGTCACACAGGACTCCCAGCCAGGGACCATCACTGCCAGCCCTTGCAGCCACTAAGTGGCCAAGGTCTGGCCGGGTATCCCACATTGTGTGGGACAGGGACGGGCACACCTCTGGGGACACCAGGACAAGGACAAGCAGATGCCTGTGCTGTGATGCTCCACCCTTGCAAGGGGTTCCTGTCACAGACCCACTGCAGCACAGGGCAGTACCCTCACCCATGTTTTAAGATGAGGGTTCAGCATATTGTGTGATGATCAGCTGCCATGGGCAGTGGGTGACAGTGACCTTGTACATGGCCTCGTGCAGGGTTTGTGTGGCTGTTCATTGCCCTTCTTGGATGTGAGCTATGCAGCTGTGTGTGTGTGTGTGTGTGAAGCACTTGCCAAAATTAAATTCAGCTCCCTGAATCAATAGGAGCTTTCCAAAATTTCGGATGTTCAATCAGGAGCTGCTCTGGACTAGGCTTGATGCTGGCTTAGCTCCACACCGGGAGCTGGCCAGGGCTGCCACAGTCAGTGAGCCAACTGTGTTGCCATGCATGGAGTGGGGACATTGAGTCACAAATCACGTGTGTAGTGGGGACATCAGGCCACAAACTCTGTGTGCAACCTGCAAAGAGTCTACTACTAAAATGCCCCCTCAAGAATTCCTAGGGGTAATTGGCATTCCTCCTTCTCCTGCTGCAAGAGAGCATGCAGGGCAATACTGCTTGTTGCAGGCAGATAAGGAAAGAACATCCCCCTGAAATTCCCATTTCTCTCTCAGTCTCTCTCTACACATGGAACTTTTGAGCCATGGCACAAATTTTCCAAGAGAAATATGGTTAAAGAGGGGCCTTGGCAGGAAAAGGCTGATGTCGCTTGAAAAATGTGTGCAGATTACGCCAAGCTGTTATTAAAAATAAGTGCTGTGCTGTTCCCTGCCTTTGCTTTCACTGTTTTTTCTGGTAGCAATTGCACTTCTCCAGGAAAGGTTTCATGTGTCCAAGGGAAGGAACTTACTTCCTCCTCATCTGCAAGTGGATCCAGTGTCAGCCCAGCATCCCAAAGGTGCCTGGGGAAGCTCAGGCTGCTCATCCCCCTGAATTTCCAAAGGATTTTCAGAAAAACCTTGAGTCTCAGGATGCATGGGGAGGGCTGGGGAGATGGTGTGGTCTCATGCATCCCCACACCTGCTCCATGCTCCAACTATCTTCAGCTTTACAGCTTCCAGCATCACTCCTGGGTTATCACTCAGTCCATCCTATCACTCAATCTCATAACAAGCCCCAGCAACTCTGTCTTGGGTTTTGGTCTGACTTTGTGTCTTTTAGCATTGGATTGAGGAGGTTTCACAGTTAAATGGGAGTTAATTAACAGGGAGAGAAAGCCCTAAAACCAGTCCACAGCTTGGGAAGTTCAAAGCATGGGCCAGGGACTTGTTGTCTCAACGCATTGATGGGGTGGGAAGGAGACAAGATGGAGACAGTGTCTCCAGCGAGCCCTGGACCAACAGGCTACCCCTCCACATGCATAGGGATTTGGGAGAGCACCAGTGTTCCCCTGGGTCCCATCCCTCCCCGCTGCCAGCCTCCAAAGAGGGTGCGAGCCTGGGATGATTCAGCATGTTCGTTTTTCAGAGAATAAAGGAAGTAATTAAACATCAGCTTTCCTCCCGCCGCGCCCCGCGAGGATGAGAGGGAGGAGATGAAAAGCCTTCAGACGGAAGTTATTTGTCCAAGGAGAAAAGTGGCTAATTTCTCTGGTGCTTTGCTTGTCTGCTCGTTAATGAAAACCACTCGTCAGCAGGAAGAGGGAGCACCCAGCAAGGGGGAGGAACCAGAATCCTGCATCCATCAATGGCCAGGCAGGTGGCCTCGGTGGCCTTGGGACATCCTCCCTTGTCAAGATGTCACCTCCACAAAGCCCCCCACAGCACCCAACCACAGGCCTGGGGGCTGTGAATGCAAGTGGGTGTTGGGGACTCCCCTCCCCTACCTTACAGCCCCATGGATTGGGAACTGACAATCCCAAGCCAAACACCACAGAGGGGTTTTCCCAAATCTCCCTTACCCCCAAATTTTTTATGCAAAGAGTTTAAAATGAGTTTGTTAAGGCAATTGCAGGGAGACGGAATCAAAACCAGCTTCGTCCTGAAGCCTCCTGCCTGGTGTGGGGTGATGGATTGCACTTATCTCAACCAGACACGGAAATATTTAGTGTTCTGAAAATCTGTCCCTGAAAGGAATTTATTTTCTTGATGATAGTAAAGCACCAAACCTCAGTGTTGCAGGGTGTGGGGGTGCTGCAGGTCACATCAGAGCTCTGGCTTATAGAGCCCAGGGGGTACCTGTGCTCTCCTCTGGTCCCTGGATGGGCAGGTGACACTCCTGCCACTCACAGCATGACATCTGCACCATCCCAAGGACGATGATTTACTGACAGAGGGCATTCGAAGTATCACTCTCTCTTTGCTGCTCCCTAGAACACAGAGGGGGGTTGAAAAGACGGAAGCTCTTCCATTTGGAGGTTTATGTAGATATATTTCTAATTGGATTTTGGCATGTCACGGTTATTTTCAAGGCAGCCTGTAATTATTTGAGAGCGTAGCCTGATCACCTCCTTTCTCTCAGCACAGAGGGTTGGTTTTTTCTTTTTAATATTGATTCCCAAAATGAAATTGTGAATTTGCAGCTTAATCCAATGAGAGGACACACGCGACGGCACCATCCGCAAGGACACAGCGGGATGCCAGGATTCACCTCCTCCAGGCTCTTAATCAATTCCCAACAACAATAAAAGATATAAAACCAGTATTTTAATTCTTTTTTGTAAGAAAAAAGTAAATATATGTATTTTAAGAAACTGGTCATGGCCATTTGATGAGGTTGGATGGTTTTACTGGTCCTGCAGAGGTGCTGAGATGATGGTGCCCCATGTCCAGCTGCATCTCCGCAGGGCTTGGAGCAGTGAAATGCTGCTCTGTGGCATTTTCTCTCCCAACTAAAACCTGATGAAATTCCCATTCATTTGGGCTTTTTATTTTCATATGTGTTGCAATTTTTTGGGGCCAAAATAATTTGATCCAGCTCTATCTGCTCTCCATTAGGGAACTGAAGCTCAAGCAGGTTGGATCCTGCCTTCCTTACCAGGGTTCCCCCCAGGCCGGGCATTGCCACCACCCCAGTGCTGTGGTTGTTATTCCATGCCCAGAATGGGCACAAATGAAAACCATTATCCGAGCAGAGTTTTCCGGCGTCTCACAGCTAATGACCGTACCACCGCCCTGCTGCATCTTAGCAGCCTCAAGTTCTTATTTTCTCCAAGCCTGATTTCAGGGCTCCGGGCTGCATTCAATTGCTACTGAATCCGATTTATTATTTACATTGCAAGGTACAGCCTGGCGTGAATTGATTTGCTGTGCTCTGATTGCCACCGCACGCAGCTCTGGGATCTGGGAGCTGGTTGTTCATTCAGGCAGGATGCAAAATCAGGGATTCAGAAGTTAGGGAGTGCCAGGGTTCAAACTGCCCGGGCATCTGGTCCTGTTGGGGGTGGCGGGATGGATTAGCTCATGTCCCCCTCAGGGTTGTCACCCTGGTGCTCTGGACACCAGGTGGTTGCAGTATCTCACCCCTCATTTAAGAAGCTGGGTCTGGGGAAAGAGAGAGGGCAAAGTGACACTGTTTTTTAGGAAAGAGCTGTGGATGAGAGCACAGAGCAAATGGTGAGAGAAGAAACAATGGGAAGTAACAGAACAATTGGGAACCCTGGTGTTTTGAGGGATGCTTAGCAGGCCATCACCTTCACCTTCACTTTCAATTTCACCTCCACCTTCATTATCAGCTTCACTTTCACCTTTGCCATTGTCTTTACCTTAACCTTCAGCTTCACCCTCACCTTCACTCTTCATCCTGCCCATGTTTGGAGCTTGCAACACCTTGGATGGCAGAAATGATTTAAAATCCCCCAAACCTGAGCCCATTGCTCTGGGGCCATGGAGACCAGAGGCAGCAGGGGCTCAGGCAGCTTTGCCAATACTCTATCATTGCAGATGGACCTGGATTAGCAGGTGGAGGACAGGACTATGGACATGCTGCCCTAGGCATGGGAATGCTCCACACCTGCCTCATCCAGCTGCCCAAATCCCTGGCTACTTTGGGAGCCCTGTCTCCCTGAGCTCTAGACTTTGGATGTTCCTGGATGAAAAGCCAATTCTAAGGAATGCCGTTTCAGCAACATCATTAGCATGCCACTGGCAAGACATCTATGCCCTTGAGCTCTCTCCCACTTGGGGATTCTTCCCAGAAAACCTCCAGCTGGTGCCAGCTCTGCTATCTCAACTGCTGAGGCTGTGAGTTCCTTGTTGAAGCCCTTTAGGAGCCTCTGCTAATTGTCTCGGGGATCTCAGATGGCTTTGGGGGGAGACCCTCAAAGCACCTCACTCCCTCACAGCTGCTGTGGGAACTCAGCACCTGCTGCTGCTGGCTCTGGTGAAGCTCCTACCATGTACTGGAGTTTGGCTTGGGGTGTGAAGGGGAGCAGATGCTGCAGATGCATCCTTGGAGTGCCTCTGTATTGTAGCATGGGACTAATTAAAATTTCAGGATATATATTTACCTAATACAGAGTGGATTTGTTAAGTAGGACATCCTGTCTTCAGAGGATTTCATGGCATCAGTGATAATCAAGTGAGAATAGGCTCCAAAAGTGTTAATTTAGGAGCTGAGACAAGAGGGATTGAAAAGAAACCCGTTTTAGTCTTCTCTCCCGCTTCAATGTCTGAAATCCAAGTAATCATCCCATTTGGAAGTGCAAAGCAGCAGCACCACCATCCATCAAGCACTATGCTGGCTGGGGCTGCAAATGTGGCTGGGACTGTGGTGGCAGAATTTGGGCTCTTTGACCTCACAGGGCTCTTTAATATCCCAGGGCTCAGCTGAGGAGCTCACACTGCTCCAGGTACTCCTGGTACCTCTGGGATGTCCTGACTCTGTGCATGGCACTGGCACACAGGCAGGGGCTGGGTTTCTGCTCTGGGCTTGCAGGCAGGAGTTTTGCAACAGGAGTATTCATAGAATCAAGGAATAGTTTGGACTGGAAAGGATGTTTAAAGTTCATCCCATCTCGTTCCAACTCCAGACCAGGTTGCTCAAAGCCACATCCAACCTGACCCTGAGCACTTCCAGGGACTGGGCAGTCCCTATCTCCCTGGGCAACCTGTGCTGGTGTTTTACCACTCTCACCATAAAGAAGTCTACCTTGTATTTAATCTAAATCTCCTCTCTTTTAGCTTAAATCCATTTCCCCTTCTCCTATCACAACAGGCAGACACTGGGAAACACTGATTGGGATGAGCCCTGCTGTTGATCTTGCCCTGCGGATGCATTCTTGCTGCGCTATGTGATATTTAAAAGCATGAATCCCCAGCCTCGGGAGAGCCTTGGGGTTTGTTTTCCTGTTGTCCCGGGAGAAGCCACTGCCTCCTCCACTTTCCCTGGGGACACAGAGGGGGCTTTGTGTGAGCGAGGGGCCACGGTGACCCCTCCACAGCCATGGGCTGGGCAGCTCCTCACTGGGCTTTGGGCTGGATCCTGAGCTGCCAGTCCCCAGCAGGATCCGCATCAGTGAGCTCGTCCTTGTGCTCCATCCAAGTGATTATTTTTCACTTTCAAGCCTTTGTGAGCGATTACGCGCCTGGCCGTGCCGACGTGCCCAGCATCCCCTCCCACCTTGCTTTTCTTAGAGAGACAGGCAGAAACTGAGTTTGCAAAACCCCAAACCAGAAGTGGGATGACTCTCCATCCTGGAGAACAGCCCGACCTGCTGTCACTGGTCCCCTCCCTCTGGGGTTTTACTCCTCACCCCAAGAATGCTGTTGAGGGTGGTAAGAAGCACTGTGCCGACATGCAGACCTGGCAGCAGCTCTCTGAAGGTGGTGCAGCATATTTGCACTATTAACAGGTGCTGTTACCCCTTCACCCCCTCTGAGCTTGTTGCTCCAGGGAGAAAGCATCTCCTCCCCACTTTCCATGCTGTTTTAAGGTGTTTGGGGGGGGAAGAGCAATGCCTATAATGACAGCAGGCACACTGCAGACACCCCACTCCTTCCCACCACTGCACCACAAGGAATGGCCACCTCCTGACCCTGGTGATCCCAGGAGGAGCTCAAGGCTTTCTCCTCACCTTGCTTCCCTCCCCACCACCCCCTAGTTGCATTAATCAGAATAATTGCTGGTTAAGAACCCAGCCGGGCTTTTGCCCATGTTCCTGCAGCAGACCAGTGCCAGAGCTTGGGGTGGCAAAGGGAAACCTCAGGAGAAACCCATAGGGTGCCCAGAGAGCAGAGCTGGGCTGGTGAGGATGCTCAAGGGACAGATCCTGAACTGCTCATCCCTGCCGTGCTCCAATGCTGTGGGAAGATCAACCCAGAGCTCCCAGTACCCAGAGATGATTAAAACTCCATTTATGGTTGGTTTTACTCAAGTTATGAATTACTCTGAGTGTTCTTCTTAGTTGGAGTGTCAGTGTGCTGTGAATGCTGGCCACCTGTGGGACAGAGGAAACCTTCCTGCATCTGGGGAAGGCTGGATGTGTAAAGAGAAGATCTACAGCTCTAACACCAGCCCCGTGCCAGGGTCATTCTGCTGCCATCCCTCACCTCAGCCCTGTTTTCTGGGAGATAGCCCCAAAAGTGAAATTCCTTCTTCCAGGACATCAGCAGAGGTTGGGCACTTCCCTGCTCTCCCCATCCTTCCATGGGTTGGGAAGGTTCATGGTGGGCTCCTATTTGTCCTCCATCCTGTAGAAGGATGGGGGTGACTCAATTTATCCTCAAAACCCCCCAAATTTACCACATCCAGCCCACAGGGAAGACCTGCTGGTGCTCCATGACACAGGACATGCTGGAGGAGGGATGCAGCTCCAGGTATCTAGAGGAGGTCAGGCCAAGGGTCCGAGGGGTCCCACATCCCTTCCTTGCGCTGGGGATGTTCCCGTGGGCTCTGCCCTTGCTCCAGGGTGTCCAGCCAGCACAGCTGGGATGCTGCAGCCTCCCTCCCCCTCTGCCACCCCAACTGTTTGGCAAAAGGGATTTTTTTTTTTTTTTTTCCTCCAGCAAAACCCAAAAATAGATTGATGGGAAGTGGCTGGGGGCTGGGATGCCATTAGCATGCAAAATGGGGCTATTTATCTTCCCCGCAGCTGGTTTCTGCTCCGAAACCTGGCAGGGACTGGCAGTGGGAGGCAGGGCTGGTGCTGGGAGGGGGCTGTGGGACAGTTCCAAAAACAGCCCCTTCGCACCCCTCTTGCTGCCCTTGCCCTTGTGGTCTGTGACCTGGAGTCTCTCCCGTGGGACAAGGGTCTTTTGGTTCTCTGTTACAGCTGGTCAAGTTTCCAGGGTCACCTGGAGACTCTCTGGGTGGCAGATAATTAATCCTGACGCCCGGTGTGGGTGGGCAAGAGAAATCTCCCCAGTGCTCCTGCTGGGGAAACTGAGGCAGGAGCTCCTGGGACAGGCTCAGGTCCCTTGGGAAGATGGGTGAGCTGAGGGGTTCAATTCATACACCCCAAGGGGCTGGACCCGTGCTCTCTGTGCCCACGGGACACCTCGGTCCCTTGGCATTGCTGTCCCTGCTGCCACCACACAGCAAAGCCAGGGGGGAATGATCGCCAGTCTGGTGATGCAATGAGCAGAAAATCTGCTCCTGCTCCCAGAGATAATTTGTTGTGGAAACTGTTGGCGGGAGGCAGAGGGGTAGCGAGGCTCATGTGTCACAGCCCTGCCAGTGAGGGCTGGGGGATACAAGGGCGAGCAGTGCCAGGGCTGGGCCAGCTCTGGGCCCTGCTGGGATGATCCCGGCCCATTTTGTCCTTTTTTCCCTCCTGTCCTGGCTGGGGGTCACTAAACACATGGTGTCAGCTTTGCTCCTACAGGAATGCTCACCTCCTGGGATGTTCCAAGTGCCCTTAACAGCTGTTTGCTTCCTAAAAATAATAACAATAAAAATAATAAATCACCACAGACTTTAAGTTCCATGGTAGAACAGCTCTAGCATCCCCATTCTCAGCCCCTTCATACACATCATCCCCATCATCCCCATCCCCTTCATACACATCATCCCCATCATCCCCATCCTCATGCTCACTTTCCCTATCCCCAGTTTCCCCCATCATCTCATTCCATATCATCACCCCCATTTTCATCATCCTCAACTTTATCATCCCCATCTTCATCACCTCCACCATCCCCATCACTTTCACCCCCCACCATCCATCCCCATCATCCTCATCCCCATGCCCAGTTTTCCCCATCATCCCCATCTTCATCATCTCCACTATCCCCATCACGTCCACCCCCACCATCCATCCCCATCATCCCCATCATCCCCATCATTCCCATCCTCATGCCCACCTTCCCCAACCCCAGTTTCCCCCATCATCCCCATCTTCATCACCCCCACCATCCATCCTCAACATCCCCATCACTCCCATCATCCCCATCATCCCCAATCCCCTTCGCCCCACCAAGGCTCGGGACCGCCGGGCCGCCAGGGGGCGCGCTGCTCCCGGGCGGCACCGGAAGTGCCGCTCTGCCCTCCCGGGTGGCCCCGCCTACTCTTCCTGCCGCTTCCGCCGCCTCCCGGTTTCGTGCCGGGGCCTCGCTGCGCTCCCGCCTCGCCCGCACCGGCACCGGCACCGGCACCATGAACAAGAAGAAGAAGCCGTTCCTGGGCATGCCCGCGCCCCTGGGCTACGTTCCGGGGCTGGGCCGCGGGTAAGGCGCCTCCCGGGCCCGGCCCGGTCCCCTCAGGCCCGGCTGGGCCGTGCCCGTCCCCTCGGGGCGGCCTGCGCGGCTTTCCAGTGTTGTCCCCTCCAAGTGGTTCGCGTTCGCTCTTTGGCTGGGAGGGTTTGTGTTTAAAAGCGAGACTGGCCCCCGGGTGCCTCGGACGCCGCTGTCCGGGGAGGGATTGTGCCCGACCCGATTCTGTGGCTGTGTGTGCGTGGGACCCTCCGAAAACCCACCAGCCTGGGCGCGTCTGTGCGGGGAGCACTGAGGGGGGGGTCGGTGGGGGCTGGGACCGCCTCTGGGGTGCCCTTTGCTGGGAGTGAGTTGTGTTTGTCCCCGCTCCCGGTTTGTTTGTGCCCTTGCCCGGGGAGATCCTGCCGGCTGTGCCCCAGGAGCTGCTGCCCGCTGAGTGTGGGGTTTCAGAGGAGCCCCAGACCCCCATCCCTGCACCCAGACCCGCACCCTGTAGGACCTGACAAGCCTGCAGGGTCACCTGCTTGCTGTGTCTGACCCAGAGATACAGTTCAGAAGGGAAGCCACGTCAGGGTGCAGGATGGCAGGGCAGTGAGCAGGGTGGTTGCAGTGCCCTTGTGGATAATGTTCTCCCTATAAAAGGTTGCCCAGAGAAGCTGTGGCTGCCCCATCCCTGGAACTGTTCAAGGCCGGGTTGGATGGTGCTTGGAGGAGCCTGGTCTAGGGGAAGGTGTCCCTGCCTATGGCAGGGGGTGAGCTTTGAGCTCCATTCCAACCCAGACCACTCCATGATCCTAAGGACATTTTTTCACCCCAGGCTTTACAAACGCCAGGCACGTGGGGTGACTCACGCTCTTCTCACAAAAGAACGATATTTCTCTTTGCCTGTTCCAAGCAATATCTGTGACAGGCTGGGGTTTGCAGTGGGAGAAACAACTGCTGTTTTTCCTCCCCAGAGCCACGGGTTTCACCACCCGCTCCGACATCGGCCCTGCCCGCGATGCCAACGACCCAGTGGACGACCGGCACGCCCCCCCGGGGAAGAGGACGGTGGGGGACCAGATGAAGAAGAACCAGACGGCTGATGACGACGATGAGGACCTGAACGACACCAATTACGACGAGGTGATGAGCTTTTCATTCTCCTGCAGGTGGCTTTCCCAAAGTGGGAGAGGAGTCCCTGAGCTCCTGGCTCTCTTGCTGTGATCCCTGCTCTTAGCCGAGGCATCAAGGCCAGTGTTTCCTGTAGTTTGCAGGCAGCATTTCTCTTTTTCTTCCTTGTTTATTGAGGTCCCAGTGTACACGATGGCATGGTGCTTACAGGGTTTTGTTGTGGCCTTGGTCCACATATTGTGGTTTAATTATCTATACAGATAGTTAATTTTTTATAGAATTTATAGATTTATATGTTTTATATATAGTCAATATATAAAATATAGGTATTTTTTTGTTATTTACACTTATTAATCTAATTATCTATACAGAGCCCCGAGTAAAGGCCCATAAACAAAATTTAGTTTAAGTATTTCAGGTGATGTTTTTTATTTTTATTCTCCACAAATGAAATCAGCTTTTGCACTTTGATAAGGTTGGACTTGATAACCTTGGAGGTCTTTTTCAACCCAAATGATTCTGTGATGTATATTTGTTCTCATGTGGCCTGGGTAGTCTTCTGTGTTTAAATCCCTCTTTGGTTAGTTGAATGTTGTGATATTCTTTCTGTTTGCTTTCATTGGTTTAAAAAGAAAAAGTGGTTAATGGAAGAAAATGGCTTTGCTATCCTGGGATCTCATTTATTGCTTAATAGGAGAAATTTTGAAAGAGAAGCTGTTTTGAAAGAGTAGCAATTTTGAAAGAGAAGCAATTTTGAAGCAGTTTTCCTTCAAATAGTGTGGGAGAATAAACACTTGGGGTAGTAGAAGAAAACTGCTTTTATTTAGGGCTGTGTTAGCCTGATGCAGTGTTGTCAGAAATAGCCTGCTCGTGCATTTTCGGTGCTCTGGGTGACTGTTGGCTGTAGCAGGAACATAACAGAAGCTTTAAGCTGCCTTTTTCCCCCTCCTTTTTTCTCTCTCCAAATTCACAGTTCAATGGCTATGCTGGGAGCCTGTTCTCAAGTGGTCCCTATGAAAAAGATGATGAGGAAGCAGATGCTATTTATGCTGCTTTGGATAAGAGGATGGATGAACGCAGGAAGGAGAGAAGGTAGGATAAACTACAGCACTGGCATGGTGTGTTCTCTGGTTAATTGAGGAGGATTGGTATTTTGCACGAGAGTGGATGTGGTTGAATTACTTCACTGTAGGTAATTAAGAGCCACTGTAGTTCATTAAGATGGTATGGGGATATGCTGAGTGACTGGTTTTGATGTGTCAGATGCTGCAGTGCACTGAAAATTGTTAAGAGTCATGTAATGCAGGTGTCTTGTAAGCAGTAGGTGTTACTTGTTAAACTCATTACTTGGTCTATAGGTAAGTGTAGATTAAAGACTGAAGTTCACTTGAGGGTGTCTGTTTTTACACTTTAATATTGTCTTATTTGATAAAGATCTGTGATAATGTTCATAATCACAGCTTGGAAAAAATGCCTTTTTTATACCTTACCTCTGATCAAACACATTTTTCTGTGTTAGCAACACTTTGATTAAAGAGTTGCTGAGTGTCACTTTGAGCTTAACCTCAGTACTCCTTTTCCTAAGGGAACAACGAGAAAAAGAGGAGATAGAAAAATACCGTATGGAACGACCCAAAATTCAGCAGCAGTTCTCAGACTTGAAAGTAAGGACAAAAAATGTCTGAAATGTGACTTTTTATGAGATATGAAAAGTGGCTGTGTGTTCTTTTGTATATATATGTGTTTCTTTGCTCAGATTTTGTGTGTTGGCAAACAAGTACTTTGTTATTCTCCAGAGTAGAATTAATTTGTGTTGGAAGTAATTTCTGTTCTTGTGGATACACAGGGTAGCGAAATTCTTGCAAATTTTTGTTCTAGGCTTTTGTTTTGTGCTTTATTGAAGGTGTTACACTTCTTTCCTTGAGGAACTGATAACTTGTTGGCATTGGAGGAATTATTGAGCAGAATCTCCTGCCTTAAAATCTTCTTTCAAATGTATTGTTTAAGCTGTAGTCTGATGATTGGTAATAAACCACTCAATGCTGGAGGCACTAGGATTAATCTGAATGTTTGTAGCACTGAATTTAATAACAGAATTGATTTGGAATCTCAGTCTGGACTAAAACCAAATTCTAATTGAATGCATCTAATTGTTTTGTACATTGGATTAGAAAAAAATCTGACCTTTAAGTGTTCAATTGATCTTGAATTATTTCAAGAAAATAAATCTATTAAGGAGTTAGAGCACTTAAAAAGAAATTTCTACAGCAAGTACTGATGGCAACTCCTCTTTGAACAGCGGAAATTAGCAGAGGTTACAGAAGAGGAGTGGCTGAGTATTCCAGAGGTTGGAGATGCCCGGAACAAGCGTCAGAGAAATCCCCGCTATGAGAAGCTGACTCCTGTCCCTGACAGCTTCTTTGCAAAGCATTTACAGTCAGGGGAGAACCACACAACTGTGGACCCACGTCAGACAGTGAGTACACAGCAAACCTGGGGGAACTGTGGTCAAACATTAAATTACAGATGAGTATTCAACTGGGATTTTAAAAAAAGCTACTTGACTGAAAAACTTGGTGTGGTTTTTCAGTCTGTCAGAGGAACTCTGGATGTTGAACTCCTTTGCTTACTGGAGTCTTTCAGTGCACAGTCATTCTCAGAGAAAATGTGAGAATAGGCAGGGACAGCCTGGTTCTTGGCCTAAAAATGAAATGTTCAAAAGAAAGCATTTGTTTCCCTTCTGACTGTAGAATAGTGGTTAGGGTTAGGTTTATGGTTAGTGTTAGGGATAATGGTAATATGTGGTTGTGTTAATTAGGGGTAGTGGTTAGGGGGGTAGTGGTGATTAGGGGTAGTTGGTTTTCAGGTTAGTGGGTTTTAGGGTTGCATATCTCACACTGGCCTTTTTAGCCACCAGTGTGCTTGTAGCAGGTGTGGGTAGAGCCCTTCCCAAATCTTCGTTTGTGAAGCCTAGCCATGAGAATAGTGGTACGGAGTCTTGGTGAGCATAACCCCCATCTGATTCTGTTATAACAACATTTTGCAAAAATGGAACAGAAAATACAGTTTGGTTTCACCTAATGGTTTGCTCAGACCTGAAGCAATTGTGTAAAAAAATATTTGCCTTGCAAAATAATTTAATTGCTTGAAAATTAAGTAATTTAGCTTGTTGCTCCTGTGGTCATAGAGTTACAGGAGCAGCTGACTGGACCTGAACTGGTTTCCTGGTATCCATGGGACATTCTTGTTTAAATGTGCCAGGTTTAGATGCCTGTGCTTGAATTTTTTCACTTTCTTGTTACTTATTTCACTGACTTGAGTAATCACCTACAGATTTGCAAATCCTATATGAGAAATGTTTTGTGGTCCAGGGAGGCCATTTCAGAAGTACCTGTGGGGCTTTGGCATCTCTGTCCTGCAGCTGCTGGGGAAGAGATCAGCCAATAACCTGTATTATTTTTTAAATCTCACAAGAGGTTTTAGGGATTAATTTCTCACTCTTGTTTTCAGCAATTTGGTGGATTGAATACTCCATATCCAGGGGGCCTGAATACTCCATACCCAGGAGGAATGACACCAGGCTTAATGACACCTGGAACAGGTGAATTGGATATGAGGAAGATTGGTCAAGCCAGAAACACCTTGATGGATATGAGGCTAAGCCAGGTAAGGATGTGAGAAGGCAGGAAGGATTGGTGTAGCTGGGATTGATGTTGTGCTGGTATTTTCTAAAGCCCTGGCTTTAGAAAAGTCTTTAATTTTCTTGGGTTTTAGAAGACCCAAGAGCAGGTGAACTGTTAAATAATTTTGCATGCCTCCTGCCCAAATCTCATGCCCTCAACACAAATAGAATTTCCTTAGAAGTAACAGTTTGTCCCTGGAATTCTTGGTCATTATGGGAAAAACAGACTGCCTGGTTATACCAGAGGTGGACTTAAGGCATAACAGCGCAGGGGGTGTTACTGAGGGAGCATCTCCTCCATCCTATTTAGGGATGCAGGACAAGGTGCTGAAAAATAGTACTTTAAATTCCTGACTTCTGTTCTTTTTCATTGATTTTTCCCATCTAAAAGAGAGTTTTAGCTAGCAGGGCTGCCAGACTTTTTTGGCGATTGCTTGTCACCAAGCTACTTGTCTGGATTTTCAGTGGTAATAAATTTTTAATGTTAAAGTTGTGTATTTTAGAAGTGGGAGAAAGCTAATAAGGAAGGTTTTGTGTTTTCCTCCTCCCTTGCTTTTGGGAACAGATGAATATCTAGGATTCTTGTACAGCTGCAGTGTCTTTTCCAGTGTGTGGGGCTGTGAGTGGTCATTTCAGTAGTTCTGACCTGACTTTCCCAGGTGTCGGACTCTGTGAGTGGCCAGACTGTAGTGGATCCAAAAGGATATTTGACAGACTTGAATTCGATGATTCCCACGCACGGAGGAGATATCAAGTAAGTTCAAGAAGGATTAACAGATTTATCCTCTTAGTAGTGGCAGTGATCCTGCATGTAAATGGAAATCTATCTGAGCGGGTGCTTTCAGCTGGCATTTAATTTGTAAGAGATGCCAGATGAGTTTTTGAGGATGAATTCTTTTAACATGAGATCTGGTATAGTCTTTCGGCTGAGGTATTTAGAGTCTGACCTGGATGCATCGGTTGTGGGGATTGTTTCCATTCTCTCCCTATTTCCATGCCAGAGTGACAACAGTGTGTGGCTGCCTGCCAGCAAGGAAATAACCTGGTTAATTGTACCGGTGTGCTGCTAATTTAGGCTTGATTGACAACCTCTGAAAACCTCTTTAACTTGAAGTTTGAAATGTGTTTCATAAAGAATTGCCATTTAAGTCAAAGTGATATGTGCAAATGTTGATGCTAATTCTTGACTTACATCAACACTTGGGCTTATCAGCTTCCGACTGCAAGTGCCCAGCTGTAATTCCCAAAAATCTTGCTTAAATACTTAACTAGTTTTTCACTGTGATCACACTGTGTTGATGTGTATTTGTAGGCTTGTTTTGGTAGAATGTAATTTGTGTCACCAGTGTGGAAACATTTGAAGTCACAGTTACTGTGCATATGAGTGTGCCTGTGAAGAACTGGCTGTAAAGCACTCACAGGTTCAGGAGAATTGTTTGATAGTGTGCTGAAGATTTCCCTGCCTGTCTTTTCTCCTCCTCCTCCTTTAGTGATATCAAGAAAGCCCGTTTGCTCCTGAAATCTGTCCGAGAGACCAATCCTCATCATCCACCAGCCTGGATAGCATCAGCCCGGCTGGAGGAGGTCACTGGCAAACTCCAGGTGGCTCGAAACCTCATCATGAAAGGAACAGAGATGTGCCCCAAGGTCAGAATTGCTTTGCTTCCTTGCAGGGTAGTAGGAAAAGGTTGTGGTTAATGAGCAGCAGAGCCTCTGTTAAGCTTGATTCGGGCTGTATCTGATACAGCCTCGCTGTCTGCAGTATTACAAAGCACCTCTTTAGCCAGAAGCTCTGATTTTATATTCTTGTTTTGATGTAAAGGGAGATTGGTTGTTTTTCCCTACAGAGTGAAGATGTTTGGTTAGAAGCTGCTCGTCTTCAGCCTGGGGATACAGCCAAGGCTGTTGTGGCCCAGGCTGTCCGCCACCTTCCACAGTCTGTGCGGATCTATATCAGAGCAGCAGAGCTGGAGACAGATATCCGTGCCAAGAAACGTGTCCTTAGGAAAGGTGAGAGCTCCTATGGGGTCAGGGAATGAAGCCTGAGCATTGCACTGTTTGTATTGCATTGTAAGTTGTTCAAGATGTGTCCATAAGTTTAAGGTCTTTTTTTGATTCCTTGAGGGAAATACAATGGCTAATGTATTCCTTAATGGTGGAACTTGCTGCTGTTGAGTCAGAGTAGAGGTTTGTAAAACGTCCTTTGCAAAAAGCTGTTGTTACTCAACAATTCCAAAATGACATTTCACGTATCAAAACCAGTTCCAGCTTGAGCAAAGTTAGGTAAGTAGATGAAAGCAATTAAAAGATGATGCTCTAGGGACACAAGGGTGTTTTAGCTGTCACCTTGTGATACTTTTTGGAAAAGATAGTGGACTTTGAGTTCCAACTTGCTTGTAGCCTGTTAGAGACCACAGTGTTTCCTGTTTGCAGAGCTTTAGAGGCCTTGGGGTTCTCGTATTGTTGAGCCTGGTGGGCTTTGCTTTGGTGTAGCAAGTTCTGTGTGTCTGACTAACAGCCTTTCTCTGGGGTGCTTACCTGAAACCTTACATCTTCTGTTACATTGCACTTGGAGGTTCTCCTCTTTCCTGGAATTACTGTCTTTCCAAATAATGATCCCTTTAACAGCAGTTTGGTATGTTGTCCTAAACCTCATAGGTTTATAGTATGGATTCTTTGATTACTTCAAGTAGCTGTGACTGTATCAACAGAAATTAGATCCTTCATGACTATTGAATTGTATCAATTGCATCTTATGACTCTAATCTAGACAGGGAAAAGGGTTTGGATTTAATGCATTTACTAAATCATTGTGAAGCAGTCCTACAGTATTGAATAGCTTGGCTTCAAAGGAATTAATTGCCTCCTACCTCTTATTATTGCACGTAGAACTGCACATCTCTGGTGAAATGACCTCTTACTACATGTGGATGAAAGGCACTTCAAGGTTCCTGTCTTTGAAGTTGTAAGAGTTCAGATATTAACTATTCAGTAGCTTTTTGCATTTCCATTGGCTCAACAGTGCAACGTGCTGTGAAGTGCCACTCCTCTGATACTCTCTGTCCTTCTCAGGAATAGTCATAGACAAGAAAAACACTTACAGGAGCAGAAATAGATGTGTGAGTCCAGCTCAGGCATGGGAGCATCTTGTGTGAGAGCAGTGACTTGCCCACTAAGTACCAAGCTTTGCTTCAAACATGGTATTTGTAAGGAGAAAAATATCTTGCTTCAGTTTTTCAACCACGTACTTAATTTCTGATACAAAACCGTTAGTGGAATGGAACAGGATTTATTATTCTCTTCACAGTTTCTGCCTGTTAACAGCTTCACAGTGCTCTTCTGCTGCCTAAGGAATAATCAGTAATATAGAGCCTGGAGCTGTTGGTATATCCAACCTTAAATAAGTGGCAGTATAACTCATTATTTCTCCTACAATAAAAAAAACCTGACTGCCAGGTAATGTTACTGAAGTGTGACTTTTCATAACGTGTTTCTCCTTGCTGTTGGCTGTGTGCATTCCTACCATCCAGCAGAACCTCTGAGTTTTTAAAGCCTCAGTCTGACTGGAGAGCCAGCAAGCTGAGTGGTTAAAATGCATCTTGAGGTCTAAAAATCGAAAGCTGTATTTATGAAAACATGTTCTGTCCTGCAGCGTGATGCTTTCAGCTCTTGCAGGCTGACATTATTCACTTAACTTCTTCAGGAAAATCTCCTGCTGCTGCAGACTCTGAGACAAATGGTTAATGCCCGAATCCTCGGTGCATGCTGCTTATAAATCTCTGTATACAGCTGGGATGTGCTCTGAGCTGAGGCTCAGCAGTGTGCCTCTGCCTTTGCAGCAATGCTTCAAGGAACAGCCTTGCTTAGAAGCCCAGCTAGTTTCAAAGTATGTTTGAATGCCTTATTTCCACCCGTTTTTATGTCCCTGAGATTGTGCTTGCCCTATTAAAGAAGGATGTGCTCAGTCCTCTGTTGCTATGACACATTTGTGTACAGTCACCATGGAAGCAGGGAAACTAATGCTGCAATGCAGCTGATACCAGTGGTCTGTGGTGCAAGTTTTAGTGACAAAAGGCTAAAAAAATGCTTTGGTTTCTCAATCTCTCTTTAAGATATGAGGGTGGAAAGAGACTAGCTGAACAAAGTTGTTGTTTGAAGTTTAATGTTTCAGATATCACATGTAGGACAGGCTGCAGAGAATACAGTTTTACCAGCAGTAGCCAACTCTTGGACAAGAGTAAGGAAGCCTCAAAGAATCCTAATTAGATGGAGTTCATATTGGATTGCTGGAAGCACACTTCGTACTCATGGCTTAGAGTGTTAGTGTCTGTAAGCTTTTATGCATCCCTGTTTTATTTTTGCATCAGGACAACTTTATGGGAAACTGAGCTGGGGTCCATTAAGCTGTCAGGAGATGCTTACAGGAAAACTAAATTGTGAAGGGATGGTTTCAACATCTTGGAAATGAGGTTGTGTTATTAGTTAGTGTTGAAGATGCTCCTTTTTTTATAAAGGCAGATCCAGCATGTTAAGCTGCCTAATTTTGAAGATCCCATTTTGAAGATCCTCATGTGCTCATTTGCTGAGACTGGAGGCTTTGTTCAGCCAGGTGTTTTACTGAGGAGGATGCAATTACAGCTTGTATAGCAGAAAAGCCTTTGGCTTTCCAAAAGCTGTTTCCAATTAAAATGATTAAGTGTTTTATTTTCTGATTTTTAAATTCTCATTGTTGAAACAAGAGCCAGTATAAGTAAAGTTCCTTCCCTTTTCTCTTTCAGGAAATTCCATCTGTAATAGGACAAATCCTTTAGTATATCATCTTTAAAAAATATGGTTCTCTTTGGTAAACTGCTTTATCGTGACTGACATAATTGTTTTGCCTTTCTAGCCCTTGAGCATGTCCCAAATTCGGTGCGTTTGTGGAAAGCAGCCGTGGAGCTGGAGGAGCCTGAGGATGCCAGGATCATGCTGAGCCGAGCTGTGGAGTGCTGTCCGACCAGTGTTGAAGTGAGTTTAAAGAAAGTGAAATAAAGAACCCCCTACACACCACTTGGGGCTGGTAGTAGAGCTTAGCAAACAAAAGGCAGGGTGAGTGCAGTGTTTCTCCAGAGGCACAAGGTTTTTTACCACATGCTTCATGCCACAGCAGGAAGGATGTGATGAGGAGTGGACTGTGCCTTTTTCTCCAGAGTTAATTGTCTGGTGGTCATTACATGCCTCATTTTCCTGTGTAATTGTTAGGTTAGTCATGGCAGTGCACAGCTGTGCCTGCCCTAGGCACTGAGCCATGTTCACATTCATGTGTGGTGCCTCGACAGTTGCGAAAACAAGTGAACGTGTAGCCTGGGGAACCTAAAAGTTGCTCATTTCTGAAATGCTGAACTGGAGTGTTAAATTCAGCTGTTTGAGAGGTGAAGCAAACAGAAAATAGGAATGCAGCAGCCCAGCAGATGATGATGATACCTAGAGATGATCAGGACTGAGCTTTAAGAGCACTAGTAGCCTGCTTCTCCAATCCTCCATTGGTATTCCACAGCCTGCTTGTAGTACTTGAGGACTGTTGCCAACCAGTAGCAAACAGCGTGAAGCTGCTTATCTCTGTGGGCTGACACTGCCATACGGCAGCCTTGTCATCTCCTTGTTCTCATCTCAAGTACATCTTTTGTTGCTCTGCAGCTGTGGCTCGCGCTGGCAAGACTGGAGACATATGAGAATGCTCGTAAAGTCCTTAACAAAGCCCGGGAGAATATTCCGACGGATCGTCACATCTGGATTACTGCTGCCAAACTGGAGGAAGCCAATGGAAACACCCAGATGGTGGAGAAAATCATTGACAGAGCCATCACATCTCTTAGGGCTAACGGTGTGGAAATCAACAGAGAGCAGTGGATACAGGTATGTGCTTGGTCTTGAAGACCCAGGTGAATTCTTCAGGTTCTGTTTTGAAGGCTGCTCATGGTGTGTATTGTGGGGCAGAGGAATTTTGCACCTGGCTTGTCAGTGGAGATCCCTGTGAAGACACAAGAGATGAGACTAAAAAGCGGAGTAGGGTCAAGGCCATAAATGATACCCTGGGGTAACATCATATGTGTTTCGTTGAGAAATGTCTAGTTTACTTCTGTCTTGGAAGATAAGCAGCTTCAAGTTGAAGCAGCTGCTCCCTTAAGTAGGACAGAGGCTTAAAGCCTCCAGTAAAGGATTTATGTATCTTTTGCATATGTCTCTTTTGGCTTAAAAGGTATTTGCCCCAGAAGTCTTTGTAAGATAGTGTTGTGAGAAGTCAATACAAATATTACGTTTCCAGCATGTGGGAAATAATTCTGTTCTGTACTGAACCTCTTTTGTCCTGAATATATCCTTGAGCTTAAGTCTTTAAAGCAGTTTCCTACTAAAAATCACTTAACAGTGGGTCAAGGCAGCAAAATCTTCTTGGCACACTGCTTATGAGCATTGATATTAATATTAAATGGATATCCTTGTTAACACCTAAAAGAATTCTGACTTTCTTTACAGCAGTAAAACAAAGGTTAATTTCAACTTCTCTTTAAAAAAAACCACCAGCACATCATTGTCTTCTCGAGTTCCTTCTCAGTACTAGAACTGTTCCATTTCTGTTATCTGATCAGAGGTCTTTTCAACAAGTTTAAGCAAGATGTGCTTGGCTTTCTGAAAGCTTTGTGTGTCAGGAAACTCCATTTTCCAATACATGCTCTGGTAAGAGAGCCTTTGTACCTTTGATTTAACAGTGGTTGAGGGGATATTCATTTTAATTAACTTATTGCTTAGCCCTTATTGAAACTTAAGAATTATCTCAAAGCTGAAAGGTCAGTAGTTTTGGTGTTAAAATACTTCCTTGGGAAATCTTTGCATTTTTTTATTAGCCAGGTCCCTTCTTGGCTCAGCCCAGGGTTGTGGAGCTGTAAGAAGAGACTTTTGGGGCTGAAAAGGTCACGCATTGTCACACTTACTCCTCTTCAGTGGATGTAGTTGACGTGCTCTGTTTCCTAACCAAGTTCTGAATGACTGTACAACTCTAGCACCTTCCTCATGGGTGCAGGCTCCTGCTTCATGTCAAGATGTGTTTGAGTAATAAGATTTCTGTGCTGTGGCACTGACCCACAATGTGTCTGTGTTTGCACATGAGGAGTTGCCATTGCAGAGTTTAACTTCTTGTGCTGAGTTTTCGAAAAAGCAGGGTTTTCCTCTTGTTTCTAGGATGCTGAGGAATGTGATAAAGCTGGAAGTGTGGCCACGTGCCAGGCGATCATGCGAGCTGTGATTGGGATTGGGATTGAGGAAGAAGATCGGAAACATACCTGGATGGAAGATGCAGACAGTGTATGTCCAGCTGTGATGGTGTTTTTTGTTGGTTTTCTTGGTTTTGTTGGGGGTTTGTTTTTTAATTAGAGAAAATTGAACTGGAGCCTGGGAAATGGCTTTGTCAGTAAAAGTGGATGTGATTCCCACACCACCTGCCTGCCTTTGGCCGGTTTCTGCCTCAGGAGGTTATTGGATTATAGAGCTTTATTCACATTTGAATTTTTACTTTATTTAACCAAAAAGTTGACCATGGGATAGATTGTTTGCTGGTTTTAGTGTGGATTTTGTGTGTGTGTGTGTGACATCAGCAGAGATTGAGGTCTGGATGAAGAAGCTTGGGGCTTAGTTTTAGGCCTAAACATTGTAGCTCAAGAGTTAATGTAAGACTGGGAGTGGGTAAAACTTTTACCAGGCTTTCTTTGCTTTAGGGGAATAGTTTGAACATGTGCTAAAAACTAAATCATATTTCAGCATAAGAAATGTCCAACTTCACTGGCCTTGAATTGGGCTCCAAGCAGTGGGGGGCACATTCTGTGGTGCTTATGGTTTTGCCTGGGAAATAACAAAATGAAGTGCAAACATGAGAGCCTTTCCAATGCCTTACTAATGTTTCAGGCTGGCCTGTGCGTGTCAGTCCCACTGAAAGGCCAGGGATACTTGTGCTCTACAGAGGGATGCTTGGAAATTCTTTCCCTGCTTCCTTTTAAAAAGTTGAGTGTTCTGTTCTCCATAATGCCCCAATTCATGGATTACACTGAGTTAGTGAGTTCTGTGTTGAATTATGGATGTGTAATTCCTTCTTGCTCTCAATTCTACTGCACCCCTAAGCTGACTTAGCTCTGATCTGTTTTCCCATAGTGTGTTGCTCATAATGCTCTGGAGTGTGCCCGAGCAATTTATGCTTATGCCTTGCAAGTTTTCCCGAGCAAGAAAAGTGTGTGGCTGCGAGCAGCTTACTTTGAGAAGAACCATGGAACCAGGTATGTGTGTGGCATAGTCCCTGTGTGGAGGAGCTCATCCTTATAACAGGGTGAGAGGCTGGGGAGGGAAGGAAGGCTACAAGATGATGCCTGAAGTGGTTTATTGCACATACAGAGTTAGTGCAGCTGGTGGAAACTTGCTGATGTTCTTTGCAGGTCTGACCTTTGTTGTGCTCAGAACATCATTAGGTTTTATGAAGTCATAAAGTCAAAGTTGTTTTTGGCAATAGGGATTACTTGGTAAAAATAGCTCTGAATAGGCAAGGTAGGAACGGTCATCTTTGAGAAGGCTTTTCTAGAAAAATATGGGGCTACAAATCACCTAAAATGTGTTTTATTTAATTTTCATAGATAAACTACTTCATCGCTGAAGTTGTCCAAGCATCTCTGACGTTTTCTGATTAAACATACTGTGAATGTGTATCACATCCTGAATTAAGATTGTTGTTACACTGTCGCAGCTCAGGCTCTTTTTAAAGTTTACTCATAAAGCTTTCCGTGTCAGAAGTACATGTTTAGAATAAAGCAAACAGTCTCTGCAGTAGGCCTGTTATACATGTGGAATCATCCTTATTAAAGCCAACAGGGCTATAATGTGGAAGTGACTGCAGATGCCGAGTTCTGCCTCATTTGAGCCTTTTTTTGGTTGGGAACAAACACACCTTTGCTTTTGATGTTCTCCCATGTTTCCCAGCGGTGGCTGGCTTTTAAGCCCCAGGTTCTACCTGAAAAGTATTTTCCAGGGAAGGAAAAAAGAAATTGAGTAAGATCAAGCCAGCTTCATCTAATAATTCTGAAAAACTTCCTGTCTCAGTTTCTACAAATGTTTGTTAAAACAGAATGCCTCTTTCCAAGAGAAATGAGCTGTTTGTGTGCAGGCTCTTTCCACAGAGTCTATCAAACAAAGGTGTCTGAACAATGAGCCGTTTGTGGATTGCTGATTTCAGAACCCTTGTGAAAAAGGACCCCACCCTTTCCTTGTTATGAAACAACTTATCAAGGTTTACAGCGTTGGACTTTGCAACAATATTTATAACACTGAGTGATAGTGAAAATGGTGTGCAGGATCTCGCCTTTGGCAGTACCTTGAGGGTTTGTAACTTGCTCTTTCTTGTCTCAGGGAGTCCTTGGAGGCTCTTTTGCAGAGAGCTGTTGCTCACTGTCCCAAAGCAGAAGTGCTGTGGCTCATGGGAGCCAAATCCAAGTGGCTGGCGGGAGATGTGCCAGCAGCCAGAAGCATTTTGGCCCTGGCTTTCCAGGTGGGTCTATTAGATGTGTCAGATGGTGTTAAGTATGACAGGTAAAGAATACAGAGGAGGCTTTTTCTGTCAACACCTGATTCCTGCTGCCTTTCAAAATGATAGAGACTTCCGCTGTTCTTTGTTTTGTGTGACAAAATGTTCTCCTGTAAAATAGCAGCAAGCTGAAAGCAAGAGTGTGCTGCTACTGCTCTTTTAGTAGTACCACACCAGGTTATGAGTTGGAACAAGTTGCCCAGAGAGGTTGTGGGTGCTCCATCCCTGGAAGTGTTCAAGGCCAGGCTGGATGGGAGCTCTGAGCAACCTGACCTAGTGAGTGGCATCCCTGCCCATGGCAGAGGGGTTGGAATGAGATGATCTTCAAGGTCCCTTTCAACCCACACCATTCTATGATTATATGAGTTTGCAAACCATCAGTTTTACTACCATGGCTCCCACCAACCCCAGTCATGGATCAGAATCCCCTTGTCTTGGTCACCTCAGGGAAAGAGCTGTGGTTTGCCCTAATTTATGAGGTCACTGCATTACTTATGGTTTAGACCAAACCCACTAATCCATTGCAAAAGGAAGGGAATTGTCTGCTCAATGCTGTAAGAAAGATGGGCAGAGCAGTTCTAATACTGGGAATGAGGCTTAAAAGTGAAGTGATAGCAAAAAAAAAAAAAAAGATAGGTCCTGAGACAGAAGGTAAAAGATATTTGCTTCCTAAATTTGTTCTTGGTGCTCTTTGTTACCATCCTGAACAGTTCTTGACATGGATGCCACTGAAAGGACTTCTATTGGAGGAGCTTTCACAGACCTCAGTGGGGAATTCAAGCTGCAGTTTTTTTGCTTGGGGGTAATAAAATGAGGGTCTCATTGTGGCAGACCCTGTGATGTTTTCAGTATTTAAACTGGAAGTTCAGAAGATCAAGCATTAATTCTTTTCAACAATTGAGAAGCATCCAGCTTCCAAACTGGCATATATCTTTGTGTTGCCCATCTGTTTTGGAGAATTTCTATAAACTTCAAAGGTCAAAGAAGATTGGGAGGAGCTTAAACTGAAAAAAAAAAATCCTACTGTGGATTGACGAAGCTCTGATTTCAATTTTAATCTGGATCAAACGAAGGATTAAATCTGCTGTTGATTCACTGTATGCATTTGTCTGTCATTTTGTGTTCTTGCAGGCCAACCCCAACAGCGAGGAGATCTGGCTCGCTGCCGTGAAGCTCGAGTCGGAGAACAATGAGTATGAAAGAGCAAGGAGGCTGCTGGCAAAAGCTCGCAGCAGTGCCCCCACAGCAAGGGTAAGGACATGTGGAGGGTGGAGAGGCTCAGGCCACTTGGCCATGGGGGATTTGAGACGGAAGGAGGAGTTCCTTCAGTTCTGTGGCCTTAGGGATTGACCATATGGCTCCCTGCCACTGCCTTTTGGGGCATGTGGCCGCTTTGCTGAGCGCTTCTCCAGTGGATTGCAACACACAGTCATGGCATGATGGGAAAAAAGGCTAGGATCAAGTGAAGGGTTTCAATTTGTTTTTTACACAAATGGCAAAAGTCAGGAAATTCCCAGTTTACAGCTGTTTGTACAATGTTTCTGTTGCATAAAAGCATGTCTTGGAGAAAAGAGAGAGAAAATACTTTCACAGAAGGCTTACTTATGCTTGTACTAAAGACAGCTCTGGGGTGGTTTGGTGTTTAAAGTTACACTCTTGTGTTTATCTCGTTACCTCTGGTATGATAAACTTTGTCGATTTTCAGCTCTTCATACCAAAGCATTTTAACTTGTCAAAGTAAAAGAAAAATTAATTTGATCTCTGTCCTCTGTTCCTCCCCCTCAGATGGTGTTTCGTCCTAGATCTTTTAAACTGTCCTCTTCCTCTCTTGTCAGTCAGGGAGCTTCTGTAGCTGGGGGAGAAGCTCTGGTCTCAGACTTGATGCCTCTCTTGCAAGGTCATGGTGGAGGGAGTTTGGGAATGGAAGGACAGGGATCAAAGAGTAGTGAGAGAGCCTTGGGTCTATAAAGCATTTCTCACAGATGTGACTTCCCTGTGTAGCCAAGAGGAAGGTTTTGAGAGGCAGTAAAATACATATACAGGTTTTTAATGAGTGGGACAACATTACAGCCCAAAGCCAAAAATAGGAATAAGTGGTCTTGGCAGCTTGGATCTGAGGTCAGATTGTGCTGATAAATCAGGCTCAGGTTTGTTAATTGGTTGTGCTCTTAAAGCTGTGCTCTTTGTACAAATATTCTTACAGCCCAAACTATTCTATGATTCTGTTTACCTTTCTCATTGTTATCTGTTCCCACTATTACTTAAACCTCATATTTTTATTTTACTTCAAAGTGTAGCTAATCAGTAACATTCATTAGAATGTATGAAAATGAGAACCCGCTGCTTTGACAGGCTAATGGTTTTTCAGTGGCTGTTGGTGGTAAACAGCTCTGGTTTCCTTCCAGGTCTTCATGAAATCTGTGAAGTTGGAATGGGTGCTTGGGAACATTGCTGCAGCCCAGGAGCTGTGTGAGGAAGCCCTGAAGCACTATGAAGACTTCCCTAAACTGTGGATGATGAAAGGACAAATTGAGGAACAAAAGGAGCTGGTAGAGAAAGCACGGGAGGCTTATAATCAAGGGGTAAGATGGATGTTACTGCAGGTTTTCTTTGTGCTTCTGTTGTGGAGAGATGTCTGTCTTTGAATCAAAATGGAGAGCCAAAGAGATGATTCCTCTTCTTTCTGTCATTGGTTAAAACAGTAAAAAAAATAACATTAGGACCTTGAAATAAGCAGCAAGAATTTCTCTTACCCATTATCCACGTGCAAAATTCACTCTCTTGCTTGAGAGAGTTTGCTGTATGCCTGAGTCCTCACAGGTAGGAAAAAAGGCATTGCACAGTAATTCTCTAAGAGCTGTAAAGAATAGAAGCAGAAATCTTGAAAGAGAATCCTCACCAGCTCTTAGATACACACAGTGAAAGGAGGTGACCTACAGAGCACTCCTCTCTCTTTTAAATGGTAATTGGTGTCCTTGGGTATGAATGCTCAAAGTCTGACAACCATCAAAGTAATTTGGACACAGATTTCTGCCAGTGTCTATATCCTAATGACTTCCTGCACACACTGCTGTGGTTTGGGGATGTATGAGAGCCCTTTGTCTCCAGAAGGAGCACAGATTTAAGGGAGGTATGTTCTTTCTCTTACTGCTGATTTAAGGAAGGTATGTTCTTTCTCTTGCTGCTGAGATCGCTCAGTCGTACTTGATGCTGACCCAGCTGTTTTGGATACAGGAGAAACTTGACTTCTGTGCTCTCAGACTAATCAGAGAAATTTGAGTGACAACTTTGTCCCTCTTCTTCTAAACTCTCCAGGAGGATGTAGGGAGGGAAGTTCTTTGCTATAGGGCTGATAATATTTTTTTCAGATCTACCTATTACCATACCTTTTTTTTTTTTTTAAACAGTTGAAGAAGTGCCCCCATTCCATACCCCTGTGGCTTTTGCTGTCCAGGCTGGAGGAGAAAGTTGGGCAGTTGACCAGAGCAAGAGCCATCCTGGAAAAGTCTCGCCTGAAGAATCCAAAGAATCCAGATCTCTGGTGAGTTGTGTGGAGATGAACTGAATTTGGGCTAAATATTCAGGCCAGCTATTTCACATCTTCTCAGCCAGTTGAGCCTGGAACTTATGACCATGGCTGGAGTTTCTTCTGGATTAGCAACTTCCCTGAGTAGAAGTTTCACCAAGCAGAAATGCTTTGGTGATCCTGCCTATTGTGTAGCTGCTCTTAGGATTTGGGGGTTAGTTTTTTCTTTGCTGATAGTTGCAGTGCACAAAGGTTGCAAACCCAGGGCTGTTTCTTTTCTGTTACAGTCCCTTTTCCAGATTGTTTTTGATCTGAGCCATTATAGAATAAGAGTCACATTTATTTTTAGATGGGAGAGGAATGGAAAGGTGTCAGTCACCTACACATATTTGGAATATGGGCAGATGTTTGCAGTTTCCAGTGACTCACAGTTTGTTTCTCCCTAGTGAATATGTTGTCATAAATCTCATCAGAGTCTCTTCCTTATCAGGTTGGAGTCTGTGCGACTGGAGTACCGAGCTGGGCTGAAGAACATTGCAAACACTCTGATGGCCAAGGCATTGCAAGAGTGTCCCAATTCAGGTGAGCTGGACCTCATTTCTACCTTAAACATGGTTGTTTTGCCCAGCTGATGGAGGCATATTTTTTCCCAAGATGTCCTTTCTGATCAGGTCTCAAAATAAGCTGTTTTGAAGACATGCAAAGGAAATGTTGAGGGTCTTTGTGAATAATCACAGTTGCCTTGTGCTATCTCACACCAGAGATGTAACAGGTTGTGTTGTTCCATTTTTCTGCAGTATCCAGTATATTATTCCATATGTGGTCCACAGTTTGTCCCCAGATTTCCTGGGAAAGCATTTTGGATATGGATGGATTTTTGTCTGAAGCTGGTAGCAGTCTGCCAAGGCTTAAAATTAAAGAAAGACACTTTAGTTAGGAAGTTCAGTGGAAAAGAACCAGTGTTTTCCTTGTCTCCTGGGAGTACAGCTGGCTTTAGGAGATTCCCAGTTGCTGGTTTGCCTCTGCTGGTTGTACCACTGTGAGCTTAATAACTTGTGCTGTCAGCAAATTTCAGTCGTAGTCATGATTAGGGGATCATGTACCATAAATGTTCAGTACTATTTTTTGATTATTTTACCTCATGTAAGAAAAGGCTAATAGGTCATGTAATGTAAGTCAGTTGGTTCTAACCAGCAGTGGAAACATTTGCCTTTTGGGACAGGAGGAGAAAGTGCCTAACATTTCCCTGTTTCGGGGAAGAATTGCAGGAAGACTTAATTATTTAAACATGCTGACATCTTTGGGGAGAAGATGTCACATAACTACAAATTGTAGTAACTTACTGCAGGGCAAGTCGGCTTAGCTTGCCTTCAGGCTAGGTTTTGAAAGGTGTTTAATTGGTGACTGCCTAAGTCCCAGTGAAATAGCTGGGAATTAAGTGACTTTTATGACATGATAAACTCATTGCAAGCCGCTCTTTGTTGGAGTGGGTCACCAAAGCACCACCCAAATCCTGCTTTGTTTTGTGAATGACCTAATGCTTAATGAGTGTTTGCCACCACAGGCGCTTTTACAGATCTGCCTGTTGCTATGGAAATGGGCAGCAGGATCTCAGTTTTTGTTTAAAAAATTCGCTTCCAACTTTATCTTAAACCTCAACGAGCCAGAATCAAAGCCTGCAGGAGCTGGCTCATTGATCACAAACAGACCTGTAAACCAGAGGTTTGTGTCCATTGATTACTGAATTGATCCCTGATGGCTTATGGCTGATGTAGGAGGCAATACAAAGAGTAAAACTGAAATATAATGATGTTTGTGATCCTATATATAAAGAACAAGAAGAGGAGAGTTCCCCTCCAGTCTGTCACTGCAGTCATTAAAGCTTGTGTGTGTTCCCGTGGTGCCATTTATGGGAAGCGAGAGCACTTTGAAGGAGTCCTGGCAGACACCATCTCTCAGGCTTTGCTTTGAAGTGATCAGGTGTGGCTGGCTGACATGAGAAACTGCAGATTTCATGCTCTCCTGAGCATATTTCCTTCCTTGCTTTTGGCAGTGACAGGAGCTAGGGATTAAACCCAGCTTTCCTGGACCTACCCTGTCCTTCATCAGTATCTGCAGAGCCAGCATCAATAAGACTGTGGTGCTGTCCAGCATCCTTGAAACTGCTCCCATATTGTACTTTGCACCTTTTTGAACTTCTGCCACTTCAGTTTGCTGTTCAGACAGATGGATACCCTTCCCTTTGGAAATACAGATATGCCCTCCCTGTTCTAGAGTTTGCAGTGTCTCATGTGAAAAGCCTGAGCTCTGGGTTAGGCAGCAGAAATTATGGAACAGAGACCTTCAGAGCTGAAGGTTCAGCGTGGTGCACACAGTAGCTGAAAATTCCGAGTACTGAATGAAATATTCATGTGGAAAGAAGGATCTGGGATGAGGTTGGGGGTGAATAACCACCAGGGTGGGGGCCATAGTTCTGCTTGTGGTAGAGAGCACTGGCCTGATGGTGGGTGGGGAGGGTTAATCTCTAACACTAAACAATCTTCCTACTTGACTTGATTAAGGAATCCTGTGGTCAGAGGCAATTTTCCTTGAAGCGCGACCGCAACGAAAGACCAAGAGTGTGGATGCTCTCAAGAAGTGTGAACATGACCCACATGTCCTGTTGGCTGTGGCCAAGTGAGTTCCTGTGCTCGATGCAGTAAAAATATCCATGTCTGTGTGTGGCTGCGTCCAGGATGAAACATTGCACTCCAGCACAGCCATGTGATCCTGGCTGCAGCAGCTCTAATAAGTCCCAAAGCAAGATACAGCTCTCAAGCTGTCTCCTAGTAACTGCAAATCTCTCCCTTGATTCCAAGCGGGGGATGTCAGCCCTGCCCTCAGGCTCTTCTGGTGGGTCTGGGACTGGCACAGACAACAATACACTCACACAGAGCCCTTTGCCAGTGCTGGCTATTGGCACCCTGCAGACTGCTTTCTTTCTGTCCCTTGAAAGGGATTTCACTGTGCTGTCAGGTGAACTAGGCTTAATTAAGTGGTTTAGGATATGATTTAAGTATCTGTGAAAATAGGGACACTTTTTTGCTGGTTATTTTTCTGTTAGGTGTTTTTTTTAATTCTGAGCTAGATTCTGTGCTGCTCCTGAATTTCTGCCACATCAGTGTTCTTCACTTGTGGCCCTTCCCAGAATGCAAACCTCCAGCCATTCCGTAGTTTGCTTCTCTGAAATGGGAAGATGACCTACTAGGAATTGTCTTCTTGTCCACATTGATTTGTTAGGCCTCCAGTGATGAAAACCCACTATCAGAATTGACTCTTGCCATATCCTTCCTGCTCTGATGTGTGAACAGCTCTACAGAACCTCTGATGGGAACAAGCTTACTTTTCTCTCTTTCTGAATAACAGAAGAGGTTAATGCAGGAGGCGTTTTGCTCAAAGTTGCCCAATTCTTTCACAACTCTATTTTATAAGCCAAAGAAAACTGTAGGATACACTCCAGTGACTGCAACTCTGGGTTCTGCCAGATCCTGACAGCTGACTTGTTCAGCTTTAGCAGCAAGTGAGAAAAATGTTAACTTTGGCTTTATGGAAACTGCTCCCTGGCCCCTTCTGGTGCAACCTCAGGCAGTTTAACAGCTAATCCCAACATAAACAGCTTCCACCTCCCATCACGACTTGCCTGTAGGTACAGTGTGTTACACACATCTGTGGAAAACTTTTGTGAAATACATTGTTGGAAATGGCCACTACTTGCAGGTGTTAAGCCTCTGTTATCATTGTTCGTGCTCTTTTAAATCACAGTTTATTTAACACAGAACAATCAGTATTAAAGGGCTTAAAAACAATCACATAAGCTGTATAATTTTATGACTAGCTAAGCTCTTTATGAGGGTTGGCTGATTTGATAAAGACCTTATAGCTCAAATGAACTCTTTAATGCAAAGGAGTGAAACCAAGAGACACTTGACTCAGCTGGTTCATTACTGGGGAGAAATTTCAGCATTCACCCAGTGCCTGGATGAAATGGCAGCAATGGGGCAAGTGCCAGGCTGGGGTTTGAGCACAGAAGCTCTGTGCTTATCTTCCTCAGAAAGTGGGGCTGACAGAGCAGGTCTGCTCCACTCGAGCAGGCTGTGTGGGTGTGAGCGTGTGACCACACAGCAGGCAATTATCAGCTTTTAGAAGTTATTTAATTGTTAGATGCTGAAATTGACTTGAAATGCTAAGAAATTGGAGGAGTGGAAATGGATGTAGGCATGCAATCCTGTCTCTTTCCACACCAAATCTGGAACAGCAGAATTAAAGCAATTGAGTTAGCAAAGGTTGAGCTCAGTAATGCTTCCCCTCTCAGGAGAATCTGTCTGTGCCCGGGGCTAAGTTATCCTGCCTCACTGCTGGCCAGTGAAGAGGAAGTAGTGGATGTTCTTTTCAGTCCTCTCTTCTCAGTGGCAGGGTGGTCTGCAGGTGCTTAAAAATCTGCTATTTCCTTCTTGGGAGAGCAAAGAATTGGAATACCTGTAGAGCCTTTAAGTTGGAGTGCTTGTGGCTTGGCATCTTCCTCTAAAGTGAACCTATTTGTCGACTCCCTTCTGCTTTTCCCAACAGGCTGTTCTGGAGCGAGCGTAAAATAACCAAGGCCAGAGAGTGGTTCCACCGGACAGTGAAGATCGACTCGGACCTGGGGGATGCCTGGGCATTCTTTTACAAATTTGAGCTCCAGCACGGCACAGAGGTGAGTGTGCCTGGGAACAGGGAAGGGCAGCAGCAATCCCTGGCTGATGTGGGTTGCCCAGCCGTGGGATTGCTGCAGTGCTGGGCTGAGCACGCTGCTGCTGCCTGTGCAGTCACAGGTGAGGTTGGCTGTCACGCCTGGTCACAAATAAGCATGAACAGGCCTGTGTGGTGGCTTTTAAAAGGTGCTGTCAGTAGCTGAGCTGTCTTTCAGACTGCTTTGCTCTCCACAGTCATGCTGGTTCATGTAAAAATCTCTGAAATTTGTCTTCCTCCTGTAAAATGCAACCTTGCTCAGAAGAGATTGTGCTAGAATTGTGATGCTGGATTTGTGTAACTGGTGCTGTTTCTCCCAAGTGTCAAGTACAGGTTGCATGTGAGCACAGCCGGAGGAACAGCCTGTTCTAATCTCTTTGGGCAGTTTTTACTGCCTGATATTACTGAAATGATGGGGTGTTTATCTTCTGACTTCAGAGAGACCTCTCACTTGACAGAGCTCCTGCAGGCGGTAATGCACAGGAAGTTTCTACTGCAGTTTCTCTGCTGTAGCCAAAACTTGCTTGGCTGTAACTTGGCCAGTTTCTTCAGCCAGGCAGGAGAGTTGCTGCTTCTGAATTTTGACTGGAGCTTCCATAATGCCTTTAAAAATAACAGACCCAAAACCCCACCACAAGCTTTGGAAGAGTGTTTGAATCGGGAGGGATCTGTTAAATTTTTGGTTCCATGCTGGAACAAACCAGGACAAACTGTTGTTTCCCTTCCCTGTAGGAACAACAAGAAGAGGTGAGGAAGCGCTGTGAGAATGCCGAACCTCGCCACGGAGAGCTCTGGTGTGATGTCTCCAAGGACATAGAGAACTGGCAGAAGAAGATTGGAGAGATTCTTGTGCTTGTGGCAGCCAAGCTTAAAAACACCTTCTAGAGTGTGCTGGCTCCAGCTGCCTCAGTGGTCTCTGTAGGACTTCCCTGCTTGTGGTGTGTTCGCCCTCACAGCGGCATGGATTTTGGAGAACAGGACATGGGTGATGATACGAAAGAGCTTTCTCCCAAAAGGAAAAACTGCTTCCTTCTTTCCCCGGCATGGCCATCAGCTTCTGCAGCACATCAGAAGTCACATAGTGTGTGACATGGTGTCACACAGGAAACACGAGCAGTCTTGTGAGGATCTGTTGGTGATTCCATGTTGATTCCTGATTTCCCCCTTGCAAACACAAGCTTTAATTAGCGCTTGTATATGGATTCTGATACGTGGCAGTTCCTCTGCTCTCAGCCCTGGCATGTGCTCCCTTGTCCCCCTGTAGTGTTTGGCCCATCTGATGCTGGTTCCTTGTCAGCAGATCTGAATTGTTGCTGTTGGAAAACACTGAGTGTTCTTGAAGGAGATGAGTGGAGTTTGGAAGCAGCACTGGGAAAGGTCTGGGCTGGTTCCTTTAGCTGGTTTAGCTTGGTCTCCTCTGCTGACAAGCTGCCACACAGCTCAGAGGTCTTCCTCCAAACTGAGCAGCTGGAGCATTTTGTCATATTCAAAAGCATATTTTTAGACAACTTTTCCTCAATTTTTAAATGTATTTGGTAAACCTTATTCTTTTAGGTGTCTGAGTTCATTAAGCACAGTGGTGTTTTAAAGTAACAAGGCAAAATTCAGCAATCCTTGAAAGCCCTTTGAAGGAAGAACCTTTATTTAGAGTCGTTGGTAGACTGTGAGCTGTTACATAACCGTGACTGCCTGCAGTTGGGGGGTTGGGGATGGCTCCCTTTAAATGCAGATGGAAAAAAGCAAACTTATTAGAGGGAAAACTTTGTGTTTGGGACCCTTTATACACTGTCTTCAATTTTCTACACTTGTGATCTGTACTATTTCTACCCCAGTCCCTTGACTTTCTTGTGATCATAGAATGAGAAGCTGTACTGTCTCACATGTGAGGATACAGCAGCGGTGTCCAGGTCTGTGGATGTGTGTTATCCCATGTATTTAGTTGGAGGAGAAGCTCCCTTATTACTTGTTGGAAAATATGTATAAAATACAGCTTGTTTTTTTTGTTTCCTTCTGTTCTCTTGGAGCGTGGTCTCACCCTTTGACTCTGACTGGCAAGAGTGGGTCTGATAGCAGAACCTTTGGACTTATCAGGCTCCCACCACTCTGGAAAGGTGTCTGTCAGTGGTGACTGCACCAGGCTGGGCTACAGCCTTTTGCCAAAGCGGAGATGTCCATCTCTTAACACTGGAGCAGAAACGGTTGGTCTGGGAAGCAAAAGCCTGTTTTTCTTTGGGTCCACAACGGAAACTCTTCTGCTTTCTTTGGAATAGCTGGTGAAAGGGTGTAGATCACGGATGTCCTGTGGAATTGTAGTTCCCCAAAGGTGAGTGAGAGGCAGTGTGAGTTGGAGAGACTCTTGCCCAGGGATTTTGTGCCATCATTGGCATCCTGATGAGTGGACTCATAGTGAGTGGAGGAGAGTTTGGGAAGGGGAATGGAGATGATGTGAGAAGGAGAGGGTAGACATGGGAAGGAAACATGGCTGGACAAGGATTCAAGACTGAGGCAGAAGCTACAGGACAAAAACAAGTTTAAAAGTAGTTTTCAGTGTGTGCTGTCCTTCAGCTCCTTGTGTTTCTCACACAGGGCTGTATCCTGCTTCTCTGGGAAGGAAATAGGACATTCTGATTCCTGGGTGCCTGTGGTGCATACATCCCTCTGCCCAGCAGTACTGTTGGTTGGTGGATGCAGAGCTGGGGTGGGGAAGGGCAGTGGGAATGCAGTGATGTGGCTTTTCTTGCTGGAGAGATTCCTGACTTGTGTTCAGAGCATCTCCCTCAAGCCATACACTGCGTGTGCACCTCCTGATGGGATCCACACGTTTACCCTTCCCCTTGCTTAGGTGGCAGCACCACATCCTGTAAGGATTTTTTGGGAAAGGCTACCTAGAAGCTCTGTGATTGAGAAAATGCACAAGAAAGCACAACCTGGTCTCGTGGAAGGTGTCCCACCCATAGCAGAGATGGGCTTTAAGGCTGTTTAGGACTCAGACCAGTCTGGGATTCTGTGACTTGCCTGGGAGTTGCTCCGTGTGGATGGTGGGAGAAGTGATGGTTTCCTGGTGCTCTGCACACACACCCAGATGTGGAAGGCCTGAGCAAGGGGCCCTGTGCTGGACCCTGTGCCACTTCCTTGCAGCACCAGGCTCCTTTGGCCACCTGCTCCTTGTACCTGCAGCTTCCCTTTCCCTTGGGTTATATTCCTTAGCTTTGGGATTCTGTTTTTCAGATACACATAATCAAGATCATCAATCTTAGAGCCTTTTAATGTTGTAGATGTCTTGGTGGTTTTTAAGTGGATTATGGCACCCATGAATTTTAGCTATTATATAGAGCTCAATAAAGAAGTTATATGGGTCCTGTCCTGGCGGAATGCTGCTGTGTGCTGTGGGTCCCACTTCTCAGGGAGGAACATTCCTGGCAAGCTGAGCAGAGCTGGATAATTCACCGTTTGTTCTATCTCTTACTCAAACACCCATGTTCCACACCTCAGAGGAGCTTTATTGATGGCGGTTCATTTTTTCCCAAAATCAATTGAAATTGAGTCCGGGCAGTTTCTGTGCCTGGGCTGGGGGTGAGGTGCAAAATGCAGAGGGGAAGGAGGAGAGGCCTTTGGCTGGAGGCACCGGGGGGACACTGTCGTTGTTTGTTATTTTAGGGGAATCGCCCGGGACAGTCCCTTCTGCTGTAGGTGGGCGAGGTTGTGAGTGTTCACCCGCAGGCGGCTGTGACTCCAGAGCGAAACGATCACCCCAACGCCAACAGAAATCGAAACTGTGATGGTTTGCGGCAAAACACGCAGCCCCAGCCCTGCCCGGGGCAGGGACACGCGTGGGTTGGGATCCCGGGGGCAGCGGGGACCCTGTGCCACCCTGCCCGGCTGCGCACCGGGAGCAGGACCGGGCAGTGCCCTGCGCTCCCTGTGCCCGGGGGGGCCGGGGCGATGCCTCCCCCGCGGGGCCGGGGCTGGGCCGGCGGTGTGGCCGCCGTGTCCCGTCCCCTCCCACCGTGGAGCCAAGTTCAAACCGCGGGTCCCTGCGGAGCGGGACGCGGGGCCGGACCGGGCTGCCCCCGGGGCCGCGCCCGCGGGGCTCCATGGTGAGTGCGCCGGGACACCCCTCTTCTCCCTCCTGCCTCCTTCTCCTCCTCCTCCTCCTCTCCGGGACGCCCTTCCCGAGGCACCACCGCTGGATCGGAGCCCCCCGCACCGCCGGGATGGGGTCGGCTCGGCCGGGGTGGGACCTGTCGGGAGGTGGCTGGTTCTCCTGGGATGGATGGGGCTTGGACCGACCGGGAGAGAGGTCGATCCGGTCGGGAAGGGGCTCGGACTAGTCGGGATGGGGCCAGACCAGCTGGGAAAGGGTTTGGAGCAGTCGGAACGGGGCTGGTCTGGGTCAAGATGGGGCTTGGATCCGGCTGGCAGGGTCGCAATGCGATGAGGCTGGGAATCGGTGGGAAACGGGCTCTGACCAGGCTGGGAAGGCTCGCCCAGCTGGGACCAGGCTCCTGTGCCTGGGATGAGGCTTGGACTTGTCTGGGATGGATCTTGTACCTGTCTGGGATGGGGCTTGGATGTGACTGGTCCTGCGGGGGGCAACGGGGAGTCTGTCCCTGCCCCGAGCTGTGGCAGGTGCTGGGCTTTGGGTGCTGGCGGGGTCCCTTTGGGTAGGAGGGTGTCAGGGACAGGGTAAATCTGGCTGGAAAAACCTGGAGACCCCGCTGGGGTTCCCGGGCTCGCTGCAGGCATTGCCCTTCACTGCCCTGCTGTCTGGGACTGGTAGGAGTGCCACCAGGAGCTGCTCTATCAATAATGGTGATTTCCCTTATCTCCTCGTGTTTGCTGGAGGATTAGAGTGAGGAAGAGATTAGCTGTGCTTGCCCTGCACCCGCACTCCCCCAGGCTGCTCCTTCCCTGCCAGTCCCCTCTAGGAAGGGACGTACCACCTGCCTATAACTTGTTGCTGTGGGATAGGGGCAGAGGGAGAAGGGGTAATCCTAAATCAGCTGCTGAACTCCTCTGTCCTGAAGGGTGGGAAGCCAGGAGCAGGATTTGCCAGCTTGGTCTCTCCCCACATCCTTTGCTTGTCACTGCTGTTTCCCTACTCCCCGTGGTGGGTGGGAAATACCTACAGAACCCTCTGAACTCCTGCCCCGGCTGCTCCGTGGGCTGTTCTGACTGTGCTTCCTCCCGTGCTGAGGTCTGAGCCCAGCACCGGGCTTGGCTGCCTGGGAGTGCTGGGAATGGTGTGCTTTCTCCTGGAACTGGCTCCCAGTTGCTTAATAAGCCTCTCCAGGGAAATCATTCCCAGTGTAATGGTAAAATTGCATGGCCTTGTCTTACCGGTGGAGGAGGCTTAAGAAGAGCAACCCTTAGACTTTGGACAGGGTGTCCTCAAGGAAGCAGTGCTCTCCTTTGGTGTCCCTGGGGATTATACCCTCAGCTCTCTGCTGAATCACTTCTGGGGCAAAATCTCTTAGTGGGTTTGTGGGGAGCAAAGGAGGCTCTTCCCTGCCTTTCCCAGCCCCCAGATGGAGCTCAGTATGGCTCTCCTGGAAAGCTTGTGGTGATTTAGGGAAGCTGAAGAGCCCAGTGGGATTTGTACTGGTTGCACCTGGATTTGCTCATCCCCTCACGCACTCTTGTGCTCTGTGGTGACGGCTGTGTCTGTGGGTTCCCAGGCTTGCACTGTGTTAGGTTTTGCCTTGTGTTAAGCTCCAATCACTCCTGTTGAGCTGTGAGAGAGTGGGAAAAAGGCTCCTCACCCTTTTGGAGGCAGGTCCAGCCTAGCATCTTGTGGGGACCAGAGAGCGGATGCAGATTTTGCAAACCCTCCAGGTTCCCCCCAAAGGGCAGGATGGATGGAGACTGCCTGGGCTTGGAATTCAGAGAGGGGAATTCTGCCTTCTTGGAGCAGGTGAAGCTGAGAGCCAGAGGTGGCTAGGAGGGCAGTCATCCCCTGAGCTGTGCTGTGGAGCAACAGGTGCTGACTGCAGGCAGAGCTGCAGCCCCTTCCTCCTCACTCAGGCTTTGGCTGAGGCTCAGGGATTGCATATTTGGAAGGAGCTGAGCTACTTTCTGCCTGCCCAGACCTGACACACACAGCGGGGGAGGTTGTTTGGAGGGAGTTGTGTTTGGAGGGGGGCTTTTCCTGAAAATGTGAAATGACAGAAATGCCATGATGGGGCCCCACCGCTGTGCCATCGCTCAGTGGTGCGGAGACGTGGTGAGTTGTTGGGCTTCTTTCTTGGCAGAGGTTTTGGTCTCCCTATCCTCACACCTGCTGTGGGGCTGCTCAAATATCCCCTCTCTTGCTCACTTGAGTTTGTGCTGGCTTTTCTTCAAAGCCTTTGGACTCATCCCTCGGAGGGTCCATCCACACCCTCCCTGTGCCCCTCCACCAGATCAGGTGTCAGCACTTGGGGTTCCCCGCTCAGCCAGGGCTGTTGGGAAGGTGTGGAGCTGGGAGGCTCAACAGCAGCCAGGATGTGCTGGTGAGGGCAGGTGCTTGTGCTGCTTCTGTTTGGCCTGAAGAGCCTCTCACCTGAGCCTCGGATGAGTGATAACTGTGGGGGAGCTGTAAAAATGTTGTATTAATTCCATCTGTGCAGCAGAGGTGTGTGAACATCCTTCTCAGAGTGTTTGAATCCGTTTGGGTCAAGGTGTGGATGTTGCTAGTGGGGACCAGGCAGCTTCTGCCTCCAGTTCCTCTCTAAAGAGCAGGATGTGTCCCTCTCTGCTCCCCTCGGATTTTGGTGGTTGAGGTTCTGGCCTTGAAATGCCACAAGCTGGGGACCTACTGAAACCCTGTTGGGGCAGAGAGCTCAGGGATGATTCCCATAGACTGACAGGTCCCTGGCATAGCACTGTGCCAAGAACCCAGCTGCTGGCACCAGAGACAGCTCTGTGTGTGCCATAGGCAATGCTGCTGGGCTGGACTGAAAGTGAAGCAGTCTCCCAAGGGCTTTGCTCTGAGTGGAGATGTCTTGTCTGGGAGGATGTCCTCTGGGAGAGGAGGCAGTTGAGGCTCCTCCAGCATACCCTGCATTTTCAGGGACAGGTCTGATGGGGCTTGTGACTAGGGCCTGAAGGCAGAGCCCGGAGCATCCCTTCATCCCTGGCTGACTCTGAGCCCTTCCCTGGCAGATTTTCCCCCGGGCACTGTCCTGTGCTGTTCTGCTGCTCCTGCTTGTGGCCGTGCTGAGCAGAGGCAGGAGGTGCAGCATCACCAAAATCCTCCAGCAGTACCGCGCTGTCATCTTCCATGAGATCCAGAACCTGGTGAGCCAAGACAGGCATCTTCCTGGAGCCCCAGCCCTGGCTCTGGGAATGCTGCTGAGCTGGATGCAGCCCTGCTGCGGGATGTGGGAAGGGATGAGCTTGGAAGCTGAATACAGAGCTGGCTTCTTTGCCAGCAGTATTGGGAAGAGTGTTGTGTTTAAATGGATTCTTGCCCCAAGGGGGAGGCACTGATCCTGTGAGGTGCTGGATCTTCTTGATTTGTTTCTCCAGAAAAACCTGAGCGGGTCGGTGTATGGGAGCAGGAGGTCTGGGCCAGCTTGTCGTTCAGACAAGGTGAGCACTGAGGGACCCGGGGCTGGGGTGTTGTGTGGGCTGAGCCCCCAGGGAGCCACAGAGCCCCCCTTCCCACCTGGGCCCGTGTGCCTCTCTTCTCTCCAGGACCAGAAGATCCTGCTGTCCATCTACAACATCAGCATGTCCCTGCGAGAGGTGGGGGCTGGCACCCTGCATGGCCATGAGGAGCTGGCAGTCTGGAAGGTGGCCAGGAACACTGACTTCGTGCTCCGGGAGAACTGCAGGAAAATCAGCAAGGTGGGAGTCCTGTCCTTCATAGCCACCCCATGAGCTCCCAGTTCCCCAGGGCTGTGGGCAGAGCCTGCCCTGTTATGTGCTCTCATGGCTGCCTGTGAGGAGGCTCCAGGCTCTGCCCACAGCATCCTTGGAGCTGGGGGATGCTGATGGCACATCTGTCCTGGTGAACTTCAGACTGGCCAGGGAAGGAAGACCAGCTGTGGCAGTGTGGGACAGGCTGGTGGGGTTTCACCACCAGCTTTCAAGTGGGTTTTTCCACCTGTGCCATGATGCCATGGCTGATGGGAACACAAGACCTCATCCTGGGGGGATGTTCACCTTGTGGGTGCATTCACTCCATCCTGGTCTTTCTCCTGGGTGCTCATAGGGTTTCTCCCCAAAGGCTGGTCTGGGTTCCCCTGGCATCCCCGGGGCTCTGCTGGGGAAACCCCATCCAGGAGGATCCCTGTGGCAGTGCCAGCAACTCATTAACCAACAGGGAAACCCCAGGGCAATGAAGCACCAGCTTCTGGCTCCCAGATCTGCCTGGCCCTGGTGTGGTGCTGGGACTGTCCTCCCTGCCACTGCTGGGGATATCCCTGCCTGGCATCTGCTGTTGCTGCTCTGGAAACCTCACTTTGTGCCCATGGATGTGCTATGGGGTGAACACTGCCAGCTCAGGCAGGGACAACCACCCTGGGGACTCCTGGGGACCCAAGACCATGTCATGGACATGGTCATGGGCAGTCTGGCCACCTTGGCCTGCAGTTCTGCCCACACAGAACCTACACGTGGTGGCTTTTGCGCTCTAACTAACATCTGTGTAATGGGGGGGGATTTCTGCTCCCTCCCTCGGCACACCGACCACAGACCCCATTGCGGGCCACCCCGGCACAGCCCCGGCGTGGGGGACCTGGCCACAGGAGGAAGCAGCTGCGGGAGATCAGGAGGAAGGCAGAGAGGCTGGCGACCTGCTGGGAGAAGCTCCATGCCCTGCACGCTCCCCGCCGGGACTCCTAGGGGCACCCTCACCACACCCCGGAGGGATGCGCTGCCCCGGCACTGGGACTGCCAGTGGCTTGTTTGGGAACCTGGGATAAACTCAGCCCTGAGGGCAGCAGAGTTTCTGCTGGCAGATGCCCAAGCTGAATTCATTCTCCTGTTCCAAGTGATGCCCAGGGAATGGCTCCACCACCTCTGGCTGGCGCTGGCAGATTGGTTTCCTGTGGGATGGCTGTGGCAGGAACCTGGAACGCCAAAAACAATGGGGAGAAGGGGAAGCACTAAAAACAGAAGGTGAGGTGTGGATTCTGCAATGCTCCTGGGCCTGCAGCACCTGCTGCTCTCTTGGTGACAACGGTTGCATTTTGGGGCAGAAAGAGGACCCATGGGGACGTGGCTCTGAGGGCTCTGCTGTAAATGGGACCACCGTGCATCCTCAAGGCTCTGTGGGTGGGCTGCAGAGAGGAACACGTGTCCCTGTGGCACTGCTGGGACATGCAGAGCAGCTGGGCACCTGCAGTGGGCAGGGAAACCAGGGTGCTGCATCACTGGGCACCTGAGGAATCCTGGGGAGTGCCAGTGTCCTTGGATATACAGAAAATCCTGGCCAGGTGCTGGGGCTTGAGGCCAAGGCTCAGCCTTTGGGATAGGCAGCAGTGTGGAGGGAGCCGGCTGCTCAGCATTGTGGGGTGGTGGAATGTGGGGCTTTGGTGAGCTGAGGAGCATCCTCCCTTGTCACCATGCTCTGTCAGCAACCTGTCCATGGTCTCCACTGGCCTGTTGGTGGCAAACAGCCTCTGGGAAGCCAGAAATAAAACCTCTCCTTCCCTGGAAGCTTTTATTTTTTTTTTCCTTGGGTGCTTTATGCAGTGATCCAGGGGCTCTTGTGCTGTGGGTGAAGCTGGCAGGGTGCAGGCTCCGGGCACCTTGCTGGGGCTGTGCATGTCCTGTGCACAGTGGGCACTGTGGCATCCTGCCTCTACCCTCTGTGCCTGCATCCCTGGCCCCATGGCCTCTGTTGGTGCGGGAGTGATGGAGGGCAGGAGCTGCTTTCCTGAGAGCCCATTCCCTCTCTGGAGCAGCGGCCGGGAGGGACCACAGTGCACCCCTGCCTGTTTTCCCTGTGCCTCTCCAGCCGGGTGGATGCTGCCCCAGCCCTGGTGTGGAGGACACGAGGTGGCAGCAGCGGGCTGTGTGTGCTGATCGGAGCCCGGCGCTGCTCACGGCCACGCCAGCATTGCCGGTCCTCGTCCCACCGGAGCCTTGGTCACCACCCCGGTCCGGGCAGGGCTGTGGCCAGGGCTGAGCAGTGCGGTGGTGCTGATGAGTGGGACACCCAGCCATGTGCCTTGGAGGGAATAGGGGGGCACAGTTCTCTGGGGGTGTCTGGGTGGGGTTCAAACGTCCAGCTGGGGTGAGGGATGTTCAGGGGTCCTTGCCCACTCCCCTGCATTCTGGGAGCTGGGCTGGATGGAACTGGAGGGGCTGCATTGCCAGGGTGGGTGAGAGAGAGCCCTCCCCCTTCCAGGCACCCTGGAATCGCTAGGGTGTAAGGGGGTGCAGGCAGAACCCCTGGATTTGATGGGGGGCAGGGCAGGGACCCTGGTTTGGGGGTGAGAGCAACACCTGGGAAAGGTGTTTTGTGGGGTCCCTCCCGGGCACGAGGGCTCTGGAAGATGCTGTTTGCCCAGCGTAGGGCAGGCTGGTACCGGGGCCATCCAGGGAGCTGCAGTTCAGCACACCCCAATGCCAGAGCCCTCCCGGTGCCATGCTCCTCCCTGGCTGGTCCCATCCTGCCTGGGCTCCTTCCTCCCGTGTCTGTCCTCCTCCTCAGGAGTGAGCACTGCCCTTTCTGCTGCATCCCTGGGAAGTTTTGCACTGACTTAAATTCTGGTTTTCTTTCTTATTCCCTCTCTGTTATCCCAACTGCCTTCCCTTCACATCCTGCTACTATCCCAAAATATCCCTACTGATGCTTGATATCCCATGGATGGGGCGGGGGGCCTAAACAGGACCCAGTACCTCATGCACCAACAGGATTGGGATGGTGGCTTCGCACAGGGTGACTCACAGCCTTTTTCTTTATCAAGGCTGGAGCAAAGTCCCCCCTCCAGTGACCCGTCAGCACCTCCCCAGATAAACCAGAGCAATAATTGCCTCGATCACTACCCTTCCCTCCCAGGCAGCTGCTGCCGAGCTGGGAACCTGGTGCAGCAGCAGGAATGAGTGCACAGAAAGGAAGGAAAGAGTGAAGGAAGAAGCAACAGGGAGGGAGGGGAAAAAGCGAGGTCGAAGCGATGGTGGAATCACAGCGAAAACAGCCGGAAAAAGGAAACAGGCCCTGAAAAGTCAAATAAAAATAGCAGCGAGGCGAACCCAAGTGTGCAGCACATGGGAGTGAGCGCATTTCCTTCGAGGGCAGCACCACACGCTCCCGGCTGCTCCGGGGGGGCCGCTCTGATGTGGCTCCAGCTGCCGCCACGGCCCCCCCACCACCCCCGTGCTGTGCCAGCCCCTTGGCAGCAGCTCAGAGCCCAGCCAGCCCCCTCCTCGCCCAGGAGCCCCGTGTGCCTTGTGCAAGCCCGCCCGGCCCCTGGGCTGCGGGGATGTGGCAGAGGCTGCCCAGCGTGTGAGAGCTGAAGGGATGCGAGGGGCTGGGGGGCTCGCTGGCCGTGCCCACACCCTCCCCTCGTGCCCTGTGCCGCCGGCGGGCTGCCCTGCCAGCTGCATCCGAGCGCTGTGCGAGCAGCGCAATCTCGGCTTCCTCCCCTCCCTGCTTGTTTTGCAATCACGGCAGGGTCCCGCTGGGAGGTGGGGGTTGGTGAGGGGAGCTGCGGGGACGGGGATGGGGACAAGGATGGGGGCTGGTGCTTCTTGCCAGGACCAGTGGGTTGCATCCCAACCCAGCTTCGGGCTGAGCTCGGAGGCAGCTAGGCAGAACCCAGCGCAGCAGGGCACTGTTCTGGGGGACAGCGCTGGGGCATCACAGCGGGGCACAATGCTCAGGGACTGTGCTGGGGGACCACACCAGCGTACCATGCCCAGAGACTGTGCCTGGGGAGCTCTGCTGGGGCCCGCACAGGGACACCATGCTGGGGGACAGTGGATGATGCAGTTCCACAGAGGCACATTTTGCCCCTTCACACCACCAAAATACAGCTGTCCCCCAGCCATCACCATCTCGGGGTGCCAGCACCCCCCATGGCTGGTGACCGGGGGGCCTTGCCCACATGTGCCCCCTGCTTCAGTCCTCACCCCCTGGCAGCTGGGCTGGGAGTCCATCCCCTGGCAGCCCCGGTGCTGGGGGCACTGGCACACGCAGGCTGTGTCTGAGCAGAGCAGCGTTTTGTTCTCTCCCATCTCCCTGCAGCATTGTGAAGCTGCTGAAAGCCCAGATTTACAGTGTGATAAACGCTGGAGGCTCTGCGGAATATCTGACTGCTCCATCCTTTGGAGAACTGCTGGTTTGGAGGAGTGGGGAGCGCCGGGCAGCACACCCAGCGGCAGAACAGCGGGTCCAGGGGGATGGGGATGGCTGGGAGTGGGGCTGATGGAGCCGTGCCACGACCCAGGTGGGTCCCAGCCCTCCCAGCCATAGGTCACCGGGTGCCTGAGCCCCTCCGGGCAGCAGGAAAGCGCTGACCCCCCATCATTTCTTGGGCCTGTTGCTGGTTTTGAAGCATCTGCCGACCAGATTGTGCTGCAGTGTGCCGGGGTGCCCGTGCCAGGACATGCCAGCCGGGAGGAGGGGTGCGCCCGGGCCCAGCTCCGGGTGTGCTCCCTCCCTGTGCCCCCATTGCCCGCTCCCCCACTGGGTGCCGCGGGCTGCTCGGCGGGAGCCTGCGTCCTCATCCTCGCTGGGAAGGGCTGGGAGATGCTGGAGAGCGGCTCTGCCTGCTTCACTGCCTCCAACAGCAAGAGGTTTGCAGCCTTGGGGCTGCGTGTGCGTGTGTGTGTGAGTGCTGGGATGTCTGTACACGTGTGTATATGTCTGTGCATGTATGCATGTGCATTTACATGTGTGTGTATGTGTGCTTGGGCACATGCATGTGGTTATGTGTGTGTGCAGTGGTGTGTGCACACGTGTATGTGCAGGGGGGTGGGCGCATGCATGTGATTCCCTGTGTGTGCATGCATGGGCACGGGTGTCTGCATGTGATTCCTCTCCATGGCTGCTTCCCAACAGGGTGGCTGCAGCCCCTGGTGCTGCTGACCCCGTGCCCCTCTTCTCTGTGCTGGAGCCAGAGCTGGCACTGGAGCCAGCAGGCCTTGGCATGGGGGCAGCCAGCAGGATGGGATGCCGGGCTTAGCGGGAGCACCAGCTCACACAGGGACTGGATGCTGCCGATCCAGCACCGATGGTATCGCAGCTCCCCAGGCGGGTTCTGGCTCTGGCAGCTCTTGACACCCAGCGGGAGCCGGGCAGTGGTGAGGGGCCCGGCTGGTCCCCGCTCTGAGTGGGCGCGCTATGACTCCCAGCACCATCATGGGGCACATCCATACCGAGTCGCCAAGAAGCTGGGGGCCTGCTGGGGCTTGGCTGGGAGCCGGGGGGACCAAGCTGCCTCCCGTCCCCATGGCCCCTAGCCCCGCTGCTCAGCCCACAGCATCCTGCACTGGGGCCCATTGTTTGTCCGCGCCGGGCTGCGGGGCAGGATTTCTTTGTCAGAGCTCGGCAATATTTTATTCTAACAATTAACCAAACACACCCGGGCCCCCAAGCCTGTTTGTGATTATTGGAGGGCGAATTCCCCAGCCTCGCTCCCTCTTGGTGTTGGCTCTGCCTGGGGCTGCACCGGGCGGAGGGGATCCAGCCCCTCTCCCACCCGCTCAGGGTTGGGGACCCCCAACCGTGCCGACAGCCCCCCTACTCCTGCAGTCAGTGCTGGGGGCCTTGGTGGCCTCGACCCCCTCGTGAGCCCATGAGCATCGCCCGCATTGTCTCGGCAGCAGCGGGGTCCGTGGGGGCGCAGAGGCAGCGTGATTCATGGCAGGGGGGATGTGAATCACAGCCCTCGCTCTCCGGGCAGGATGCGGCCCCGCGCTCCCAGCTTGCCTCATGCCAGCCATGGACCGCAGGCTTTGTCCTCCACAGGGTGGAAGCGGCTCACTGCCTGTGGTGGGATGGGATGGGGCCGCTTCTCTTCCTGGGATGCTGGCGCAGCTTTCCCAGCTCTGGCTTTGGGGTGGGATGAGGGTGCTGTGGGCTGCGGGTGCCTCCTGCATCCTGGCTCTCTCCAAGGCCCCTCACCATGCCTGGGCTGTGTCCTCATTGCAGCACCAGTGGTAAAAAAGCTGTTGCCTCACTTTGCAAACTCTCCTGGAGACTGAATTGCCCAGTGCAGGTCATCAAATCCGTGTAAAGTCCTTCACTTGGGTCCAGCTCATCCCATCTCCCTGCATCCTGCTGCTGCAGTTCCACCCTCCAGGCACCTGGGATGCTGAATTCCTGCTCTGGAGCCACGGCCTGAGCTGGCAGCCCCTCCAGGTGTTCCCCGTTGTGGGCAGAGGAGTCTGGAGTGAGAGCTGGGGCCAAGGGTCAGCATGGGCACTGTGGGTGATGCTGCCTGCTGAGAGAGGAGCAGCCAGTGCCAGTGCCCTGTGGCAGAGCTGTCTAGGTTAGTCAGGGGCTATTAACCATCCCAGGGGAGACATCCTGAGCAGATTGTTCCTCTGGCTGCTGCCAGGGATGGACAGATCCTGGGAGTGACTGGAGCAGAGGAGGGGGTTCGCAGCTGCAGGGTAGGAGAACAGAGGAGAGAGGTTCTGTGGTGCTGACCTGGCTATGCTGGCATCCTCAGCAGCTGGAGCCAGGCATGGGGCAGGAGCAGGCCTGCTGATCTGGGCTGGTGATATTCCCTGGCTCTTCCTGCAGCTGCACATTCACCAGTGCCTAAATCTGCTCCTTCAGAGCCAGAGCGCCTTCCTCAGTGGTGTTGTCTGGCCCACGGTTCTCAGCCTGGTCCTGCATCTTAAAATACAGTGAGTCATCGAAGCAGAGCCGCTCAGGTGGCTGGGCCAGGATGGGCAGCCGGAGCGTGGCCCCGGTGAGCAGCCCCCCGAGCACTGAGACACCGACTGCCACCGCCAGCCCTGCCACCTGGTGCAGCGCCTGCCTGCTCGCCTCCCGGTCCCCCCTCTGTTCCCCCAACACCTCGCTGGCATTACCCCCAGCAGGGGCCAACTGCAGGAAGTGGGATACAGACGTGTCCTTGGGTGCCACCAGGATGGCCACGGCGCTGGCAGCAGCACCGAGGGTGCCAGGCAAGCCATGGAGGTTGTGGATGCCACATTGGTCCAGGAGCGCGAGCTTCCTCCCCAGGAGTGGGGTGAGGAACCTGAAGCCAAGGACACATGCCAGGGCTGAGAGGCTGCCCAGGGCAAGAGCAGCCACTGGTGGCATGGCCATGTCTGCCACGGCGCCGATGACCACCCCTCCAGCCAGGCTGCCGTTCTGCAGGTGGCCAGGGCTGAGCTTGCCGTCCCTCTCTAGCAGGCTGGAAGCCACCACAGTGGTGATGGCACCGGCACTCATGGCCAGGAGGGTGTTCAGGATGGCACGGTGCTGAGCATCGCCTGGTTGGCAGAGGACAGCCACAAAGCTGGGCCAGAAAACCCAGAGGATAAGCATCCCCACCAGGGACATGATGTCAGAGCGTGGTGTTGGGGTCTCCTTGGGATGCAGTGGCTGCTGCCCTACCCTGAACAGAGCCTTGGACACACCGAGGCCGAAATAGCAGGAGAAGACATGGATTGTGATGGTGCCACCCACATCCAGGACGCCCAGACAGTTGATAATGACCCACTCACTGGCGAGGTAGATGGGGATTTCACAGGTGGCCATGACGAGCAGCTGGCAGGGGCTGGTCCTTCCCAGAAGAGCCCCCACAGAGATGAGCACCGTCACAGCAGCGAACTCAGAGATGAGGAGTTTGTGGAGATCCAGCTGGACCTGGCCATGGTGGAAGTGGTGGAGCAAGCCCTGCAGCACCAGTGCCCATTGCATGGAGAAGTTGAGCAGAAGGAAGTTGTGGGTGAGGGCACTGAGCCCGTAGCGGGGCAGGAAGGTCAGCAGGAGCCCCAGCCCCACCACCAGCATCACCTGGATGTCCTGGAAGAAGGGGAAGGTGCTGTAGACCTTGTTGGCCACCAAGTTGGCATTCTCCACCTGCGCTGAGGGCTCATCATAGGTGACGAAGAGGGCAAAGAAGAGGAGCAGGGCACCTTGGAAAAGCCCCAGGAAGAGGGGCAGGAGACGGCAGGGCCGAGTGAAGGGCAATGTAGCCATCCTGGAGTGGACAGGATGGGACAGTGACCAGTGGGGTGCTGGCATGGGACAGCAGCCCAGCAGCGCTCACAGGGTGAGCTCTGCTTGCTCCTACATCGAGGGTTTTATGGCCACAGTTAATTTTTAACCACAGATCTAAATTTATGTCCCAGAAGAGGAAGGTTTTACTCCTCCCTTCTTTAAACACAGCACCCATAAATTAACCATGTGCTCTTATTTGGCTGCCATAAAAGTGGACATGACAGACATTATGATTTTGAAGGGAAACAAACCTGCCATGGGGCAGAGAAGAGCAAAGGATGATTGGTGAGGAGCTGGCCAGGGATGGGGGTACCATGGCACTCACCCCATTTAACCTATCTGCTTCCAGGAGTGTGGAACTCACTGCTGAAACCCCAGAGTGATGCTGGCAGCTCACACAACCCCAGCTCCCCATCTGGCTCTGCCACATCCCACTCCAGGTTGGCTCTGGCACTGCCACCGCTCCGTTCTGTGCAATGATGCACGTTTTCCTCAGGAACTGCTTGGATTCTGTGAACTGCCATAAAGCTCTGAAATCAGGGCTGAGAAGATCATTTTCTCACAGGTTTGCATTGGCTTAAATGGCTGGAAATTCATTAACAATTAGCGCGCGAGAAAAACAAAACCCAGAGCAGCCAAGCAGCTACCCCGAAGTTTCTGGGTTGCTGCTTAGTGTGACATTTTGCCAGTGAATGTCTGGAAAAAAAAAAAATTTAAAAAAAAATATATGAGAACCACAAGAACAAAAGGCAGAAGGGTTGGTAAATATTTGTTCCAGAGAGGAGATATTTTTGTGCTGTCCCTGATCTCAACACCCCTGCCGCGGGCGCTGGCTCCGCGCCGCTCTTCGTCATTGTTACTGGAGGATGAAGCAGGCGAGGGCGCAAAATGGGAAACAATTGTTGAATAATCTGTGCGAGGCTCCTCTGCCAAACCTCCCCAGCCATTTTTCAACCCAGAGATGCTGGAAATGGGGGCAATGTATAGGAGGAGGAGGTGCTTTGAAGGCAGTGCCTTTGGCTGGTGAGGAGGGGTTGTGTTGCATCCAGGCCATGACCAACAGCAACAGAGGGGTGGTGGGAGCAGTGAGGGTTTTGGGATGGGAGACAGACTGCTTTGTCTGCCCCTAAATATATCCTTGCTGCATGGCTGGTGATGCTAACAGCAGTGGATGCTCCCGTGGAGATCCCCCACCCAAGGAAATGTGGGCCTGGGGTCTCCACAGTGCCATATGGCTCTCTACTGTGTCCTCAGTTTGGCTGGAGTTGGAATGGGATAAAATGGGATGGAATGGGATAGGATGGGATGGCCTAGTTGACAGGATCATCTCATTGCTCCTGCCTCTGCCCACACAGGGACACAGCCCAGCCCACCTTCCACGGCTGCTGCTGTGGCTCCCACCTCCACCAAGGAGTGGGGATAAGGGACCAGAGGACAGAGACAGATCCTTCTGTATCCCTTGCTTGTGTAAAACAGGCAAAGAAAGGGGATTTCAGACCCTGATCCCTCACCTACAACCCTTCATATGTCATGCCAACCCATCCAGAGTTTCAAGATTTTCAAGTGGACAGCCTGGTGCAGTGAAACCTCTTTGGTTGACAGTGAGTGAAATACAACCCCAGGGATATGCTTGAAGCAGGTCATGCTCCTGAGACGGAAAAGCTGGGCTGCTCTTACAGAGCTGAGGAAGTGTTTTGGCTCTGGCTCAGTAAGGGTTGGGGTCCTTTCTATGTGCCAGAGGACAGGGTGCTTGTTAGTACACTAGGTGCTCCCCACTCACTCCTCTCCTGCTGCCCATGGCATCTCAGTCCATCCCTTGCCACTTTGGTTTGGGGCTTTTTCAAGGTGAGGTCAAATAAAATGCTAAACGAAAAAGCTATGGAACAGGTCTTTTAAGTAAGAGAGTGCTTGGAAGACTTCAAGGTTATGGCTCAGTGCCTCCTGTGAGCAGGAGGAGGAAGATGCCAGAGGGATGTGTCCTGGAGCATCCCAGCACTGCCAGATCTGCTGGAGAGGACAAGCAACACATTAGGAGGCTTGGGGTGTGTAAATGCCCTCACTGGACTCTGTGCTGGGTCAGCAAATGCTCGTGGGGCACATGGAGAGGTGGCAGTGCATGGCCAGGCTCAGTGCTCAGTGACGGGCTGTTTTGGGGGGTGATGTCTCCTTATCTCAGTCAGTGGGTGATAGGGAGTTGCAGACTCAGCAGGATGTTCTTGGACACATGCTCTTTTTTCACCTGGAAATCTTGCTCTGGCAGCACCTGGGGATTTGAGATGCTTCCCTGGGCTCCCAGAGGGGCAGAAGCCAATGGAGGGGGTTCCCATTACCCCCAGTCCCTCACATCCCTACCAGCAGCACCCCTGGCTCTGCTGCATCAACAGGGCCAACCACCACCAGGCTCCTTTGATGAAGTGTTGGGTACCACCATCCCCTTTTCTTAGGAAAAGGCCATCCGGTGAGCCCTTCCTCTTCCCAAAATAGATGATGCACAAAGAGCAGTGATGCCCAAGTGCTCCCCGGACCAAAGGCCCCGCAGTAGAGAGGGGGGAAGCCCCACTGGGGCACAGATTAAAAAATAACCTTTATGGCACTCATAAAAGAAGGTCAAAATTCCAAGAGGTCTCTGGGAAGGTTAAAGTCCCCTCTGGTCCTGGGGCACCCCAGCAGGCAGCGAATGATTAACCCCGTGGTGCAGGGTGTGCCTTTGGGATGCCACGGTACCCACGGGGAGAAGGTCCAGTCCCTCCGGTAACATTTTCCAGGCACGGCGAGTTTTCTTTTGGCACTGAAGGAGAAGGGATGGAGGAAGCATCTGGCGAGGGCCTGGGCAGCGGGGAGGGAGGGGAGCATTGAATTCCACCCCCCACATCCCCCTTTCACTGGGAGGGCAGTTGTTTTATGGCAGGAGGACTGGGGAACCATTTTAGCAGGATCCACGCTGGGACTGCTGGAGGAGTTCCCCGCTGAGGGCTGGATACAAAGAAAAGCTGAATTAACCGAGGGTCATATAAGGCAACGGGATCTGACAGATCCGAGCCAATATATGCTGGCAGCAGCCAGTCCATGGCACTGTGAGAAACACTCCTGCAAATTTAACAAATCCCCATGGTCTAGAAAGTCATGTACAAGAAATTACTAATGAAGGGATCTAGTCATATCTGGATTTCCAGACGTTGGTCATGCTCCCACCGCGTTCTGCAGGCCATATAAGTACATGGATCTGAATCCCGGGTGCTGGAGACCGGGAGGATTGTTACGATCGTCTTGTCTGACCTCCTGCGTCAGACGAGGGCTCCCGGTGAGGAGGGGATGCCGGGCGGTGGCGGCCGGATCCTGCGGCCGTGCCGGGCTGGGGATGGATGGAGAATCCTGAAGGAGTGCAAGGTTTGGGAATGCCACTGTGGCAATGGAGTGGCTGGATGCTCCCATCCCGTGGTGATGCACTGGTACCCAGATGGGTGCTGGGGACCAGCTGCTGTGCAGGAGGGAGCAGGACATCCAGATTCATCCCTGCAGGGCAGCGCTGTGAGATGGGAAGGCATTGCTGATGCCACCCCCAGCCTTGGCATCATCTTCAACCCACGGCTCCCTCCAGCCTGGAGCACCCCAAAACTCGGCTTTCCCTAAAGATCCTGCCAGCAAGCTGATCTCCCACAGAGCTCCAGCTCTGTTCCATCCCCTCTGTTGGTCCTGCATAACCACCCGCCTGCTGCCCAAGCGAGCCGGGAGCGAGAACTGGGAGTGTTTTAAGAGCTCTGGACCAGCTGTGACCCCACCAGCCCCTGTGCCGGCTGTCATGTGGCAGGCAAGGGGCCAGACCCCCCCCTCCCCAACCCCTCGCAGCCAGGTCCTACCGAGAGGGGGGGGACACAAAGCTGAACAGACGTCACCCCGGCATCACGCGGTCCGAGTGGCCTTCTCCATCTTGTTAGCACATTGTGTAACACAACATGTGGAGGCACTGGGACCGCACACGCATGCACTCCCCGACAGCCCAACCAGGGGGAAAAGAGGGAGGCAAAAAGAAAAAAAAAAAGAAAAGAAAATCCCAAGAAAAAGAAAAAAAAGAAAAGGAAGCAATTTAAGCTTTGAATCTTTCTCTTTAAAATGTTCTCATGGCTTCATTAGAATTTGCAGCCACAGAGGCTTTGAAGAGCATGGTATAAGGAGTGAAACATCTGGAAAAATTAGGATTAATGAAAACATAATTCCCAAGACTAAAGGAAAGATTAATCCTGCGTTACCACTTGTGTGTTCCACAGCTTTTCCCCAGCTCGTAACGCTGAACTTATTAAATCGCCCTGAGCTGAGTTTTCCTTTTCTCTCTCCCTCCCCTATGGAGCCCAATTGAAGCAGCTGATGCCAAATGTAAGGATAACCAACTGTGCTGGGCAGTGCCAGCACAAGCGTGCCCAGCCCTGTGCCCAGGTGGGCACCCACTGCCCAGCAGCCCTGTGGATGAGGGTCTCTAGATGGGGGTCCTGTGGGGTCTGGGGGGTCAGTGCTGGGGCAGTGGGTGCTGCACCCCATCAGGGCAGCACCTGCTCCTGCCTGGGGTCCTGAGCACGATAGGGACTGACTGGGGGATGCTGGGGAATTAAAAGATAAATTAATTAACCTCCCGCTCTGCTGTTGAATGCTTGTCCAGGGTGAGACTGAAGCATCTCTGAGGTACTGGTGTCTCTGGGTGGCATTTCTGAAGGGGTGAGGGTGATGTGCCCTGGTGATGTGCCATTCCATGCCATGCCATATTGTGCTGTACCATACCATGCCATTCCATACCATACCGTGCTATGCCATGCTGTTCCATACCATGCTGTGTCGTGCCATTCTGTGCTATTCCATGCCATGCTGACACCACTCTCTGCTCCAGGATCCAGGCTGTAAGGAGGGTGCTGGGACATGCCTGCCCTGTGCCAACTGGCAGTGCTGGGCTCTGGGGCTGTGTTATACCATGGTGCTGGAAGGAACTGAGTGGGTCTCATCAGCTGTGCCAGCCCCTGCTCCAAGTAGGCTGAGTAGTCCCCTGGGGAAGATGCTCTTGGATGACAGACCCTTTGTCCCTGTAAAATTCTCTAGCAAGATCTCTGTTTAGGGCAGTGGTGCCACCAGCAAGTACCACATGGGTGCCAACACTGGTTTGAGGGTCACATCAGATGTTTGTCCCTGAAGATTTGTCACTGTGGATGCTAATTTGCACAAATGTATGGGACTGGGATTGGAGCGTGTCTCTCCACGGACCAAGCAGCAGCACAGCCTGTGGAAGTGTGGTGCTTCTTAGGAAGAATGAAAACAAGATCTCACTCCATTATGTCTTTATCCATTCCACGCTGGGCACAGGGAGGCCGGGCAGTGCCAACTCCACACCTAGGCTGGCTCTGCTGAGCAGCCCACAACAGCAATCCCAGTAGCCCGAGCCAGTAAGTAGCTGCAGCCCCCACAAGGATTGGGAAGGGACAGAGGAACTGTATGAGGTGGGGACAGGGAGCAGCACCCGCTCTGCGAGTGTCTGCTGGCATTTGGGTGGGCTCTTGCCTGCTGGGTGCTTCCCACAACATCAGGGTGAGGGAACCAGATGTTTTCTACACCCCCTCCTTATCTGCTGCCCCCGACTGCCGCTGGATGGGGTCAAAGGTGTGTTTGGCCCATACACAGGGAAAAATGGCTCATTTGCCCCGGGAAGGGGGAAAACGGGCTGGTTTGCACCACACATGCAGTGAGGGAGGAGGCAGCGAGCCCTGGCCACTCCCCAAGAAGGGGAGGCTCCCAAGGGACTCAACGGGACCCTGCTCCCTCCTTCCCACGCTGCTGGTCCCGCGCAGCTCCCGCCTGTTTTTTCAGAGAGGAAACCTGCAACCTTGCTATTATTTTTTTCCTTTTCTTTTTTTCTTTTTTTTTTTTTTCTTTCCCAATTTTCCTTTTTCTCGCAGTGTGAGTGGCGGGGCCCAGCTGGGGGGCAGCGGTGCCGGCTGCCGGCGGGCGCCAGGTGCCGGCGGGGCGGCGCGGGAGGTGCCCGTCGGCCGCGGGGGGACAATGCCGGCGACAGCCCGCAGCGCTCCTGGCCGTATTGTGTGAGCGAGGAGGAGATGGATGAAGGTCACATCCTGCCGCTCTTCCGATGCCCGGCACCAGGAAAAAGCTGCGCTTTGTAAATATAAAAATAAACAACAAATTCTCCCCCCCCCCCCGCCCCGCGTTTACCACCTTTCCCCGCGCCCCAAAAGAAAACAACAACAGCCCCCGCGGTATCGCAGCCACCTGCTCGGGGAAGTGATTTTTCATATAGGCAGGAAACGGGGGTCTAATTAAATCTGGGGTCAAGAACATAAAGGGAGAACGAAGTTTATTTAGGAGTCCTCGAGCGAGGCGGGAGAGGGATGCTCAGCAAGGCTGTGGGGGTGTGTGCCTTCGTGGGACGGCATTTCGGTGGGGCTGGTGGGGGCCTGAGGGTGTTTTGGCCACAGGGTGGGTGGCAGGGCATCGCCTTCCGCCTGCCAGCGGGTCCAGCGTGCCCTTGGGGCACAGTGGTGGCAGTTCTGTCCTCACCAGAGCAGGGATGCTCTGAGGGAGTCCCTGCTGTCCCCATACCCCTGCGGGTAGAGAAAGGAGCCCGGGGAGCGTCACGCTCAGACCTACAAGAGTGTCCCCAAGCCTTCAGCGAGATCATATGAGGTTCCTGTTTCACAAGACGGAGGATGGCATTTCCATTGTGCTCGCCGGGGATGTGTTGCAACGGGGCAGCCGCTTCCATCCTTTGTCCTCCTCCCCGCAGAGGAGGAGTCTCAGCCTCTGCCAGGGTGACCCGTCACACCCTGGCCCCCCCCCAGCCACCAAATTTGGCTCCACTGGCCGTGGCAGCCCTCCTCGACGGGTCCTGTCCGCGGGCATCGCTCCACCACCAGCGCTCTCTGGCACTAAAGGTGCCTCCTTGCAGCCACTGCGCTGGGTGCCCTCGGCTGGGGAGTCCCCACTCGGTCAGGGACACTGCAGGAAGGTGATGCCCATCCCGAGCCGCTCCCAGCGCTGACTCCGGGGTGCTCCGGCTGCCTCCGCTGCCCACTGCAGGGCTCCTGCCTAATTTTCACCACCAATTAACAAACGAGGGGCTGATCACAACAAAGCCCAACTGTGGATCCCTGGGCGCCGGCAGCAGCCCCAGCTCCCCGGGATGATGCCACCACCCCAGCCCCTCTCCCTGCCCGCAGAGGGCAGCTTCCAGCTTTTAGGAAGCGCTGCAGAGACCTTTGCCTTTGGGCCGGGCGCTGCAAGCATGGATCCGCTTTCTACTCCCCAGCTGGGGTGTGCTGAATATAAAGTACCACGCCATTGTTATGAAAAATAATTCAAACCCACCAAAAAGTCGAGCAGCAGCTGGAAGGGCAAAATCTGAGCAAGCCGGGCTGTCTGTAACCCTTTGTGGGCAGGGAAGGCAGGGGAGGCAGAGGACCAGCATCCCAAATCCCGGCTCTGCCGCTGGTGCCTCGGGGGCGGAAGGGGAGGTGATGGGTTGAAAGTGTCCCAGTGCAGATTGTGTGCAGGAGAGGGAATAGTTTCCCTAGGGAAAGGGGGAACTCGTGCCTGGGGATTCATAAACCAGTGAGATTTTTGGACAGGTTTTAGGGATGCTGAGGAGTGCCCTTATCCCCAGATCCCTGTGAAGGATGCAAGCTGGGGGACACTCCGCCTGGGGGCTGCCTATCCCTAAGCCGCAGCAAGGCATCAGGCCCCTTCCATGACCACCGATGGGACGCAGGTGCCACCCACCACGCTGAGTGGGTGTCCCCTCCGTGCCACCAGCATCTCTCTGCCGAACAAGGTACCGGGGCTGGCTTTGGGGACGAGGACGCGTCCCCAGCCGCGGGCCTCGCTCCAGCTGGGCGCTGTTTTGTAAGGACTCCTGGGCCTCTGCGGCGCAGAGATAAGCCCAAGAATTCGCCGTCAGTTCCAAATATCCCGTCCGCTTCCTCCTGCCGTCCTCGCCGCCGCTCCAGCCCGCTTGTCTCATTTCCGCAGCAGCGTGCTGGGGAGCGCTTCCTGTTTTCCCCCTGGCCCCGGGGCGGCGGCGGGGGGCTGAGGGGCGCGGGGAGGAAGGGCAGGACAATGGGCACAGGCCGGGATGGGCAGCTGCCCATCGCCCGGGATGGGGGCTCCCCCACGGCCCGGGGTGGGGCAGGCGGGTGGCAGGTGGCAGCAGTGGGGACGTGGGTCCTCGGCTGAGCTGAGATTGCGGATGGGGTTTCTTTCCTTTCCTTTTATGATTTCTCTTTTTTTTTTTTTTTTTTCCTTTAAGGGCTTTGCTGTAAATCAACCCAAGCTCCCTCCAGAGCATCCTCTCTGCACCGCCGTGGGAGTCCCCCTCCAGCTGGGCATGAGGACAGGGATGAAGCCGGGTACCACTGCTCAGTCCAGCTGTGCTGGAGCACAGCCCTGGGTGGGGGGACCCTGCCCTCCATGGGGCAATGAACTGCCCCCCCAGGGCCACATTTTAGGGGCCCTCCAGTCAAACCACCCACCGCAACCTCCCCCCTCCCCAGCCACAGCGTGCGGGAGCAGCATCCCCACGGGACTGCCGCCTCCCAGGGGCTGTGCCTCGGCACAGGTGAATGGGATGCTGCTTCCCTATCCCCAGCTGCAGCCACGGGGAAAAAAAGGTCTGCTTTGGGGCTCTACTTGCTTGGAGCCCAGCATCCTCCTGCCGCAGGTGGGACCAGCTGGTGGGCAGCCCCACATCCCCCGTTTTCAGGGCTGTTGCCCCCTGGCTCCCGGGACGAGTGTGAGTGTTTACTCGGCGCCTTTCTCACCGCTCGCAGCGTGGCAGGAGTTATTCAAAGGCAGGCGGAAGCGAGCGCAGCAACTGAAACAACAATGAAAAGGAAACGGAGCTTGAAAAATTCTCCGTTCATAAATCAACTGAACTGCAGGTGATCCCTGGGCAGGAGCAAGCTGAGGAAGAGACACGGCTCGGCTCGGCATGGCCAGCAGCCAGGCAGACTCCAGCCCACAGGCAGGGATGGGGGAGGCTGGGATTTCCCAGGGTGGTCCTGAGTGATGCTGAGGTTGGTGTCCTTGCCCCGAAGGCTGCACGTCTGGGGCTTTGGGACAGGTGGGGTGCAAGCACTGCTGGATTAATTTTTATTCTATATTTTTAATACAAATCTGAGTGAGAAAGGTGAAGCTGTGCTGGGTGGAGCTGGGTTTGTGGGGTCAGCATCGCGCACACTCATGCACACTCACACGCACACACCTGCCCCCCATGCCAGAGGAACACAACCAGCCAGGGTTGTGATGGGGTGGAGGGGCTGTGCCATGGATGAGCAACAGCCCCTTGGGGCCAGCAGAGTGGGGAGACAGGATAATTGTGGGGACACAGGGTAATTTTGGAGAGACAGGGTAATTGTGGTGCTTGAGGGGTACAGAGCAAGCCCTGGCTCTCCCTCCCTCTCCATGCCTGCTTTTTGGGGGTGAAATGCATCACTTTGGAAGTGGAGGGGCCATCAGGGTGTGGATGAGCATGAATCCAGTCAATGGCTGTGCCAGGGGAGACACTGGGGTTAACAGGAGATGATCCAGGGCTCTCAGCAGCATCAGGCCATGGCTCCTTGCTGGGATTTCATAAAGGCTTTTTCCTCCTTAGGAAGTAGAGCTGCCAGGCTGGGACAGGCTCCTCTGTGCTGGCAGCATCACTGCACAGGCAGGGGATGGGCATGGTTGGAAAAATTTACCCCCATACTCCCAGTTAGGTCCTGCAGCATCTTGCCAGCCCCCCTGAGCTGAGAGCTGACCCTGGGGACACCAAAAAGAGATCGTGCCTTTGGTACCAGTGGATGGCCCCAAGGACCAGGCTGGTGGCAGCGGGCTGAGCCTTACAGCGGAGGAAATGATCTGGTTGTGTTCCCCACACTGGGAAACCCAGGAGGGATTGCATGTCCCCTTCTGTCACTATCCGTCCTCCCTCCTGTGATTTCCCTGTCATTCCGTCTTTCAGCAGAGCTGGAAAACCGGGAGACCACCGTAAATAAATCCTGTGTCTTTAAGCCGTTTTGTACAGTACAAGAAAATGCACTCGTTGAATTACAGCTTTTTAATCAAATACATGTAACCATGTCACTTAAAGTGCTCGCGAAAAGCAGGGAAAAAAAACCCCAACACAATTGGAAGAGCACGATATTAAAACCAGCTGCCTGCTTACCCCCACCACAGTTAATAGTTTTTGAATGTTCTGAATGAGAGAGAAACCAGAGCCAAGCTCCACTTTCATGTCCATCTTTCTGATCAAACCCTGTCAGACGGGGGGAGCCGGGCAGCCTGGCACAGAGGCAGGGGATGCGGGAGGGCTGCACTCCCTCCTCCTGCAGCTTCACCCATCCCCTCGGGCTTTCTCCCCACGGTGGTGGGGATGTGGGAACCCGTGGTCTTTCTGCAGACAAAGCAGCATCACCCGGCTGGGACCCAGCCTGGAGATGGGAGCACAGGTTGCCCAAGCCGTGTGTTGGCAAGGGATGCTGCCTTGGAATATCATCACTGTGTTGTGTGTGTTCCCTGGCCAAATTCAACCCAAATCTGCCTCTTGATGCTTCTTCCTGAAAGCTGACATCACTGCTCATACCCCATGGGTGCTGAGGTGTCGTGATACCCGCAGCATCCCTCCCTTCAAGCGTGCTGGCACAGTCCCCCATGTCACATCCCCGTGCCCCATTCCCTTGTGGCACACACACATACCGGGACCACCTCAATGTCTACCTCCAGCCCTGCTGGCCACTGACCCCCCCGCCCCAGCACAGCCTGCCAACCACCCCGAGCTGTGCGGTTCCCCCGCAACGTGGACCAGTGCTCATTAAGCATGAGGCAGAGACCACCAAATATGTCAAAACACACTTAAAATTTATTGTTTCATACCATACATTTGAGTCTCTTGAACGCCAGCCAGTGTTTCTCCCTCTCCACGATGGGGCCTATCTGCTGTCACCGACGCTTCGCGTATATGTATAGCCCGCTTGCTTGCTGCCTTTTTTTTTCCTCCCCCTTTCTTTCTTTAAATGCAAAATACAAACAATTGATGGAAAATGTACATTTGTTCCATATGGGATGGTCGGAGTGTGGAGAGGAGCCAGGAGAGTCATTTTTAGGCAGCCTCCTCTCTCCAGCGGATGGCTGGATGGCTTCCCAGAACGGCCCAGCGCGGCCTGGCCTGACTCTCCTGACGAGCTTCAGACAGTCTGTGACGCTCCCGTGACAGTGGGGGGGACATGATTCAGTTCCCTGCAGGGCTCAATCCCCATGGGGCTGTCAAGCATAGGAGGAGGGAGAGGTTTCCACCAAAACCGCTGCAGCATCTCAGAAGGGTTGAGCTTGGCTGTGCAGGAGGCGATGGGAAGACTTGCTTTAGGATTTGCACAGAAAGTTGAGTTAGGCTGGTCAGGTTGGGTTAGGTAGGCTCAGTTGAGTTGGTTGGGTCGGGTTGTGTTGGGTTAAGTTGGGATAGGTTTGCTGGGTCGTGTGGTTAAAGTTGGTTAGGATGAGTTAGATTGGCTGGGTTGGTTAGGATGGGTTGGGATGCCTTTGGTTGGGTTGCCTTTGGTTCGGTTGGGTTGCCTTTGGTTGAATTAGGTTGGATTGGGTTATGTTAGACTGTTCTGGCCCGAGTTGAGTTCGGCTGTGCTGTTTTGTGTTGGGTGGATTGGATGGGTTGGGTTGTACTGGCTTGTGTTGTGTTGACTTGGGTTCTATTGGATTGGGTTAGATGACCTCTGGAGAACACTCCCAACCCCTCCATGACCTTTTGGCCTCTGGATACGTCACAGCTCTGCTGGCTCAGCTCAGAAGAGGAGCACAAAATGGTTCTGACAGATGTGGGGCTCAGTCAGCTGAGAGCCAGTGGGAAGGAGAAGCCCCCGAACTCCTCCATGACTTACACAATGAGGCCCAAACCTGCCTCCCTCACAGTCCAAAGGGGAACCCAGCACGGTGCCGCGTGAGCAGATGGTTGGTGTGGGGCTGGGGGCTGGGAGGCCAGGGCCTTGTGGCGGCCCTAAAGCAGGGGAAGGAATGTGAGGGCTGGTGGGGGCAATGATGGGAGCTGCGGGGGCACAACCAAAGCTCCACGGGGGATGTAGACACTGAACTTCACAGCAAGAGAAATGCTAAAGAGTTTCAGGCTGCACAGACATCCCAGGGCACATTAAGGACTCCTCACTGGCTTATTTTCTTTTGCTTTGCAAAACCTGTAATATTTATGATACCATGGCCCCTGTTCCCTGCAGGGAGTTGCCCTCCCTGCCTGTGGCAGCCGGCAGAGCTGAGCTCTGCATTCCTGCTGCTGGGAGCAGAGCTGGGAAGGGCACCCAGCCTCACCCTGTGTGTCCCTGCTGCCCGACTGCTCCGGGCACGGCGCAGAGGAAACGGAGCCTTTCCTGTCCTGCAAGGAGCACTGAGATTTCCAAACATTTCCTTTCCCAAACTGAGCTGCAAAAAAGAAAGTTGGGGAAGGTTTGGGAACTTTGCTTCTGCTCGGCCAGAAAAGGTTGTTCTGGGAACATTAGAAAACTTTCTTTGTATTTCAACCTTTTCCCTTTGGTTAACCTCCCACCACAGAGTGCTGTTACCTTTCCAAAGGCTTTGCCTCCCATCTAAAAAAAAATGGAAACATTTTTTTTTTTTTCCAATGCTCTTTTTCTCAAGTCAGGAAATGTTTTGGAGCTGTTTCCTACAAACAGGTTTGATTTTTATAAATCTTTTTTGTTTTTTTTTTTTCTTTTTTTTTTTTCTGTGTGTGTAACGGGGTGGGGGGGGGGAAATATAAATCCCATCACTTGCTCTAAAGCAGCTGCCTGGTGCCACGGTGGGGATCCAGCACTGGCAACATCTTCCCATTCCTACCGATGTCTGCACATACTGAGCACCCAGAACACATGGACCAAGAGGCTCTAATTCCCTGTTCACATCCCAGCTGGGATGATTACACGGAGTCTGTGGTGTCAGTGTATCCTCCCCAATGGTGAGCTCTGGACTGGAATCGCTCGAGCTACCCCAAAACTGCTGCCTGACACCCTGTGCATCCCACTTGCCCCTGGCTCCACTGTGGCCTCAGCCTCGGGAAAGGCAAGCCCGGAGCTGTGTGTCGCCAGGCCGGGCCGGCTGGCACATGCGGTTTTAATATTTGGGTGATGTCATTGAGCGCTCTATAACGCTGTAAAAAAACCAGAAGGTCCATAAACCCGGCCCGTGAACCTCCAGCAGAACACACACATGCACAGGCATGCACATGGATACACACACATGGATACACACACATGGACACACGTGTGTGCATGTGGACATATGCATGCACACGTGCAGGCATGGAGATGCACACACACGTGGATGCACACACAGACATGAATGAACAGGCATGTGCACATGTGTATACACAGACATGTATCTGCAGACAGATGGATGCACACATGGATGCACACAGTGAAGCATGTACACATGAATGCACACACACACATTTATTCACAGTGACACACACAAATGCTTGCACACACGCATGTATTGGGATGCACACACAGATGCACACATGTATGCACACATGGATAGAATCCACTGCCCCACACCCCAAGGGACACAGGGCAGATACACCTGCCCATAAAACCCAGGTAGGACCTGGCATTGCCTCCCCCTTTCCCTGCATCCTGGGAAAACCAGCAGGATGGGCTGTCAGGTTTTCCATATACCTGTCAAATACCTTCTCCATATTTCTGCTGTAACGACCTGCTAAAAGCCCCTCGCTCTTCCACCCCAGCCCAAAACCATCCGGCCCTGAGCTTTGGAGAGATTAAGTCATAAAAATCGGAAGGGGCTGTGCAGTAACAGCCCCAGCCTGAGCCATAACGGCAGTGAAATCATCCCCAAACTATGTCAGCCCTGGCCATTTCCAGTCCCACGTCACACCTGAGCCACTGGCACACAGCGAAAGAAAACACTGGGGGATGGTTTCCTGGCCCCAGAGTGGCTGTAAGAGGACAGGGGCAGGGGAAAGATAAAAATAATATATATGTTAAAAATACATAGTGTAATATATGAAATGTTGAAAACCATAAAATAATATATAAAATATTAAAAATGTATTAAAATGTTATATGTACAAAAATACAGGGAAAACATATAATGTATAAAACCCATCTTTAAACATATAACTAATATATAAAATATAAACCAAATATATAGAAATATAAAAAGAATATATAAAATTCTGTCCTGCCCATGGCTAAACTGTGATGCTGCAGCACTGACACTGTGGGAAGATGCCAGCCCAAATCACTGCTGGGTCTGTACCAGCCCAAACTAGGCTGGTTTGGGACACTTTTTGATTAATTTCATGTCAAAACAGTGAGCTTAGGTGAAAAAGGCTGTATGGAACACCGAGTGATGGGAGGAGGTAGCATCTTCCAGGGTCTGGGGCGAGTCCTTCTGCCTGCTGGTATCTGACTCAAACCCTATTCTTTTTTTTCCCACTCTTCTTTCCCTTCTCTCCTGTTCCCCTATGACCTGGGGTAGGGCTGACCAGAGAGGTGGGGCTTTCACGACAGCTTGGGCTTCAACATGATGTAACCTTGGTGCATTTATGGGTGGGAATGATCATCCATCACAACCTTCAGTCTAATACCTGCTCTAGCCCCATGGCAGTGTCCTTGGGAATGAATCATGGAATGGTTTGGGGTGAAAGGGACCTTAAGGATCGTCTCGTCCTGTCCTTCTGTCATGGGTAGGGACACCTTTTGGTATACCAGGTTGCTCCAAGCCCTGTCCAACCTGGCCTTGAACACTTCAAGGGATGTGACAGCCACAGCTTCTCTGGGCAACCTGTGCCAGGGCCTTACCACTCTCATTCTAAAAAGCTTCTTATATCTAATCTCAATTGACCCTCCTTCAGTTTAGAAACCATTTTCAACAGTTTTGCAGTGCAGGTACTTTGGGAAGCTCCTGTCTATGCCCATCTGAGCATGTGAAACCAGGGGATGCTGCACCCAAATTGCATGTCAGGCCAAAAATCCCCCCATGGGTTTCTAGTTATCCTCCAAGATCTGAGGCAAACTGGCTCGTCCTGAGCCGTGGGGAAAGAAGGGAATTTCTGCTGGGGAAGAATGACTTAACGTTTCCTCCATGATGTGATGGGCAGCTGGGCGAGGACCAGGCTGAGCATCGCTGCTTTTGAACCACAGGAAGTGACCGCATCCTCGCCTGGAAGGTACCTGGAAGCTGGGTGCTGGAAAATAACTCAGGGCTTTCTTCTTCCCCCCCCGCCTCCCTCACCTCCTTCCTCCCAGGCCACTTCGGGGAGCAGAGTGGGATGGAACCCCTAGCCGGCTGCTTCCTTTCATAGTCATCGGCGGCGGCACAGGATGCTTCTCATTTGGTGTTGTGTTTGTTTGCTGCAGCGAGGGTTCTGGCACCCGCCGGGCGCCCGCCAGCCCTCCCGTGTAGGTAGTGAGGTCATTTTTCCATGTATTCCCCCTTTTAACATACTGTATATGGAAAGACAATGAAGCGCCTTTGTGGCGTTCCATGGGAACGCGTCGCCAGCCCCCGGAGTGGTCCCGTTTATTAGCGCTTCACATTCAAAAACAACAAAAAAAAGTGAGTCAGGATTGAGTCCTGTTAACACTAATGTGAATTTAATTTAGGAGAAGCTTGAAAATTAATGTCATTTGTTAAATACCCATTTCCCCTAAAAGGCAATTCTTTGCCAACATCAACAACAAAAAAGCTCTTCTTCTATTCAATTTTTAATTTATTTTTTTTTTTAATAGCCTTTTTTGGTGATATCAGCCTGGTTTAAATCACCGGGCGCTCAAGGAACGGATGCCACCGGGTTTTAAGCAACAGATTGTTATTTCTCCTTTTCAAATTGAACAAAAAAAAAATACTGTAAATCACAAAGTGATTCACAGGAGGGGGATGAAGCTCCAGCAAAGCACCAGCAGCTCCGAGCAGGATCCGGTTGGGCATGGTGATGGCTCAGCAAGACCCGCCGCTGCTGGAGCCTGGAAGCAGCCAGGGAAGGCCAGGAGGTGGAAAGACTCTGGCACATGGGGTTTTCTTCCATCTCCAAGGATTGGAGCAAAGGCACTGGAGCAGCCTGGCTCTAATTTTGGGGGGTTTCATGGGAAAACAGGGTGAGGCATGGAGACCATGCACTGATGTGCTGCCAGCTTGCCAAAACAATGACCACACCAAGGCTTGTTTTGGAGGAGGATATCACATGTTTTATTGTATTTTAATCTGAGAACAGCTGCTTTTCCTGCAGAGAGCATCTCCAGGCGGGACGGTGCAGTGCTGCGGGGTGGCCGCCAGCATCCCATCCCGAGCCACCATCCCGTGCTGAGCCGAGCCGAGCCGAGCCGAGCTGCACTCGTGGAGCCCGAGGCGGCTGATGGGGCGGGCAGGCGGCAGCTTGGAAATTAATACATTTGCCAGGTTGTCAAAACATTAATCAACGGATACAAAAATCTGGAAATGGTTGGGACAACATGTATTTGCGGAAAATATGTGTTCACACAACAAGCACACAAGATGGGAACAATTATATGAAGATGTTTTAATAATTAACCAGTATAAAACAGTTTGCTCTCCATACAGTTCTAGACAATAAAAGTGTTTGCAGTCATATTTTTCTTTTGTACAAAATTCCAGTCAATTGTTCCACAATATTTACATTTTCATTCCGTTTTCACAAAATATCTCCTTTTATTCTCCCCCTCCGGTTTTGGATTTTTTTTTTTTTTTTTTTTTTAAATCCAGCTTTGCTACATAAATGCTTTAGATCTCATGGATATCCCTTGTTTTCTTTTTAAAAAGTCTAATAAAAAACCCCAAAAAGACATTAAATACCATTTTATATATAAAAATGCTTAGTAAAAATATAGTTTTGTTGCCCAATTAAAATATATTGCTGAGAATACAGTAAAAACTGTCCTAAAGCCCACCCCTAATGGGCGCTGACTCTTTAACAGCCCTGGCAAAGTCTTCCTAAAAGTTTCCCCCTTACAAGTTCGCCTGCCCTTGGGTTAAATACTGGGGGCAGGTCATTTCAGTTCATCCTGGTGTGGTTGTTTCAGGCAGGATTTGCTGGAATTGGCTATAAAATGCCCGTTGGAGCTGCTGGGAGCTAGAGCTGTGCCCTGCCGAGGGCTGGAGCAGGGAGCGCGGCAGGGAAAGGCGTCTATCTGTGTTATATAATTATACGGTATATCAGTGAGTTCAGCCTGGTCTGTCTCTAAAAAAATTGAAAAAAAAAATCAAAATAAAAAAGAACAAACAAGAAAGCGATGCATTTAATGAGATACTCTAAATATGATGGAGCTCGTGGTTAAAGGAGGATGGCTTTTTGCCTTTAGAGGAGAGTCGGGGCTCTCCTGGTGCACACATCGGGCAGTGGGGCCAACCTAACCAGTGATGCAGGGGCTATAGTAAACAGCACTGCTGGCATCGGACAGGGCGGATATCAAACTGCTCTCCTCACAGGAGATACTTCTAGGAGTCACTTTGGACAGGGAGACATGGTAAGGGAGTCCCGAGGCTTCGGGACGAGTCCTGCTCATGTTCAAATACTGGTCAAACTCGTTGCGGTCAACGTCTGTCCAGAGCTCGGTTTGGTTCAAGTGATCCACGCTCTCCATGTGGTGGGCTTCAGGCGGGGGCGAGAGCTGGCCCAGGTGGGCGGAAAGCCCGTTCTGAGTTCCCGAGCACATCTGGTTGTAGTATATGCTGGAGGGATGGGGAGTCCTCATGGCGTCGGCCAAGTGTGAGGGGGTCTGCGCATAGGGCACGGCCACATCCCGCCCCATGCACTTCTCCTGGGGAAACTCCATCTGGTGATGGTGGTGGTAGCCGCGAAAGGGCATCATGTTGCAGTCATCCTGCATGTGCGGAGGGAAAAACGCCGGCTCGGTCTGTTCCAAGACATCCAAGGGAGACATCTCAGGAGTTGGCAAGCCATAGTTTTCAATATCCGACCCCATGGAGTGGAGTTCTCTGAAGTGGTTAAGTGGGGGAGGCTGGGGGTGGCCCGGCTGGCTGCCGCCATGGTGACTCATGCTGAAGTTGTCACTGCAAGGCTGGGAAAGGTTATGCAGGAGGATATTGGGTTCCATCCTCTTGATTTTCTTGGCTTGCTTCTTTCTCCTTGGGCGGTACTTGTAGTTGGGGTGATCCTGGAGATGCTGGATTCGCAGCCGCTCTGCCTCTTCCACGAAGGGACGCTTGTCACTGGCGCTCAGCGCTTTCCACGACTGGCCTGGAAGGGGAAAGAGAAGCTCTGTGACAGCGGCTCAGCCACCTGGCACTGGCCAGGGCACAGGGACACCTGGGGAGAGGCAGCCCTTGGGTGGGAAGGGCTCCCTTTGATGGCTCAGCACCTGAGCACGGTCCCAGTGCTGGCACAAGGAAGACTTGGGAAATGGGAGTCCAAGCCAGGCTATTCCTGTATCCAGCAGTTGTGCCCAGCGTTTCAGCACTGTGGGACAATGGGGACTCAACACCCAGGGGGGTCAAGGGAACCCTTCTGCCAGGGCTGGGCATTTTGCCTCCCTCTGCCTCATGGCACAGTCCAGCCTCTGGTCCTCTCCTTTCCTGCATCCCACTGCCACAGCCTTGCACCTCTGCAGCCCAAATCACCCATCCCCAAACCCCACAGTGCCATATCCTGAATTGCACATCCCCACACCCTGCAGCCCTGTGTCTATGCATCCTGCTGCTCTGTCTGGCCATATCCTGCTTCCCGTAGTCCCGCATCCTGCAGCTCCATCTACCCATATCCTGCTTCCCGTGTTCCCACATCCCGCATCCTACAGTCGTGTATCCCGCATCCTGCAGCCTGTATTCCCATATCCTGCATCCCCACAGCTGCAAACCCCACAGCTCTGTATCTCTGCATCCCGGAGCCCCATTTCCCTGCATCTTGTGTACATGCAGCTCTGTATCCTCACATCCCACAGCTCCATATTCCCATATCCTCTAGCACCACATCCCACAGCCCTTGATCCCACAGCCCTGCATCCTTATAGCCCATATCCCCACAGCCTTGCATCTTTACAGGCTGCAACTAGTATCCCTTCAACCCATATCCCTAAAGCTCACATCCCACACTAGTGTTACCTGTAGATGTGCATCCCCACCTTCATATCCCACAGCACCCCAACCTTGTTATACAGCTCCTGCACCCCCAGATCCTGTCAGTCTGTATCCCGCACTCCTATACCCTTGAAGCCTGGCTACCAGAGCCCCAAATCTTTGCATCCCACATCCTGCTGCCTCATATCCTCACAGACTGCACCCCACAGCCTCATATCCTTGCAGTGCACATCCCAAATCCCTGTACCGCTTCATCCCACACTCCCAGCCCTGAATCCCTGGACCCAGGCAGTGCATATTCCCCATCCTCTATTCCTTCATCCTGCTGCCCTGGATTCCTACAGTTCACATCTCCAGTCCTGTATCCCTTCATTCCACTGCCTTGGATCCTCTGACACATAATCACCTACCCCTACACCACCAGCCCTGTACTCCAACATCCCTAGCTCTGTACCCCTTCATCCTGCAGCCCTGCACTCTTGCAGATCACATCCCCAAACCCTATACCTCTGCATTCCTGTGCTCCCAGCCCTGTATCCCCACCTCTCTGTCTCTTCAGCTTGATATCGCCATTCCGCAGCCCTCTACTCTTGCAGCCTGAATCTCCAGCCCCACATCCCCATGCTCCCAGCTCTGGATCCCTGAATCCCACAACCCTGTGCTCTTGCAGCCCACATCCCCAGCCTGCACCCCCGCATCCCCAGCCCCGTAACCCAGCATCCCCGCATCCATAGCTCCATACTCCTGCATCCCTCAGCCCTGTGCTCTTGCACCCCACATCCCCAGCCCCGTACCCCTACATCCCGCAGCCCTGTGCTCTCACAGCCCGCATCCCCCCAGCCCCAGCCCTCCTCCCGCACCCCTCCCGCTCACCCAGCATCTTGCTGAGCACGGCGTTGTGCAGGTCGGGGTTCTGCTGCGCCAGCCGCTTGCGCTCATCCTTCGCCCAGACCATGAAGGCGTTCATGGGCCGGCGGATGCGGGAGTCCTCGGCAGCCTTGCCCTCGGGGCGGCCGGCCGGGGGGCTGTATCCATAGCCCGGCTCGGGGCTGGGCGTGCGGCTGGGGGCCGCGCCGGGGGCCGCGCCGCCGGGGCCGGGGCCGAAGGCGAAGCCGGGCTCGGGGCTGGGCGTGCGGCTGGACGGGGAGGCGGCTCCCGGGGGTCGCGGGAAGGCGAGCCCGGGCTCAGCGGCCGGCACGGCGGCGGTGACCCATGAACAGTCGCCCCGGGGTTGCGATATCTCCTCTCGGCAGTAGTTAGACTCAGATATATTCATTCCAGCTGGACAGCACTTTGTGTCAGACCCGACCGGGTGCCGGAGAGAGAATCGGGTCCCGCCGCGTCCCACCGGGTCCAGCACCGCTGAGCAGCCGCCCCGCCGCTCGCCTCCCTCGCCTGCCTTCGGGGGACTCGGGCTCGCCTGCGTTTGTTTTGGTTTCTTTCTTTTTTTTTTCCTCTCTTTTTTATTTTTTTCCCCCTTTTCCCCCCAAAAAAAACTTTTGGGATGATGCTGGGCTGGAAGGGGCAAAATATAGCCGGGCTGGACCAATCAGCGGGGCGAGGGGAGGAGGAGGAGGAGAGGGAGAGGAGGAGGAGAAGATGAGGGGGAGGAGGAGAAGGAGGAGATGAGGGGGAGGAGGAGGAGGAAGGGGGGCGTCCCCAGGCACCAGCAGGAAGAGCCACCCGGGGAGGGCCGAGCTGGGACCGGTGGGGACGCTGCTGCCCAGTTCCCTTCCAAGGAGGAGGATTGTAGAATTCTTTTCTTTTCTTTTCTTTTCTTTTCTTTTCTTTTCTTTTCTTTTCTTTTCTTTTCTTTTCTTTTCTTTTGTTTT
>JAWWTY010000048.1:8000900-8015746 GCA_035222235.1 Margarornis squamiger
TCTTTTCTTTTCTTTTCTTTTCTTTTCTTTTCTTTTCTTTTCTTTTCTTTTCTTTTCTTTTCTTTTCTTTTCTTTCTCCCTTTCTCCTCTCTTTCTTTCATTTTCTGCTCCCTGCCCTGCCTTCGCCCCCCACCACCCGCCGTGCAGAGGCAGGGAAGTGTTCAGCTCTGCTTGCCAGGCTGTGTGCAGGAGCACAGGGACGCTCAGGGCTCGGCGTTTGTTTTTCTCCTGACTTATTCCATGTGTGTGTTTTGGCCAGCATTCTCCGTCCGGGGTCGGGAGCAGCCTTGGGGTAAAGGCAGGGGCGAGCCCTCTTCCCCCGGCAGTTTACTGATGGGAATTTCAGTGCTGGGAGGAGAAACAGCTCCTTGATTTTAAGCACCGCTCACATGAAAAGCAACATGTTTTCTAGGGACTGCTGAGGAATGGTGGGTTCACCAGCGGCCAGGTGATTGCAGCTAAAACCAGCCGCCGGAGCTGCTGGGGCTGACACAGCTGTGCCTTCGCTGGTGCCTTGGGGATGGCAGTGCACCCACAGCACGCTGCCATCGGCAGCCTCGGCACAGCAGCACGTCCCCTGTCACTGCTCTGCTCCCTTGGCTGCCATCCAGCAGGGATTTGCAGTGCCAAGTGTCAGGCTAGGTGGTCTGAAGGTCCTTCCTGCCCTTGGCGCTGGGGAGTTATGAACTCTGCGGGACCCGTTTGCAATCAAAGAGATCTGCTGGCTCACTCTCCCTGCGCTCTGACACCCCCCGGGCAATTGGGCTGACTTGGGAAAGATGTCCCAGCTCCGGGTACCTGCCCCCAAGCCCTCTCTGGCTGTGGACATGCCCCAGACCCCAGCCTGAAATGTGAACCTCAATCTTAGGAAGACTTGGGGCACCAGGTTGCGCAAGAGCCCAGCTCCAGCCTCTCACAGCCGTGGGGTATTGCATGCCATGGTTTCTGTGTGTCTGGAAGTGATTTGGAAAAGCCGATCTGCTGTTAACCCTAAACAAAACAAAGGCCTTTAAAAAAAAAGAAAAAAATTGCGTCTCACTTATTCTTCAATCACCAGCCAGGAGCGACTGAGGTTTCAGGCGAGATTTCCTTCACGTTCCTGGAGCTTCTTATTAATATTTTGCAAGAGCAAATCAGCACCAGTCCATGGGAGAGCCCATGCAGCTTCAAGGAGTCTCTTGTCTGCTCTCCCCCATCCAGAGGGAGCCACAGCATTGCCATGCTGGAGGAGCAGCTCCTGCCGCCATCCGGAGCTGAGCCCCTGGAGGTTTTGGCTCTTTGCCTCTCCCACGGGAGCAGCAAGGTGGGTGCTGAGGGAGATGGGGGCCCTCAGGCCAGGGCTTGTGGCTGCTTGTGGGGTGAACTGAGCAGCCTTTGGGGCAGTCAGTCTGGATAGCTGCTAGGGATGTCCCAGGAACATCCCCCCGACAATGATCCTGGCCCTTCTCCCAGGCTTCAGCCAAGCATGTGGTGCTTTCCCTGGTCACATCCTCTCCGTGGCCTCCCCCATGGCCCCAGCAGCATTCTCGGCCCCTGAATGGGCTCAGAACTGCCCCGGAGCTGGGATTGGAACCCCTGCCAGCAGCTGGCATTTGGGACATGGTAGGGATGGGTTGCAGCAAGATGGAAGTGGGGACAGCTCTGATTTTTCCTGACCTGAAAATGATGCTAAATGCTGGGGCAAACCCTCCTGGGGAAGGCAGAGCCTTGTGCTCTCCAGGCTCTCTGTGCAGCTGCTCCAGGTGTTGGCTTTCTTCATGTGGGATTGCTGTGGCATGTGCTCCTTGTGCAGGGGCCGGGATCAGGGCAGTGCTGCTGTTGCAACAGGGTACTTTGAGATTTCCTCTGCCCATGGAGGAAAGCCGGGCACTTTGGCCTGCAAGCACATGTGAAACCCATCCTTGCACTGGGTCTGCAAACCCAGCCTTGCAGTAGGGATGTTCCTCATGCATGCATTTGTTATTGGTGCTGTATCATTAAGGGAAAAAAAGGAAAAAAATGGAAAAAAAGGAAACAATGGAATGGGGGGAAGAGCCATGGTGGGTGCCATGGTTTTTGGAGGACACAAAGCAGGGGAGAAAGAGGGGAAGGGGTGGCTGCGAAGGGGATGGAGCAGCATGCAAAGCACTCAAAAATGCCTGGTTGCAAAGCATCCAAAAAATACCTAACCCAGCCCATGAGGAACACGGAGGGAGTGTGCTGCCTGCCATCATGAGCAGTGCCACCCTGCTTTCCTTTCCCTCCCCACAGCCAGCACGGGAGAGCTTTGCTTTGAACTGTGAAAGCCTTCTCACCCAGCCAGGTGTGGGTGAAGTTGCAGGGTCTGTGCCTGGCACAGCTTTTATGGAAGGGGGCTTGACACATAAACCCCTTCCTTTTGCCCTGCTACCCACGGGGATGCAACACGGGGTGCTGGTGACCCACTGGCTCCTCACCAGCTGCATCTGCAGCAGTGTCCAGGGAGGAAGGCCTGGACATCCCTGGGCAGAGCCAGGATCAGTGCATGCCAGCCGATTGACCTCTCCTGGACCTTGATCCCAGTCCGGCACACAGCTCTCAGGAGTTGTGTATTTTTTAATTTAGTTTTTTTTTTCTTTCTCTCCTCATTTTTATTGAGCTGGCAGCTGGCTGACCCCACCCCGGCCCCTGGCTTCCCTTCCTAGCATCCCACACAGCCCAGCACCACACCTAGCAGAGGAAGCGTGGCGGGACGGCTCCCCAGCACAAAGGCATTTTCCCTCCCTGCCCCCAGCCTACCCACTCAGTCCCGGTTATTCCTCCCAGGCAGGTCCAACACTGAGCTCCCACCTTCCTAAAAATAGATGTGACACTGCCTGGTGCCAGGTGTTGGGGATTTGGGGGCTCAAAGCAGGGCTGGTAGAGATGGCAAGAAGGGAAGAGCGAGCTTTGCCAACTGAGCCTGATGGCTATTTCTATTGCTGATGGCTGCAGGTTGGTACAGGAGCCCCAGGCTGTGGCTGTGCAACCAAATCCAAGGGATTTTCCCCCTAGATTTGCATCCAGATAACAGAGGTGGCAGGTGGAAGTTGGCAGGACTGTGAGTCACAGCAGAAGCAAGGACACAAACTGTGAAGGGAAAATTGCTTTTTATCCTCATTTTGTAGAGAGTGCAGGGCAGGCACATTGGGAGCGAGTGATGGGACAGGGGCAGGGACAGGATGGGTCCCACGGCTTGGTGTCTGGATGCAGGTGCTGTACCCTCCTGTGGTGCCAAGTGCCACTTTCCTTCACTCACATGGACCAGCCTCACCTCTAGACATGTTCATGCTGACAATTAATTAATCACCATGCAATTACCACCAGTGTGTGGCTAATGCCATGGTGTGTCAGATTGAATGAATGAGATAGCTCACAGGAAGAGATTTGATGTTCATTATAGCTATAATTATTGTTAGGCCACACTGCACAGGTACCCGGAGCAGTGCAGCCAGGTGGGATGGACGTGACCTACACCCGCACCCACTTCTTCATCCCAAGAGATCGGGATCCTTGGAGTGGCTGAGGAGAGTAGGGATGTTCCTTGTGAAATTTGGGGGAACCTGTGCAGGGCTGCCCAGGCTGGTGGCTGCCCTGGTGCCCCAAGAGGTGCCCCTGTACCAGTAGGTCCTGCAGGCTCCCCTGGGGCTGGGGCTACTCCAGCCTTGCTGGAACAAAGGATTCCCAAAGAAAGGCGCTTCCTGGAGAGCAAAGGACTCAGGGCTGGGGCTGTGTGTGAGCCCTGCCGGGACGCTGAAGTCATCCGCTGGGAAATGCTGTGTTCACTGGAGCCTCCCTTTCTCCAGGGCCCAGCTCAGTGCCCGATTTCCTCAGGCACAAATAGTTCAGTGGGTCAGACGGAGCTGGAAAGCGCCGAGCAAGGCGGCCGGGGGCTGCCAGGCGCCAGCAGACACAGTTCAGCATCCGTGTTAGAAGCATCCTGGCTGTAGCCATGTTCCTGTGCAAGGGTGACATGTCCCCCACTGTCCCCAGCTGGGAACCAGACTCTCACCCAAGTGGGAGAGAGCAGGTGGTTGTACCAACCCCAGTACAGGGAATGCCCGGCTCAGCTGTTTTCTCCTCATTTGCTCTTTTTTCTTGGCTTCCAGCTCCCTCTGACAAGCGAAGGGCACTGGGGACAGCAGGAAGGTGTCCTGGACCACAGTGGCTCTCTGCCCAGGTGCTCGCTGCTGCCCTGCCCTGCTGCCAACCATGCCAGCAGGTCCCTGCTGGCCACGGGAGCTGAGCCGGGAGCATGGTGAGGATTGTGTCGGCCAAGACCGGCAATCAGACACCGCATCCAAGGAAGCAGAGAAAGTTGTCTTTATTTTCAGCCCTTTTCAATAACCAGAGGTCAGCCTTGTTTATACAGGATTATAACTGGAACGACAACAGCGATACCCATTGTGCGAGCAGTGAAACCCACAGCTAACCCGAAAAAGCTGTTTGCTCCACACAGGCACAGCTGCCGCAGCCTCCTGGGTGATGGCTAGAGCCCTTGGACCTCACCAAGGTTATCCTGCATCCCTTTCCTCTGCCTTTGCCCTGCCGCAGCCCCCTCTGGCACAGCACTGAGTCTCTGGTGATTACCCTACCAGCTCAGGGTGCCTCACTCTGTGTTTACTCCCCAGCCTGCTCTCTGTGAAACCTGGGGTGAAGCCCTCACACCCCGAGTATGAGGAGAGCTATTGTAAATCCCACCCACGGTGCTTATGGCCAGATTAAATCCAGGGAAAGGCTTCAGCACAAGCAGAACTGAGCGTGCCGGAGCATGCAGGGCACACGCGCTGCCTGGAGACGCTTCCCTGGCAGCTGATTGCAGCAGCACTCGCTGCTTTAATACCCGGTTCCCATCACAGAGAGAGCCCAGGCTTTTAGGAAGGAAAGTCTTACACTTCTACCAACTATTTCAAGACTCTCATAAACACATTTTTGGTTGAGCATTAATGAATTACCTCAATGCAGAGCTACTCATGCCAAATACATGAATACAGAGTGTAGAAAAGCCGCTGAGAAGCAGATTTGGCTGCCATTCAGCTGCTCCGATCGGCACAATTTCTTTTCTTGATTACAGCAAGAAAATGCTCCCTGCCTGTGGCACTGCATCCTCCCAGGAACAGGCAGCTGGCTGACAGTTGGGCTGTGCAGAGCCTGGGCATGCCGGGGTTATTCGTTCCTTCCATCGCTCGAGTTGGCAGAAAATGCTGCTTGCTGGTGTCTGTGCAGGAGATGCAGCCAAGAACCAGGATCCTGCTCCCTCTGCGTGCTCAGGCTGGCTGCTTCGGTCTGCCTGACCTCCTTTTGGGTGCTGGGGAAAGGAAAACTGCAATTACGAGGGTTTTTGAGCCTGGATTTTTGAGGAGGTGGGTCAGGGTTGCCCATCTGTGGCCCTGCAGCCACACATGCCCACAAGCACCACGGCTGGTTGCAGCTCCACCATAGCCCCTCTCCATGGATTGGTGAGCCCTCACCTCCAGCTTTGGGGACTGCCAGGAGATGATGTGACCCCCAGGAAAAGTGCAGCCTACCCTTTGTAGATGCTTTTCTCACTAGGGCTCTGCTTGTGGGTTCCCAACCTCCGCACCTCACCGGGTGTCTGCTAATCCCTTGATCCTCAAGCACCATTTGACTGGAAGCACCATGGATAACTATTATGGATGAGGATGCCACATTTGAGCAGGGGAGAGGAGCAGAATGAAGGAAGGCAACAGAGAAATTACACTTCAGCTGTGTGTCTTAGTCCTCTGGAGCTCTCAAGACGGACAGAGTTGATTATTGCCTTTCTGCTCCCTAAAATGAAGCTCCAGCAGTAGGTGAGCAGGGGTGAGGGAGTGACTGGTGACACCCCTGTGAGCATCAGGCCCCCCAGATGGCAGCAGGAAGGTCACCCATCCTCTCTCTTGCCAGGAAGGCTGATGCAGCAGCACAGGACATCTCCATCTGGGAAAGGTTTGCTGTTCTCAGGAGTTGCTGTGGCTCCTGACATGGTTTAACTTAGCGTGAGGCATTACCTCACCAGGCAGCTGCAGATGGCAGATGACTGCTGGCTGTACTGTGCTTCCCTCTCCCTTCTCCTCACTGCTCTCTCTCCTCTCCCCTCTCCCTGCTTTGTCTGCAGGCCCCAAACCAGGGTTTTTTACTCAGGTTTTCCACACACTGCCTGGTTTGCTCACAGGATCCTGGGAAGGTTGTTGCCTGGTTTCTGAGCATCACCATAGCCAGACCTGGAGGAAGAGGAGCCCTTTGCAGCATCCCTGGAGGAAGAGGAGCCCTTTGCAGCATCCCTGGAAGTGACAACTTTGCCAAAGCTTGCAGCCCACCCCATTGCACACAGGATCTCGTGACCACCTCTGTGCTTCAACAAGGCTTTCACCACTCAGCAGAAAAGAAGAGGATGTTGCTGAGAGAACCTTGCCTTCACATAGACAGGGAAACACAAGTGAAAGAGAGGAGTTTTGGCTCAGAGCAGGGTAGGTGCTGCAGTGGCTTTGTACCTCAGTTTCCCTATGTGCTGTGCAGGGCATGGGGCCTCTCCTTGGGCCCAGACTCTCCTCAGACCCTCTAGAGACAACAATCTCCCCATCAAAGGCAGGATATATCAGGATAATTTTGATAGAGTACTTCTATCCTGTAAAAGCGTGATAATAATAATAGCAATAATAATACTAAGAATAAATCATAATTACAATAATTACACTAAGAATAAAAAGAATGACCTGAGCGTTTTCTCTCCCTGCCAGCAGAGGAACAACTTTTGCTGTTCAGTGCTGCACTGGGGACATTAAAGGAAGGGAAACAGAACGTGCTGCATTTGCAGATCAAAACTCCAAGAACTGTGACATTCCCCCCGTAAACTGGACTAAAAATGAGATTTAAAACATTGCCAGAGGCAGCACTATTTTCGTTACATTCTGATTTCAGAGCATCCTTTGTGCTGCAGCTTTGGAAAGCGGCAGTGAAATCCCCGAGCAGCAGAGCTCGGGGAGCTAAGAGCAGTCAGGGAGGGGTTCGGCACAGGGAGGCAGGGTGGGATGAGGAGGATGGTGTGGACCCCCAAGGCTGTGCCGATGCCGGGGATCCTGTGGCTGGTGGAGCGCAGGGGGCCGGGGCAGGAGGGAGACTGCAGGGAAGGGGTCCAAGGGAAAGGCTTTGTTCGCGGGCCAGCCGGGAGCGTGCGAGGGCCTCCGGGCTCCAGCGTTTCTCCTCCACTTTGCTCCTGCTGTGTGTGGGAGCCGGGCCAAGGTGGAGCACGGCGGGGTGGAGCGGGTCCCTGAGGAAGGCAAGGGACAGGGGACCGCCGTATGTTTGGCCCTTAAATTGCCTGGGAACGCAGCTCTGTCTTTCCATCTCCCCCCACGGCTCTTCCCTCACCCAAGCTGAGGCTGTTTCCCAGGCTGCTTGCCCTGAACACCTCCACCTCTGCCCTTTGCCAACGACCCCTCTTCTTGGCCTGTGGAGTCTCACTCTGATCTGCAAGTGCTCGGGGAGGATAAGGAAAAGCTCACGACCGAATGGCCCTTCATGGAGCGCTCAAGCTGGAGAAATAAGGTTAAAGGCTCTTATCTGATGGAGCTGCAGCCTTGCCAAAGCCTGTTGCTATCAGCTCAGGACACATGTGCTATTGGCAAAGCTTCGGGGACACAATAATACAAACAGTTTTCATTGTCGAGTCAACAATGATGGGAGAAGGAGCCTGGTGCTATTACCGGTATAAAAGGCACTGTAGGAAAGCTCAGGACAGGAGGATGCAGTCAGGATCAACAGAAGGGTTTAGCAGATTACAGTTATATTTGTATTCGGGAAGGAGAAACCTTCCATCCCCAGTGGGCTGGAGCCAGAAGGATGGAGCCAGCGGTGGGGGTTTAAGCTGCAAGGAAAAGCTCTTAGAGCAGCACTGGAAGCAGCTGCAGCAAAGTGCTGATGGCAGCGGGTTTGGACAAGGGCAGGTTTGCAGTGCATCAGCCCGAGGTTGTGCTCTGCTCGTGAGGAGTCACCCGGGAAAAACTCACGGGTCTGAGGCAAGGGAGGCTGTGCAGTGACAGCCTGAGGCTTGCAGGATCCTCTACATTTTCACTGCAAAGTCTGTATATTTGGACAAACCCACAGCACGGTGTGCAGAGTGGATGGGTGATATGGCACACGCTGCATCCAGACTCTGCTTGGACAAGGATGGTGGGGAGAAGGTCGGTGCCTCCACAGGGCTGGTGCACAGGGGCTGTGCTCTCCACAAGAGGAACCATCCTTCTCCCCCCACATTCCTCCTCCTCAGCCTTCCTGGCCAATATAAACAAGGAATTTTTGGAGAATACACACTCCTGGTCTGGATTGAATCTGTGGGTGGATGAGTGGGACAGGAGGGTGAAAGGGATAGAGCTTGTGGGGCTGTCACATGCCTGCAGCTCTGCCTGCCCCAGCCCTGGTGCTGTGCTTTGCCCCTGGGACCAAGGCAAGGTCCTGGTCTGTGATTCCACATACTAGCAGGGACACAGGGTGGGTGCTTAAGGAATATAGCACCCAAAGTGCAAGATGGAAAGTCTTCAGCCACACGGCTCACAGAGGTCAGGGAAGGTGTGGGAAGCAGATGGAGCATCAGGACCAAGATGTGGTGCCATCCTGTACCCTCAGATGTGGATGGTGAGGTGACAGGGACCATCACCTCCCTTGTGCCCATGGTAGTGAGGCAGAGAATGCAGGTTTGCCAGCTGTTATGTCATGGTGGCAGAAGGCGAGCATATATATATATAAATCAGATACATCAGGCACAAAAGCCTCCACACTGTGGGGGGCTGTGGGAGGCTGAAAAGCCGGACAGGAGGTCAGGAAATTATTGGCTAATGTCAGGGACCGAGTGGGGCCAGGGTGGCCATTCCCACCAGGAGAAATGATGTCAGGCAGCGGCCGGGGCCAAGAGGCAGGAAGCTCGATGCAGCCAGTGAGTCTGTCCTCCTTGGACTTCCCCATATGTTTTCATGAACAATGCATCCCGTGTAAGGGACGCCATGAAGCTGGTCCTCCAGCACTGGGGACACTGCTGTGCCCTGCAGGTGCTGCTCCCCATCCATGTGGGCTGCAGGTTGGTGCTGGTGCTGCACCTTTTGCATGGGGATTTGCGGTATCTGCTGCATCACTGTGAGGTCTGGAGGTAGCAGCTCTGCTGCTGTGCCCCTGCCTGCACAGGCAGGGCTGCTACTGCACCTCCCTGGATGGCATATTTGGCCTCATGTGCTGGCAAGACAGGCTGGTGAGATCCTTGGAAAAAGGATGGCCATGCCAGTTTATGGTCCTCTCCCACTCCTAGCTCAGCTGGGGCAGGGTAAATACCTGCCTCAAGCATCCAGTCCTGCCTGGAGTGTCCAGATATTCCATCTGGAAGAGGCAATAGCAATTACTCCAGTGTGATGAGGAAAGGCTCTGGCAGACTTAGGGGTATTGTGAGATGTGGAAAAGCCTCTCCAGGATGGGGGTCCACACTGGGGTGAGGAGTGCCCAGAGCCCTCTCTCTACCCTCCCAGCTGAGGCTTGTGGGGCTTGATTTTTTCCCCCTGATCCCTCTGTGAACCCAGCAGGCATTAGGAATGGGCAGGGTGACAGCACCCAAGCCAGGGGCTGCAAACAGCGTGGCTGGGATGGGGAGAGACACCTGGTCATGAACACCCAGAGGGAGAGGTACTTCCTGAGGACGGCCAGCTCATGGGTGGCCACAAGGACTCCAGCCTGGCCTCTCCCTCCACCGCACCCAGCACACCCTTGTTTTCGCAGAGGTGCCTCCATGCCGAGGGCACAGCAGTCTGCGTTTGCCAGCGGCTGGCAGCGATGTCCGTGCTGGTGCCGACAGGCCGGCTGGCATGTTTTCCCCCAGGGAGGCTTTAGCAGGAGGCTGTGCATTTCTGGGAATTGTGTCGGGTAGGGAAGGAGGTTATTGTTCGAGCTGCAAGTGTGCGGCGCGCTGATGAGATCAGGGCTCGGTGCTCGGCGGTGGGGCAGCGGAGCCGCTGCAGTGCCGCTGATGGGATGATAAGCGGGAGAACGCTCTTATCTGTGCTCCCATCGCTGCGGGGAGCAGAGGGCACCGCCGCAGGGACCTGGCTCTGCGGGGCCCTGCTGTCCGGATGGCACAGGGCAAAGGGGAGTCCAGGGGGCGTCAAAGGGAGCAGTGAAGGCAGTGAGGCAGGGGCACGATGCCTTCGCCCTCTGGCACACCACCAGGCTGCAGCTGAATTACCACGGCCCTTGTCCTTTGGCAAAGCAGCTCAGGGGGAGCATTTCAGAGAAAAGGCTTTAGACCTCCTCCCTAAGCCTATCTTTCCTTCTCTCTGCTAGTCAAACCCAGTCTACGGCCCCTCAGGTCTTGACCCCAGTCCTGCCTGCTCTGCCATGTGCTTGCTCCTTTGCAGATAGGACACAGGTCCCATTGATACCAAACTCCGTCGGAGAGAGTTTCAGAGCTCTGCTTGCACAAGTGCTGAGAGGAAGGGGCTGGGGAGTTTGAGCCCTTTGCAATCCTTTGCTGCAGGTGAGTTGAGAGGTGCCATGTTACTCCATGGGCAGCCAACCATCCTCCTCAGGAGGATGCCTTCCTCCATACACTGTGGCTTTTGACACAGAGAAAGTCATGGGATCCTGAGGGGGACAGACCTGCTGCCAGGGAGGGGCACCACCATCCGGAGAGACTGCCTGGGTCTGGAGATCATGCGGGGGAGCAGGGACAGCATAGGAAATGCTACATGGGAAAGCCCTGTGTGGGAGCCCAGGAGCCCGTGCCTTCCCACAGCAGACTTATCAAGGCACCAGTTCAGAGTGGCGCTTTCCATGGGCCAAAAGGGAAGTGCATACACACCAGACTTCTCGGGGTCAAGGATGCTGGGCAAGCAGCAAGCCGAGAGGCTGCAGGGGGCAAGGGAGGGAACCGGGGCGTGGGGAGAGAGACACAAATAGCAAAATGAATGGCTTGAACTTCCTATGTTTTATGGAGGCGAATAAAAGAAGACAGAGAGGGGGAGAAAGGAGACCTGAGTGCCTGCACATGCTCTCACACTCACAAAGGCCACCCCAGACCCCAGAGCCCACTGGTGGCCAGTGTGGTGTGGCAGCCTGCGCCCAGTTGGCTGGCACGGCTCTGGGCCGGCTGTTTGTCTGGCCCAGTGTCCCCTGAGGGCACCTTGCAAAGCGTGACAGGCTGCTGCTTAGCATTTACTTCTCTCCCTGTCATTATTATTTTGAACAGCAGCCAGTATAATTAAAATCATTAGGAGGAAGATGTTTAGGGAATATCCAAAGTGTCTGAGAAGAGCATCTGCAAAGCTGGAGGTCCAAACTCCACCCTGGCACTCGTGATGAGCAGGACCCAGGGGAGCCATCATTTCCTCCGTGTTCTCCCTTCCACGCTCCCTTTTTTGCAGGGTGGCAGAGGCTGGGCTACCACACAGGGTGGTCCTGGCCATGTTCCCCTCTGCAGCTGCTGCCCACTGTAGCCAAATCCTGCAGCCTTTCCTGGTGCAGGACCTGTCCCAGGAGGTCCAGATGGCACTGTCCCCAGGCAAAGGCTGCTCACCAGCAGCTCCAGGACAGATACGGTGGGAGGCTGTGGGGAGTGGAGGACACAGAGCCTCTGTGGGCTGCTCCTCCACCGTGGCATGGATGGATTCTGCAATATCTTCTGGGAACCATGATGTTTTCCATTGCATTAGGAGGGCCTGTGCCACAAGACAAGGTGTGGAGAGGTCCTTTGGCTTCTCAAAGGAGAAAGCAGGACAGTCTGAAAGACAGAAAGGCAAGACACCACTTGTGCCAAATTAGCCAGATTTCCTCAGTGTTTGTATGGAGGATTTTGGCCTCCAGGGTCAAATGTCCCCAGTGCTAGGAGACTAAGAACATCAAACAGCTGCAGCAAGGAGGAGGGAAAAAGGCAGATCTCTGCCTCCATTCTGGGGCTGGCACAAGTGAATGGTTAGAGGATTAGAGCTAGGAGTCCTCTGCAGCTGCCAAGGCAGGCTCACGAGGGTGAAAAGAAGGGAAGACATACCAAAACCCTGACCCCAAAATAAGTGCTGCTCTGGCAAAGCCTATGGCAGCTGCTCCCATCTCCTGGCTCAGGGTCTATCAGCTACTGCCTGTCTGTTGTTCTCTGGATGGGGTCATTCACTACCAGGACAGAGTCCAGTGGGTCACCCAAGGACAGCCAGTCCTTTGAGTGGTGACTCCAAGGCTGAGGCCCTGGAGATGTGGGCACCCCTGAATTTAGGGGGTGTCTCAGAGCAGAGCTTCCATGGGGGTTTCATGGATGATGGGGTGGGTGGACAAGGCTGAGTTCAAGAGGGCCTCTCCCCTTTTCCTTACCAAAAGTGGACAAGATCAAGCCTCCAGTAGTTGGAGCAGAGAAATGGTGGAGTTTGGTGGCTGATTTCCAAAGGAATGATGGTGACTTGAACTTACTGGGGATACTGAAAGCAAGGAATGCTCATCTAACTTGATCCAGCCCCTCCACTGCACACAAATCATCTGAGAATCACTTGAGAAATACTGTAGTCCCCTGGGAAAACCAGGTGAGATTTTCTGGGGTTTTATTTTGCAGAAAACTTCTCCTGGCCCCCCCAGCTCTGCCTGTGGAGGGCAGCTGCCAGCAAGGCACCATTTATAGAGACTTTCAGGACGCCTCTTGGTGTGCAGGGGTCAGCAAAAGCCCCCTCCCAGTCTCTCCCCAGAGCTCCACTTCAGCCATGGGCTTGCCCCTGCTCTGTTTTTAGCACATTCAAGTAGCTGCCTTCACAAGAGGTAAAAGAAAGTTCATGGATCCGCTGACAGATCAGCCCATGCGGGAATTTCTTTGGGAATTCCTGCAATAGCAGGTTGGCTCCCGCGGAGGTGGAGTTTCCTCTGGATCTACCTCCACCCAGGCTTGTGGAGCGCTCCGGCCACCAGCTCCATGCTCGGGGGGCTGGGCTGAGCGACGCCACCGCTGAGCCCCAGCCAAGGTCAGCCAGAAACCCTCCCTGCTCTGCAAAACGCCTGTCCTGTTAACCCTTGGGAAGAGCGGAGCCGCAGGGTTGGGCTGCAGAGCTGGCCCATGCCCGCGGGTGTGCAGGGCTGGGGCACATGCCCAGCAGGCAGATGGGGCTCCAGGCGTGAGGATTTCATGCCGTTCTGGTCCTCGGGGACCCGCTGCCAACCTGGCAGTGGTGGGGCCTGGATGAGGCTGGTTGCCGCGGCGGGAGGCCAGTGCTGGCGGGGCGATGGATTCCCGCTCGGAGGCCGGGAGCGATGGGGTGACGGCACTCGGCATCAGTGACTGTGCGCTCTGGAATCCGAGACATGTCCCCGGCCATACTTGTGGTCAGGAACCATCTTTGCATTGCAGTGTTACAAACCACATTCACAGTGGCAGCAGTGCCGCTCGAGCGTGTCTCTGACGCCAAGGACCGGCGTGACCCGACCTCACACACGGGACAGGCAGCTGCCCGCTTCCAAGGAGCTCCAGAAGGTCCCCTTGTTGGGACTTGTTTCCTCCTCCCTCATAGAAGTGGGCCTCTCCAAAATGGCACCCCCTCGTTCCACAGCCAGACCCTGCCAAGGGCTGGAGGCTTTCCAGATGCTGCAGAGGCTCCAGACGGTGGGTTGGAGGGAACTTGCATTCACAAACATGAGGCCAAGGCAAGAAGTTTCAAGGTAGCTCAAAGTGCCATGCCAGGGAGAGGGTCTGGAGCTCAGGTTTGGTCTGGAGACACCTCTGCTGTTTTCGGGATAAACAGAAATGTCTCACACATCCAGGGAGCAGCTCTTGCATGAGATGATCCCAGAGGTCTGTCCAGCTCCATGCAAGCTGCCATACAGAACAGCAAGCTGGCAGCTGTAGGTACCTAATGGGCAGATTTGGAGGACAGCCACCCAGCAGAGCTTTAGCGCTGATCTATTCAGTACTTCCCTCTCTGGAAACATTCAAAACCCACCTGGCTGAGTTCTTGTGTCACTTGCCCTGCCCTGGCCAGGGGGTTGGACTGGATGATCTCCAGAGGTCCCTTCCAACCCTATGACTTCTGTGATTCTACCCTCAGTGACTCAGCTGCCCCAGGACAGAACACCGTCAGAGCCGAGTGCTGGCAATACTGGTTCCCAAGATGTAACTGTGCAGCCACACGGAGCACATCCCCGTGCTTCCACATGCCCTGCAGCCCCGCCGGGGCAGGACGCGGCCGCTCTTCACCAGCACAGTCAGGGCCCTCTCCGAAACATCGCTGCTTGGCCAGGGCTGTGCAGGCAGGAGGAGGCATGGAAGTTCTCCCTCTGCCAGGAATGGCTGGAAGGAGCCACAGCGCCCAGCAGCAGCAGCAGCAGCAGCAGCAGCAGCTCCCGGGGGATGCGCTGCCCTCGCACAGTGTTCGAGTGCCATCTACAGGGGGTCCGGCCTGGGGCTCACGAACCACCCGGCCCCTCTTCACCCTGCCAGCCCCGACGGTCAGCGGTGTCCACTGCCCGGGGCTGTGCGGGGCGCAGGGCGCGGGTCATCCGGACAGCGGGGTCAGCCCGGACACGGGTGACACTCATGGCATCCTACAGCGGTTTGGGTTGGAAAGGATCATCCCGTTCCAATCCCCCTCCCACCGTGGGCAGGGACACCTCCCATCAGCCCAGGTTGCTCCAAGCCCTGTCCAGCTTGGTCTTGGACGCTTCCAGGGATCCAGGGGCAGGCACAGCTTCTCTGGGCAACCCGTGCCAGGGCCTCCCCACCCTCCCAGGGAAGAACTTCTTCCCAATATCCCATCTAACCCTGTCCTCTGTCAGTGAGAAGCCATTCCCTGTGTCCTGTCCCTCCATCCCTTGTCCCCAGTCCCTCTCCAGCTCTCCTGGAGCCCCTT
>JAWWTY010000048.1:8016166-8051263 GCA_035222235.1 Margarornis squamiger
CGCCCCGACTGCGGCACCGGGGGCTGGGGTGGGCACCGGGCAGCGGCCGCAGCTCCCCCCGCCCGGACCCCCGTGCGGCCCCCGGCCCCGGCCCCGGGCAGCGGCGCGATGGGCGGGGAGGACGAGATCGTGCGCATCGCCAGGCGCCTGGACAAGATGGTGGCCAAGAAGAACGCGGTGAGTGGCGGCGGCGGCGTCCCCGCAGCCCGGTCGGGGCGAGGGGCCGCCCCCGGCCCCGGGCTCTGTCCGGCGGCCCCCCCAAGTCCGCGGGGTCCCCTCCTCCTGCCGTGCTGTGGGGACCCCCTGCCGCTCCCTCGGTGCCCGTGGTGAGGGGCATCCCCCTCCTCAGCCCTCTTTTGGGGTCTGTCTCCCAGTGCCGCCCCGTCCCTCTGGCTCTGGAGCAGACTGCCCCCTCAGGGTGGGCATCCCTCCCCCAGACCCGCTCTGCCCGTCCCTCCGCCATCCGCTGCGGAGCCCTGGGACCCACCCACGGCCCGTCACCGCGGGGACAGCTCCCTGTTCCCCCGGTGGTGCTGTGGGAACCTCCCGTCCCCACACTGAGCCCCCCTCCCCGGGCCTCACACACCCCCTGCCCCGCAGCTCGGCCCCTGCAGGGTGTTCTCCTCCTGGGGAGCATCCTCAGCCCTCCTCTCCCGTTCCTTTGGGAGGCCTTGGAAAGAGGGATCTTACCCCAGCACCGGCCTGGGGCTCCAGGGTGCCCCCAGGGGAGGCCCCAGTGCTGGTGGATTTGTTTCCTGCATCCCCATCCCATGCCAGCACCGCCTCTGCTCGCTCTTGTGGAGGGCTGGCCAAGCTTGTGTCTGCAGCCCGGGGGTCTCACAGGGCGAGCTGTGCCCGGTGGGACTGCCTGGGGGGACAGCAGCCAGTGTTTCCGTGCTTAATGGGCTTTATCAGTGCTCGTGGGAGCAGAAGCAGCGCCATGCAAGTGCTAAGGCAGCAAGCTGATAAGGGTTTGTGACGGAGGTAGGCTGTACATCTGGATTTGTCGGGAGGGGGAGAGGGAATTGGGGGTCAGGGAGGGCTGTGGTGAGTGGGAGATGATGGGCGAGGAGGGGATGGGATTAGAGGGATGTGTTCGTGTGGTGGGATGCTCGGTGCTGCTGTCACACGAAATTTTGGGTGCTGGGCTGGCCCTGCCAGCCGTGGGTCGGGTGAGCGCTGTCACTTGGGTCGCTGCTGTAACAACTCGGGGAAGTGTGTTTGGGCTTAAAGCACAGCTTGTGATGTCTGTTCTTGTTGGCGACAGGCTTTCAGCACCAGTGTTGAAATAGGAAAGGGGCAACTTTGCAGAGTTTGCTTCCAGGTTCATTGTTAAAGAGGCAGCTTCTTACCCGAGGAGTATGCAATGTTTCCTCTTGGCTCGCGTTTGAGATGGTGCTGAACTGCAGCGTGTTTGTTGTGTGTTGGGCTAATCTGAGAACTCTTCCTGCAGGATGGTTTCCTGGAGTACCTGTTTGTTGCTCTAGTTTTTGCATGGAGCGTCATTTGCTGCCGTTGTTCCAAGACATTTCTGATAACGGAGACAGGAATCACCCGGTCACTTTTTGTATTCAGGGCTGGATGTAATGGAACGAAAAGGTGTGAAACTGCCTGAGGGGGAAGTTGGTCGTTCTGGGTATGGTAACCTGTGGTTTATGCTGGTGTGAGTTGCTTGTGTGCACGCTGAAAGCTTTGACTCTGCTTTGATTTTGGCGTCTGTTCTGTAGGATGGATTGCAGCTGGATTGCTTCCTGGGATGAGTCGGAAATGGCCCTTTTGCATAGGCAGGACGGGATCTGAGGACAGGACTGGCAGTGCAGGCGGCTTCGCTTCCCTACAATCGTGGGCTGTGCAGACCTTTTGCTGCTTGAAGTGGTCTGTGTTGTAAATGAGCTGCTAAATGTGAACACTGGAAGCCTTGTTTGAGGAAGGGGGTTGGGAGGAAAGAGCCAGCTGAATGGAGGCAGGCGTATGCCAAGCTGGGATCTGCTGGAGGTGACTTCTAATTCTCTGAGTGACTACCAATTTTAGGTATCTACAGATTCCTAGTGAAATTTTTTTCTGGACCTGGGTTCTGAGATGCAGAGATGACATAAGGAACAATTTTCAAGTGACCAGCTCTTCAACATCACAGCTTAATGGCTTTGCTCCTGGTATCATGTCTTGTCCTGAGCAGAGTGGGGTATTACTATGAAAACTGGGAAACAGCTATTATGAAGCGTCATGCTGTTGAAAGAGGATCCTTTTAGCTCTGTCTCTGGACAGCAATTCTGAGCTTTAGGTGGGTGACTGAAGCTCTTGCAACTATGCTAAATTGTTATTGTGAGTTAATATCCTTTATCAGGACCTCAAAAATAGTGAGTTTGAGAGTAGGACTACTCCTGCCAGCCAAGTGGTTTGCTGAGGAGACAGTTGTGCTTCAGAGTGTGTTTCTCAGGTGTTAAAAATGTTAAGCTTGCCAGGTAAGGGTAATAAACTAATGCTGCAGTTGTACCATATGCACCAGCAAAGACCTGTAGCACTCCAGTGCTCCTCTGTTTTGCCCATTCCAATAATTCAGGTGCTTTCAGGTTGTAGGATGTACTGTCTGTGCAGAACAGCAATCTCAGCAGGAAGCTTGCTGATGTTTCAGGGAATGCTTGTTGGTGTTTTTCTGTTTGAATTCAGCTTTCTGGGGCTGTTCCCAAGCTACTGCATTTCTCTACTAGGCACTGAGGCACTCATTCTGTTTCTCTTTTCCTCTCCTCTCCAGGAAGGTGCAATGGATTTACTGAAAGAACTGAAGAGTATGCCTATGACTTTGGATTTGCTGCAGGTGAGTTGCACAGGTAGGGTAAAAACCTGAAGTCTGCATCTGAATGAGTTCAACATGTTGTCTAAACTTAATAGATTTCCTCACACTTTTTTCCTCATGCAAAGCATCAAAATAAACATTAAATCCAATAAAATAGTGCTGAATTTGGGGTTTGGGCTGCCAGTTAAATAGCTCTGGGTCAGCATGTTCTGCCTGAAACTTGCCCACAGGTAATGAGACAAATGTGGGTAACTGCTCAAATCTTGTTTTTATGCTGAAAAAAGAGGAAATACTTGATTAAAGTAGCAAACAAAGGGCAGTCCTGGGAGAAGTTCAGATCTTTGTAAGGGTGGTATTCAGAACACTGGGGAGGTGTGAACAGAATTACAATTTGGAGGTTAAGATGCATCATGGAATTTTCCACTCTAAGATTGAATGTCAACTTAGGTGTGTGGGGAAGGGATTTTTGCATGATTGGATGTCTCTTCTGATCAGTTTGAGGAAGCTGGAGAGTGTCATCTCTCTCTTCCTAAGTCGTAAGGACTGTAGAATCATTCTGCAAGTCCTTGGGTACTCACATCTTGGTCATCACTCTGACTTGGTCATGGTTATTTCAGATTTCAGTTAGAAACAAATAACGAATCTGTTCTGGAGTGATTCATTTGAGTGTTCACTTGCAGTCTACCCGCATTGGGATGTCAGTAAATGCACTGAGGAAGCAGAGCACAGATGAAGAAGTGATATCGCTTGCCAAATCCCTCATCAAATCTTGGAAGAAACTTCTAGGTAAGGAAAACAGCATGTTCCTGTCATATTCAGCTTGTGAAGGAGCTGGCTTCAGCAGGAGCCTGGGTTTCTTGAAAGAACTTATCTACTGATATGACTAAAACATTTTAGCAAATCAGACTTTACAGTTTCACCCTCATGTCTTTCAGTTTTTATGTCATAGGCATCCTTCTGGATTTAGCTCCTGTTTAGCTAGCCCATCCTTGGAAGAGCAGTGAAAGCTTCAGGATTATTAACATGTACCTGTCCATATAATAATTAGCACCATTATTTGTAGGAACAGTATCTGCTCTCTGAGCCCTCGGACCCCACTTTTGCCCTGTGTGGCATTAACACTGTATGTGCTGTCAGCCTTGTGCAACAGCTTGGAAAGGGAATGCTGGAAAGCATTTTGGGTGATGAGTTGGAGAAGGACCTTAGTTTAACATCTCGTAGATAAATTCACATGGACTGTTTCCAGCTGCAGAGGCTTTCACAGTGTTGGGCTCCCAGTTCCTTGCTGGGCTGGATGAGCATTACAAGCACTGTTTTCCTCTCCTGACTGGACTGTCACCTCCACATTAGGTTGGGTGTGTATTAGGCAGTTTACCTCTGGGTTAGACTTGTCTACAGTGTCATGACAGTCCTCTCCAGGGTTGTGCTGTTGGCTTTCAGCAGCACTTGGAAATCAAGAAAAACTGTAAACCCAGAAGGACTAGCCCGTACTGGCTCTTCAGAAGGTGTTGGCTGGAAATGCTGTTTTTAATGGTGTTTGAGAGAACTTGATCTAATCCCGGCTGAGCAGCCAGTGTATCTCTGAAAGAAACTTTTGTGATGAGGCATGTCTTGTGAGGAGGCTTATCTCCCAGGCAGGGAAGGTGATTGCTCTCTCATTTGGTGAGGAAAGCTTTTGTTTGAATTAGTTTCTACTTAGAGGCAAGAAATGGGTCTGTTGGAAAGCAGGGAAGGCCATAAAGGCATTCTTTTTGGAGAATAATAACTTGCCTCAGGCCAACACTGGGTAATGTGAAGACAGTGAGGGGTGTATGCAGGTCTGTAGCATAAAGACCAGTTCTGAATCCATTCCTCTTCTTTTGAATGTAGATGCTTCTGAGGAAAAAGGTGAGGAGAAAAAGAAAAACCTGTCCTTGCCAACATCTTCCTCCAAGGAGACTGGTAACTCAAGAGACCAGAGGTAATGCTTTGCTTTAACCTAAGATGACACTATTACAGAAATAAAATTTTATTAAGGTACCATACTTTAATTTTTATTTTTAAGTGTCTGAATTGGGGATTTTGTGTAGTCAGTTCTTGATCAGAGATGCTGGAAGTGTTTCTTCTTCAGGGCTGATCTGTGTGATGTTGTTAATAAACTGTAATGCAGAAATTTACATCTACAAAATGCAGTGGCTTTAGTGAGTTTTTAAATTTTATTTACATCTTATGATTTTTTTTTTACTCTTGTTATATGTTTTGTTCTACTAGTAAAACATTCTTCTGTTCATTTTTATGTTGCATTTTTATATATTTTTGCTTATTTCTAACTTTGAACTCCTTAGAATGAAGATTATTTTTGACGTTTAAAGTCTCAAGTGATGGATGGGATTGACTGATGCATTATGATAGTAAAACTGCCATTTCTTTGTCCTTGAAAAATCCCAGGAGAAGTCCCCTTTTCCCTGTAGGCTGATGTCCCCCCAGCTGGCAAGTCTGCTGCAGGCTTGCTCCTTGCCATGCCTTGAATGCTGCATCCTGTTTCCACTGCCTGTGACTGCAGTTGTTGAGTGGAGACAGTGATCAAAGGGGAAGGGGAAAATGGGATTTAAAGCTTTATTCCAGAGACTTCTCTCAGCCTCAGATCCCAGGAGGGCGTGTGCTTCATAGATTTGTCCCTGAAGTAATTTAGCCAATTTCCCAAGTTTGACAGAAGATTTAGAATATTCAGGCTGTAGTCCTGCTGTTTTGCAGGATGTTCCCTGTTTGCAGCCCATGCTGGTCACTTCCTTGTCACTTTTTTCTTTTTTGCTGAGGTCTCTCAGGGCTTGGCACTTTGGGTGAGCCTTTGCAACTTGACACAGAGCTGTTGATGGAGGAGGCTGCTGGTGCTGGGTTTCATGACTTTAATTGAGTGGTATCTTAGGTTATCTCGCTTCCATAAAATGGGAAAATGGATTTGCTAAGTATTGCCATGAAAGCACTGGGGAGACTTCCCAGCCAGAATGGAGTTTAGTGATGCAGTGCAGCACAGGAGTGAGGGCTGTCCAGATTTGTGTGTGTCTGTGTGTGATTTCACTCAGAATAGGATCCTGGCTGTAGGCACAGAGGCAAAACCCCACTGCCTCCTTGCTTTGTCATTTATCATGGGTTGTGTGGAGTGAAGCTTTCTGGCTTGTGCTGCTGATGGTGTCCTGTGCCTTGGTGTGCTGCAGTTACTGCAGTTTTGTGGTTTTGGTTTTTTATTTTTTTAATCCTTGATGCTTTTTACATGTATTCAGCCTCCATCTTCTGAATGGCAAAGCACCCCCTTGGCTGTGAAGGGTGAACAGAAGCCAGTGGATTAGTGTAGCATAGAGCAGGAGCAGTGGCCAACTCCTAGTGTCAGTCTGTTGAGCCAGGCTCAGTTTCTAGAGGCAGGAATGCTTATTCTCCAGTCCTGCAAAATAAACTACTAGTCTGCCTTAAAAAAAATAATTTATTTGCAGTGAAGAGTCTTCATTCTTTGAAGCACGAGCTGTGATGGAGTCTGACTGGTTGCTCAGTGTGTGCTAGCTGGTTCAGATGAGGCTGCAATCAAGAAACCAAAGAGATCAGTTTGTATTCAGATATTTCAGCCACTTAGTCTGATAGATTTTGGCCAGGCCTTCCTCTTCTGTCAGGGAGAAAAACTTGAACAGCTCTTGGCCTGAAACTCATCTTGCTTTCTGGAACACAGATGTAGAAATCCCTCTGTAGTGACTGGAGCTATCCCTACAAGACCTGAAGGCTCTGAGCCAGCCAGCGTGGAGCTGGCACCTATGAATTTAGATGCTGCGTTACTTTAATCCAAATCATATTCTGTTGTGCTGTAGAATTTCAGACCCTTAGAGCAGTACATTTTAATGGTCTGTGTCTAGTGTTTCTGTCTCTGGCAGCAGGAGCTTTTTTTTTTCCAGGATTCTCTAAACTGCCTTTATTAGGAGGTTCTGGATCTGTGGCCTGAATTTAGCTTTCTGTGGGATTTTCTTCCAGTGTAGCCCTGAGTTCTGCTTGCAGTCCCTCGCTGCTGCTTTGCCACCATTTTGTTCCAGCATAGCCTTTTTTATGTATAAACTTTTGTTGCCTGGATAGATTTACAAGCTCTTTCTCCTGTTTAACAGGAACAGTGTGAACCACAAGGATTTCCTGAAATAAGTCTTTTAGGTGTGTTTGAGCTCTATTTCCCAACTATTCTATTTATAAACTAACCTCTAAACCGTAATAAATAATTTTATGTCTTTGGAATGGCTGAGAAGTCTGTTTCATCTAATTTGTGAGGGCTCAGCTCTCATCTCAGGGCATGTATGACATGTCTGTATGTAGGCGAATGTGTCTCTCCTCATCAACTAACAGCAGTGGGATTACCATGCATCTTGACTAGCTTTTTTCTACCTCCAGGGAATAAACGTCTAAATATTGAAGTCGATAGCATTTGCAGATAGAACCTTCATGAAAATCCAGTATTACCTCTGCAAGTATTAGTTTGGAGACCTGGCTTAAAGGACTGAATGTGGTAAAGGTCAGTGTTCTGAGTTCACACTGAGTTCATTGAGTTCACACACAGTGTTTTGCTCTGGGAGACCTTAGTCTGTTGATTGCAAAATGAGACAAAATTTGAATCTGGAAGAGCTCTCAGGGAAGCTTCTCCTGCTGCCCCTCTCCAGCACAGCACAGTTTCTGTCCAAGCTGTCCCTGACAGGCTTTTTTCTAAGCTCTTCTTTGACAACCCTAAAAAACCTCAGGTAAGGCCTTTCCATAACTGCCCTTGGCAGTATTTCCAATTCATAACTCACCTTTACCGTTTGAACCTCGTCTTGCTAAGACCATTTTTATGTGCTTTTGTCCTTAGCAAGCATGGAGGATTTTTTCCCCACCATCTTCTTTTGTAAGGAATTTCGGGACTTGTCTCCTTTAAGTTTTCCCTGCCACAAACCACCCCAGTTCCTTCAGTCCGTCCTTTTACTGTAGGTATGTTTTTTAGGCCTTTTGCCTTTGACCTTTGGGAGTTCTCATTTTTCCAAACTATTTTATGTAACATGAGCAGCTGTGATTTTCAGATGAGTTATTCCTGAGTTGTGTATGCTCAGTGTATACACCCCCCATGAGTGCTGCCTCTGATCTGTGTGTAGTTTCTTAAGCACAAAAGTACCTGATGGCAATTTGTACATCCCAGATGGGAAAAAATCATCACCTAATTGATTATTTACAGGCTAAGTTGCTTCTTCTTTTTCTAATGTACGGTGTAAATACTACTGAATATTTTGAGCTGTTTGGACATAAATCTGTTCTTTAATAGGCTCTTGCAGTGCTGACCAGTAAAACTAGCTGGTAAAAAATGGTTTTATTCAGCTACTGGTGAAAGAGAAACACACAGTAAGATCACAGTATAATCTCCCTTGTAGAGGGCATCTCCTTCATCTGAGCAAGAAATTAATCCTCTGCTTTGGTTTGACCTGAACAATTTGCTGAAGGTTCACTGGTGGATGCTTCTGGAAGGGGCCTGGCCAGGTTCTGAACTGCAGAAATACAGTAGCCCCAGTGATGATCTATGGGATTTTAGCCAGACTGGATATGACCTTAGCTGTGGAAACTCCCAGGATAAGTCTCTGAAGTTGTCTGGCTCAGTTTGTGCGGCAGCAAAATCGGAAGGTTTCCAGCTTAGCACTGTTTTTCTGTGGGCTGACTAATCCCTTCCAGGACAATGTAGTGGAAGTACTTGTTCATAACAGATTTATTTTTGATGGCAAAGAACTGGCAGTGGTGACCCAGCTTAACAAAAGTTGTCAAGCCACTTGGATCTTCAGGGAGATTTTGCTGGCATGGCATGGGTGAAATATGAGGTTTCTCTTTTTTTCCCTCTTTGCATTAATGTTACCAGGCATTGGGCATAAATACAGTGCATTTTACAGCCCAATCACCAAAGCCAGGGCAATCTCTGCTGAAGAAAAACTGCTGTTCTTCTGCTTAGATTTAAGGGGTAGAACAAAACTCTAGAAAATCATCTGTGAATCATAATAGCCCAAATCTTTTACCAGCAGTATTTGCAGGGCTGACTAACCCATGTGCAGATGTTAGGCTTTATGGGTGCACACCCAGCTGAGCTGCTCAGTGAAGCTCCTTCTCTGCATGCAGACCCCGCAGTAGTGACTCAGCCTGCCCACATCATGTGCTGATTGTGCAGGCAAGGTCTTCATCCATCTCCCCTGGCAGGTGACCTGACTGAGTCAGCCCCAGCAGGCAGGTGTTTGCATTCCCTTGCCTGTGCCCATGATTGCTTGCAGGTGGAAATGAAGTTATTTTTGAGAGCAGGAGCAGTATTTCTTAGTCCTGTGCTAGCCCAGCACCTGTGTCAGCCATGTGTGGCTGTGTAGGGGTGCTCTTCTGTGAGATGAGTAATCAGAGTCTGGCTCAGATTACAGGAAAAAGGAAGATCCTTTTATGTGTTATGCTTTATTGGTGCTTTTTAAATATCAAAGCTGAAGAAGGCTTTTTTTTTTTTAATTTCTTTTCCCTAGCATAGCAGCTCCTCCTGGAGGGCCTGGTGTTGGTTTCCCTGATTTCTGCCCCAGAAGACAGCATGCTGCACTCCTTATTGGCTGCAGAGAGCCAGAGTGCTTTTTTGTTTAGCTGTTCTCTTTCCTGCTGCTGAAATCTTGGTGGTAAAGAATGAGATTTACTGGTTCTTTCTGCTTGATTTCTGCTGAGAGCAGTTATGGACCTTGTGTCCTGCAAAGTCAGAGAGGAAAGAAGTATACCCTGCATCTGCACTAGACTTCCAGACGGAGAGAGTGCTGATGGTCTCAGATGTTCTGAGTTTTTTTGAGTTACTGGTGGTGTCCAACACTAATATTTTTGCTTGATGGCCAGTGTTGCAGCAGCTGATACATGTTGAATAACACCAGATGGTTGGCAGGGCTGTTCATGGATTAAACCTCTGCTGGCAGCCAGCAGTGTCCACAGGAGAGCTCGTGCCTGTGCTGCTGGTGTTGGCTGCTGTGTTGTGCTCTGTGCTGATTTGGGACAAGTGTCTTTTGTGCTGTGTTCCTCTGACTGATTCTGTATTATGATTAACAGGATGCTTGGCCACATACCTGCTGCTCCTTTCTCTGCTCTCAGTGGCCCGAACTGAGACATTTTGACAGGTGAAGTTTTTCTTTTAGCTCCAACAAAAGGCAGGAGCCTCCGAAGACTCCGACCACCCCCAAAATCACCACTTTCCCTCCAGCACCCATCACCTGCGATGCTGTCCGCAACAAATGCAGAGAGATGCTGACAACAGCTCTACAGGCTGATGGTAAGTGCTGGGGGGGAGACCTGTATTGCCTAAAGTGCTTCACAGCTCCTGGAGCATTCTGACAGAGATTTCTGCACATGAGTCAGTGCCAGCTCAGCTTAGATATGCTGTTCTGAAGCAGCTTGTCAAAGGATTATTGCCAGCAGCTCAATCTAGCCACTGGTCACCCCTTTGATGAACTGGCTGCTGTTGCAGCATTTTCAGACACTTGTACAGGGACTTGACTTGAGCTGGAGGCATGACTGTGTCAGAAAATGGCTGTTAAGAACATGGGGTTACGTGGGGTCTTCTGCTCTGCAGCATAGGGTGGTCTGGCCTTAAGTTTAATCTTCAGGTGTGCGGGGATTTGCTTCACTTTCACTTTTTCTATGCACTCTGTATGATGCTGTTTAACTGGTGTGTGGAAGAAGAGGGAAGGAGAAGACAGTCCTGAGGTGAGATGAGAAAGGAAGGCTCGATCCCAGTGCTGCATGTTTCTGGGCCCTGCCAGAGTGTTGGTCTGAGTAAAGTTGCTTCTCACTGACACCAATATCTGATGATTCTCAATTACTACCTATATATGTTTAATTTCAATTATACCAATATATTGGAAAACGGAAGTTTTGGGGCCAAGGCTATTGTTAGCTTTGTCTTGTGCAGTCTATATCCTAGAGAGGCACAGGGCACAGACTGGCTGGATTAATTTGTTTTCATCACTACCCTTTTCCAAAGGGTTAGAGAGTAGCTAGAGCAAAGGCCAAGATGACATTTGACAGAAAGAGCATAAACCAAAATATCAAACTGTCCAGATTTTTATATTAGAAATGCTGAGCCTGGGGAGCCCTGGCCTGGCTGGAAGTCACTGACCTCCTATTTCTCATGTATTACAGATGACTACATTGCCATTGGTGCTGACTGCGAGCACATAGCAGCCCAGATTGAAGAGTATATCCTTACTGTACAGCTGTTCCTCGAGGGCCTGTGTGCCTCCAGGGATGAAATCAGTGTGCTCAAAGGAAAAACAGTCTGTCATTGTGTAAATGTTTTGCTGCAACTTGTCAGGCTGCTGGGTCTGGTTCCAGCTCTGTTTGGCTGAGTCCTGGGTCACTAAGAAACCATGACTGTGGTGTTGGGAGCTCAGGGACTATAATCCCTAGGCTGTCCTTCCCATCAATGTTCTATTTCCTGCTCTTGACTCTCTTTCCAAATACATGCAACTTCCCTGTGCTCCATGTGCTGTTGAGTGTGCTGATCTAGACAAAGCAATGGAAAAGATGGAGCAGTGAGGATCAAGTTCCATGTTGATGTGAGATTAGCCAGGAGTATGCTTGGTTTGGGGGCTGTAGGGTACGAGGTGCAGCTGGGCTCTTGCAGTGAAGGGGTTTGTGGCTGCTTTGCTGAGAGAAAGAGCAGGTTTAAGAACCTGAACATAACTAAGTATTTCCAGTGTGGCGAAAAAGCCCAGACTGGAAGCCCCTGGACTCTGGGATTGTATAAACCAGCTCTCAAATCCAGCACTGACCTCCCAGAGCAGATGCTGCTATTGGGTCCCCTTATTTGTGTCCTGCCAGTGAGTAACACTCCTTGTTCTTCACGGGTGGCTGGGAAGTGCTTGAGGCCTCTGGGTTGATTGCAGGCTCCTTGACTGCCCTGTACGCATATACCAAGACGTCAAGAACACCGACATGAAATACAAAAACCGAGTGAGGAGCCGCATCTCCAACCTGAAGGACTCCAAAAACCCCGAGCTGAAAAAGAACGTGCTGTGTGGGGCCATCACCCCCGAGCAGATTGCAGTGATGACCTCAGAGGTGAGGAAGCCTGAGGAGCTTGCTGCTTACAGGGACCATGTCCTAAGGTTTAGCTTGAGGCAAAGGGCTGCGCTGGGCTGTGAACAGGGTTGCAGATTTCTCTGTAACTGCTGCCAGAGTGCATACAGTGAGCTAGCAGTGGGGTTTGCAGTGTGAGGAGTAGTCTGTTGAGCCTTCAGCTCATCACTGGGGCCTGGGTGTGAACCTGAAACGAGAAATGAAGGCTTTGTGTCTTAATGCCCTTCTGTCAGGCCACGCTCTCCTGCTGGCTGTTTCCACTGTTGTGGGTGTGGTAGTAAAACTGGACAGATGTGAATTTTTTTTATTGCTTTTTTTTTATTTTTTTAAAGGAAATGGCCAGTAATGAGCTGAAAGAGATCAGGAAAGCCATGACAAAAGAAGCAATCCGGGAACATCAGATGGCCAAGACAGGAGGGACGCAGACTGACCTTTTCACCTGTGGGAAATGCAAGAAGAAGAACTGCACCTACACCCAGGTTAGTCTTCCTGCTCCTGCAGCCTCCTACTGATGACCTCTGCACAGGACATGATCCATCATGGTCATGAGCTCACACTGCTCTGTGACAGGTCCTGCAGGCACAAATGTTGCCACTGGTGGACAGAACCTTTTTGTACACTTGAGGCTTTCTAAAATGTACTTTTGCACGTTTCCTTGGAGCTTGTGTAACTCTTTTTGGCTCAATTGTACAAGAGCTGGAGTTGTGCAGCACTAAGGAAGCTTTCAAAAGTACAACAGTGCTCTACATTGAAAGCAGGTGCTGGGAATGCTGGGATTCAGACAAGAAAGGAGTGGGTTGCATAGGGGCGAGACTGCAGAAACGAAGGCAGACACGATGGTATTAAAAGTGCAAATTAAGAATATAGATAACCTGCAGATGGACAAATTTCAGCTTAGTTAAAACCAGCATGAAACAGGTGAAACAAAATGAATACATGAATCAGTGATGTGAGCAGGCAGAGGATTTTTTTTTTCTCTATGGCCAGCTGCTGGAAGCCTTGTGCGTTACCACTGCTTCTTAGTTCCTGTGTTCTTTCCATGCATGTGGAGATAAATGTGCCTTTGCTGCAAGTCAGTGGTTTAGAATGTGCAGATACCCAAAAAATGCACCAGCAGCCATGAGATTGCTACTGAGTGCATGTGCATGAACTGCATGTGCAAGTGCTGAGTAAAACTGTGTGTGCTTGGACTTGACATGCACAGAGGAGATCCAGGCAGCTGACCTGGGATTTTCCCTCGGCTCAGCAGCAGCCTTGCATCCCACAGGCTGGCTCAGGCTGGAGACCTCACTGTCAGTGCTCCCAGTAAGTCAGCTGGAAGCACTCCTGGGCTGTCCCAGTACACAGGACTGTCTCCACCTGTAATGGACTGGAGTCCTACTGCGTGCCATTGGGGCAGGAGACAACAGTGCCTTCTAAATAGAAATATCAGGAGTTTTTATATATTTTTATTAGTTTTCCAGCAAAATCACTAGTGGGCGATATTTTAAATCCCAAGTAGATGAACTGGCGTTTATGAGCAGGCAGTAACGTTGGGAGAAAATTACAGAATTTAGCTATTCAGCATGCTTGCAAAAATTCTTAATTTGCATCAAGCAAATACTGTGACTCTTGCATATTGGGTAATTACACACATAGATCACCATAATTACCCCTTGGCACAGTTCTGCTGCTTGACTTGTGCAGGAGCGCCAGTGTTTTCAGTGTGGATCTGCCTTGTATTCAAATGCCATGAAAATCTGGTTTTTAGTCAAGTATGTGTTTCTGGCAAGAGCCAGTCAGAGGCAGCAATCACATCTGGGTTAAATATCAGAGTTCCTTAATGGCTCAAATACAAACCAAACTGGAAATATGCAGAACCTGGTAACCCAGAGTTCGTTCCTGTGAGGCCAGGATGTAGGACTGGTCTGTAAATGGGAATGGTTTGAGTGCTTTTTTATGTGTGACTGTGGAGCATGTGCTTGGGGCTGAGGGTTTTGTCATCTCACTGCTGGCCATGTCCCTTCCTGGGGGACATTTTGGGGAGAGCTGTAGGTACATCCATTTCCAGATCGACCCACAATGAATGGGCAGCAGAGGGAGTGGAGAGGGAAATCTGCTGCCACCCCAAAACACATCACTCAGTCAGTCAGGCTGGAGAGGGATCATGATGTACATACAGGTGTATCTGTATATAACATGACAACCAGACTTGCTTTGCAGGAAAGCTCCTTTTGTCCTCCCAACCCTTGGTCTCATCGATTTTGTGACCCCAGCACGAATCCCTGGAGGCCAGAGGGATGGGGAGCTCCTTGTGCCCTCCAGGGGTCATATGTGATGCTCAGCTCTCACTTCCCTCCTGTCTTCCCCAGGTGCAGACCCGCAGCTCCGATGAGCCCATGACCACCTTCGTCGTGTGCAATGAGTGTGGGAATCGCTGGAAGGTAGCGCACCAAGGCTATTACTGGCACTGAGGAGTGGTAGGGGGGCTGCACTCGCCATGCTGCAGGCACTTGGCTGCTGCTCAGAGGTGTTTGCTGAACTCTCGCTGGCTCTAGCGAGTGATCTTCCCTCCCAGCACAGAGGCAAGAGCTCCTGGGTTCATCCCATCTCTGCAGACCAGCTGGGGTCAAGTCTCACTTCCACATTCCCTACCCCCTCATCACATCCCTTCTTCCATGATCAGCTTCACGGTGCTTTCCATGCTCCCTCTGAGAGATGGTGGTGATGACATTCAGGATTTCAAAGCTGCTCTTTCATGCTGTGCACAGAGCCCGGGGGTGAGCAGGAATCTCATGGTCAGTGGCGAGCAGAAATGATGCCACAACAACATGCCAAAGAGCCACAGCCAAGATTCAAACAGGAGCTTCGTTTGGCCCCTGCTTCTGAGAACCCCCAAGCCCTTGCCAGCTTCTGAAACAAGCCCATCACCTGGATCCTTACCTTCTAGGCAGCATGACCCTGAGCTCCCCTTGGCAGTGAGGTTTCTAATCGGGGTTTAAACTCCCTTCTCTTGCAGTTCTGCTGACATGTGCCATGGCCCAAGAGCGGCAGCCAAACGCAGACCTGAGCGCAGCTTCCACTCGCCAGCTCCCACGGCAATTGTGTTTTGTGTCCCAGTGAGTTTGCATTGTCACACGCTGAGAGAGCAGCAGTGGGGAGGCCTGGAGGCCTCACGGAGAGCCACAGCCCTGGGCTGACAGGTTGGCAGGAGAGCTCACTAAACACACCCAGTCGTTACTTTCTCATCTAAGCAAGTACAGTCACCTTCTCTTCAAAACTAATATTAAACATTTTTGTCAGTTTCTGACTTTTATTTCAACTGTGTGTGCAGTACTTTGTTTTTGTGGTGTGGAACTGCATGGGAGCTTGACAGATGGTCCTTGTTCAGGTGGATGAGGACTGACTGGAGCACCAGAAAGTGAGATGTGACTTGTGGGTACATTCTCAGTGCGTGAAGGCTTGTTCCTCATGGAAACTAAATCACTGGGCCAAGCCCTGGGGTGGCTGGGTGGCAGTACTGTTGACAGAACACAGCTTTTGGGACACAGATCAGATGCTGCTTTCCGTCTTGGCAGCATTCACTTGATTTTGCAGTGCTTCCTTGGCATCTTGAGCCTTTAAATGGCCAACAGCAGTGGCTGTGGCAAGATGAGAATGTGTTGCTCAGGTTGTGACAGACTGAAAGCGGGGTGACACCAGCCACAAAAAAACCCCACCATAATCTTGATTTGGGGGAGCAGGACAGGGAAGAAGCATTTCCTGGGATGCCAACCCTCTGTGGAATGAGACCCTTGTAGCCAACAGCTCCCTTAGCCCCAGGCTGGGAGCAAGGAAAGGCCAGGGCAGTCACAAAGACAGTGGCAGCCTGTCACTGTTTTTGCTGCCTCCCAGAAGGCTGCTCCCCAAGGCTGCCTGCTCCCCATAGCCATCATGCTGGGATCCTGGGAACAGTTAATCTTGATGGAGGGAGAAGCCATCAATAAAGAAGGTGGAGGGGATCCATGAGCCAGTGGGAGTGTTCAAAGAGAGAACCAGGCACTTTCCTACTTGTTTGTGCTCTGCTCTTTGCTTGACAATTGAAAGGCATCCTGGATTTTCAGAGGGGCTTGCTGGAGAGGCTCAGGAGGTTTGAAAATACTGCAAATACAGGAAATTTTCCAGAGGATTGAATCTGGAGGAGGTAGGGATTAGAGGAAACAGTGGGAGCTGTTAGCACTTGGCTGTAGAAACAGATGAGGTTTGAAGTGGGCTCAGAGCTGGTGCTTGGAAGGGGTGAGATAAGGAAAGGATCCAGCAGCAAAGCCAGGTCCAGGTGCCACATCTGCAGATGTGATTCTGTGAAGGGGACCTGTGGGATCAGGCTCCTGGGAGTTAACTAGAACCTGGCGGGGAAATTCCATCTGAGCTCACAGGAGCTTTCACAGAGACTTAAAATCCCTCTTCTCTCCTTTTCGTAGCCTTAACTAGGGTGATGCAGTATTTGGGGTACCCCAGCAAGGCCTCTGAGTTTGAACTGCTCGGGAGCAGTGCTGGCCACCTCAGCTCTTCGGCTGACCAGCCGGGCAGTCGCATTTGCAGTCACGTCTTATGGCATTGCTTCCCTCTTCCAGAATGAAAAACAAGTATTTCCACTGGCTTCCCAGCATGCCAGACAGCAGACATTGAGCAGAGACCTCAGAGATGTTTGGAGAGGATTAAGCAGCCACATGAAAGTAGCGGAAAACGTGCTCACAGCCCCTTTGAGGGCTGTGCTGCTCCGGAGGCAGGGATCCCACCAGCATCCTTCGCTCAGGGCTTTCACTTTACAGGGTGCAGCCAAGTCTCCCAAGAAGGAAAAAGATTCAAAGACAGTGACAACTCCTTTAAGCCTCACGAGTCTTGTGGTGAATGGAATTATTCAAGCCAGGCTTTGGAGGGAGCAGTGTCCTCACAGTCATGCCGAAAAAAAGCTTCAGGATCTGAAACCCACACTGGCCACGGCACTGGCTCGTGAGCTGGGAGCAGGAGCCTGCTCTTTCCAGTGGCTGTTGCCTTTCTTCTTGTGTTCCTGCGAGGAGCAGAGTTGAGTTTGGTTACAGCTTGTTGACAATCCTGAATTAGGTACGGAGAGTCCCAAGCAGGAGTGAGGGAAAAGTACAGCGTCATTTTACAGTGCCATTTTCTGAGATAACATGGAGGAGAGCCAGGGAGGGGAAGGCCACTGGGTGAAGAGGTGTTTCAGAAGTAAAGATTTGCTTATAAGGTGTTTAAAAGTGCTGGGAGCAAGAGAAAAACTAGATTATCTAGTGGCAGCAGAGTCTTCCCTGGGCCAAGACCTCCATAGTGTGTGGAGGGACCCTGACCCCACTGCCATGCTCTGGAACAGCTTCAAGGATGTTCAACCTTCAACCCTTAAGCTGGGGACACATTTTGAGAGTATTTCCCTTACTCACAGAACAAACCAGGCACCCAGAAAGCCACCCCAGTGCAGGGTGGGGATGTTGTAGGGGTGCAGATGAGGCACTGGTGGAGGAAAACCTGCCAATAATAACAACAATACCAACATTCCTAACAAACCATTGCTGGTCTCTCTCAAAAATACATTTTCTTGAACTGTATTTCCAGCTTGGCAAAGAAAACTAAATTTACTGACATGAATTTCCACAGAGTCATGCCATGAGGAAGGAAGGAAACCAAAAAACACCCAACAAAACAACCACTCCACAAAAAAAAAAAAAAAAGGCTAAAAGAATTTGTTTAAAAAATATCTTCAATAAAAAGAACCAGTACTCTTTTTTCTTTGGAAGGGCCAAAGAGAGAAGGAGGGGAATGGGTGGATAAATAGGAAACTGCTGTGGTGGGTCAGGAAAAGCAGAGCCCAGCATCAAAACCCCTGCGCTGGCTTCATTTCAGTGTGGAAGGCAGGGACAGAAATGTTTTAATCTTGGGTGCTGGGGCTCCAGAAAACCATTCCTTGTGCTGTACAAAAACACATGGATATTCTGTATCTTCCCTGTGACATTTCCCATCCTGGGTAGAGCCCAGGTCTCCGCTCGGCTGCTCCCAAGGGACCAGGGCAGACCCCTGGGCTTCTCCCCACTGGCAGGGCAAGTGTGGGCCAACCATTCAGGGGTCCTGATGCCTATGGGTTCTGCAGGAGGGCAACCCACACCTGCACAGGTGTTTGCCCCATCTCTGAGGCCCCTGATCCAAGAAGGCAGGATGCTCTACATTTAGCGTGACAGCACGTGGTGTTCTGAGGCTGGAGTGGTGCCGATGGGGACTGGTGGGGTAGGCAGCTGTAGGGTACCCCCTGCCCACCCATCAAGAACATCCCCATGGTCCTTTCTGGCCCCTCAGAGCCCTGCCCTCTGCTCCATCTGGATCCAGCAGGAATACAAACAGATTGCAGTGCTGCTCCCCACCCCTTGGGCCACCTAAAACAGACCAAGTGGTGTAAACCTGACAAGTTTTTATATGTACAGAGACGCTTGTCAAACCCCCCTCCCACCCCTCGAGTCCCCCCAATAAAAGCCAACCAAAAGAGCATTTAAAATTAAAAGTAAAAAAAAAAAACAACCAACAACAATCAACCTTCCCCCCCCACCTCAAAAAAAAACCCCCAGCCCAGTCCCCAACTGGGTCTCAGGTGGGAAACGGGGACTTGCCGTGTCCCCAGGTGTGGTGGAGATGGGATAAAGTGACCTCTTCAAAACCGGGTGTGGGGGAGCCAGGCCCCGGGCGTTCTCCTGTGTGCTCCCCCAGCTCGCTCCGGCCAGCGGTGGGGACAGGGCAGGGGTTCAGTAGTACGAGCTGGCCTGGGCTGTGCCTCTGGGGCAGTCCTGGAGTGTGGCCCAGACACCGGGGTGACAGTTCATAGGTAAAAAGCTAAAAACTTCGTGGGGGCTGGCAGGGAGGGTGGCAGAGGTGAGGAGGCACCAAGCTCCCCCTCCCAGCCACTGTGTCCCCACCAGTGTCCCCATGGCCGGTGGGTGCCCTTAGGACTCCGAGGAGGAGTGGGAGACGCTCTGGAGCAGCGATTTGTATATGGCAGAGTTCAGGAAGCGGGGGTAGGAGTCTCTGTGCATCAGCGTGTAGATCTGGAGCTGTGCATCGTCGAAGGTGTGCGAGGACGGCTCCTGCATCTTCCGGTTGATGACCTCCCGCACCCGCGAGTCCAGGCTCACCTGGGTGGCAGGGACAGAAATTGGGGGCTGGGAGACACCTAAGGACAAGCCCCCAGCCCTGGTACCCACCCCTGCACCTGCTCTCCTGGGAAATTGAGAATCAAGACAGCACTACAGCCAGACATGGGAGCACCGTGGTGTGCTCATGGATGACACTGGCTCCTGAATAATACTGGCCCTGGAATCAGTAGGGAGGGCTACAGGGAGGCTCAGGTAGCTCTCTTGGTCCCGCACTGTGTCCCCCAGCTGTGCACAGGGATGTGGGTTGGGGTGCTCCAGCCCTAGGTGCCCGCACTCTGGGGATGCCGCAGCCGGGATGCAGCATTTCCTTGGCCCGATGGTGCCCTCGTGAGGTCTCGGCCCTGCAGCACAACCAGCCCGTGATCCCACGGCCACGTCCTGGGGATTCTGTGGGGCCGGGGCTGCCCTCCCTACTGCTCTTACCCTGCCAAAGTCATCCCCAAAGTGTCACAGGGCTATGGTGGCAGCTGGGACAGAGCCCTCTCCCTAAGAATCCTCCCCAGACCCATTTTAGCCCGAGCCACCCCCTCAGGGGCTGTGCCTCATACCTCCTTGGGAGAGAGGATGGAGATGTAATCCTCGTAGATCATCCTGGCCTTCTCGTCGATGGTGTGCTTGTTGCACTCGGTTTTGAGCTCCTCACAGGCCAGCCAGAAGAGCATGTTCTCCTCGCTGTACTCAGTCCGCAAAAACTCCCGGAAGACGTTGCGTCCTGCCGGGCTCTTCATCAGCTTGTCGAAGGACTGTGCCCAGCCCTGCACCTCCTCCGGCGTGGGTTTGGCGCTGCCAGGTCCGGGAGAAGGCAAGGAGACAGCGTTACAGCCGGCCACAGAGGGCTGCAGGCTCCCCACTGTGTCCCTCCTGCTCATCCCTGGTCCCATCCCACAAGGATGGTGCCCATATCCCCCATGCACAAGCCACGGCTGTTCCTGCTCAGGCTCCAGTGTTATAGAGCTTTCAGAGGTCACTCATGGGGTCTGTCCTGGCTCTGCTCAGCTGGGCTGGAGCAGGGCCCTGCTTTTGGTTTGATTTCCCAAACTGAGATATATTTTGGTGATGGCTTTGAACAGATCCCAAAGGCAGCAAAAGTTCTCTAGCAGAGAGAGAGGCAGCTTTGAGCCAAAAGAGACCATGACTCCTCTCACCTGGGGAGGGAGGGAGGCTGCTCCCCAGCAAAAGCTCATCACCTGCTCAAGCAGGGCAGGTGCAGTCATTATCCATGGATAATTAGCACATCTGACCCTAACCTGGCAGTGCCAGGACTGCACAGAGCACCCATGGCTGGGCTGGGTGAGAGGAGGTCACACTTGCCCCTCAGAGAGTGAGTGCTTGGAGTTGAGCATTTCTGGAGTGGGGTGCTGGCCCATCCCACTCCTCCCTGAGTGTAAATCCACTGTGTCCCATGGTACACAGGCACTGCTGCTGCCTCCACTTCAATGCTGAACCGCCCCCAGAAAATGACCTGTCCCCTCCTCTCCCCCTGGCTGCAAGATGCTCTTGGCAGCAGGTCTAAATGGCAGGATGAGACCCAAAATCTGCTGAGGTTTTTCTGTGCCTCAGTTTCCCTTTGCAAGGGGCCCAAGGGCAGAATTGCAGCAGGCTGCAGCCTGTCGCTTTGGGCTCCCTGTTTCTCAGTGGGAACTGGGGACATGCCACTAGACACATCATCAGGAACCCCTGACCCTCCTCCTGGTGTGCACCCCAGTGGCAGGAGGCAGGGTCGGGGCCATGAGGGGTGGCAGAAGGGTCGGTGCCATGCTGTGCTATGCCATGCTGGCTCTGTCCCCCCATGGCACTGCCCCTGCACTCACCACGCTTCACAGTTAGGGATGGTCTCCAGTTTGGTCTCCCGGGATGCCCTCCATGCTCGTTCCCGGTCCTCGTTCCTAACGGGGAGACAGAAAGGTAGTCAGGGGCGTTGGGGACACCTGCAGACCCTCACCTTGACCCCCGATGAGCCCTTGCCAAAGAATCTCCTCTGTGGGCACCAGCATCCCACACCCTTCCCCTCCCCTCCCCTGCTGCCCTGGTGGCACCCTGGCTCCCTTGTGCAGCGCTGCTGTCGCCATGTGAGGGTGTCCCTGTGCCCTGGCACTGCCATGGCCCTGCTCCCGCTCCACCACCCGGGCCATGTGCCAGGGCCATGTGCCAGGGATGTGTGCCAGGACTGAACCGAGCCGAAGTGGCCACAGCAGCCGGCAGAGGTCAGTGCTGGATCGGCCCACGGCAAAGCTTTCGTGAACTGTCACACCAATAAATAAACAAAGGTTTATTGGTGACACCCCCAGCACCGGTCCAGTCCAGAGGAAGATTGTGTGATGCAGGTGCTGGGAAGGGGGGATGCCAGTGTTCCCTGTCCCCACTGTCCCTCACCCCCAGGGGTGCCAGTGGCACAAACAGAGAGCAGCCATCAGCCAACTTCCCTTGGGCCCTTGAATTTTGGCGCCCGGCGCTGACCGCAGCCCTTCCTGCTTGCGACACCGTCCCTTGCTGCTCGCACAGGACTGACTGTGCAAACCTCTGCCCCAGCGTGGGCGGCTGGGGTGGGCGAAGCTGCAGGCATGTCCCTGCCTGTGCCACCCCCAGGGCTTGCTGCCTGGTGGGCTGGGTCCCAGTGTGGCTGCCACCCAGCACCGCTTGCTCTGAGAACAGGATTCAGGAGGGATATCTGACCCATCTCCGGGATTCTGTCCCATCTCTGCTCTTGGGCTCTTGGAGAGATGGAGGAGAGACACAGGGGAGGAACACCATGCCCATGGCTGAATGCCACCGAGTCCAGGGCAGCGTTCAGGAAGGAGATGCACAGGGCTCAGCTCCAGGGTTTGTTGCTCCTCCAAGCTTGCAGCACTTGGTGGCTGTAAAGCCCAGAGCTGCTGCAAAGCCTGGAGCCATCAGCAATCTCTGAACAAACAGATGCTGAGGATGAAGAGCAGATGGGCTCTCCAAAATCTGGGCTATCCAGAGAACAAGGAGCTGGGAATCCTCAGTGAGGACAGGAGGTGCAGCTGGAGGCAAGCAGCTGGTTATGTCCTTGGCTTTGGGTAGTGCTGGGAGAGCAGGGTTGGACGCTGCACCCGCTGCTCCAAGGCAGAGCTTCCCACAGGGCTCACATGGACTATGACCATCCTTCCCTGGAGACCACCAGTGCAGCACCAGGGCATCCCACTGCTGCTTTCTGCTCTAGGTATTCTAAAAGATTTGGCTGATGGACAGGAGTCATGGTGCACCCAGGCTCAGCTCAGGCTCACTGGGCTCTGTGCTGGGGAGAGCCCCATGTTATGGCTCCATTGATGCCCATCTGCTCCAGGGCACCTGGAGCTTACACTTGCCTAACCACATGTCTATTCTGCTCTCAACTCCCAACCCAATGAGCACATAAGTGGTCTGGAGGCTCAGCTTAGGGAGTGGGACTGGCTCCAGCCCAGCTGCCCTCCTACACCCACTGCCCGTGGCATGGGTGCTACAGCTGCACCACAGGGCTGCAGAGAACCCAGCCATGGGGGCTGCTGTGGGACCCCATCTCTCCCAGACTTGGCTGTCTGCTCAGGAGCAGCCATATCCAAGCACTCAGTGCTGCACAAAGCGCAGAGGAGAAGCAACACACATGTGACTCCTGCATCCCTGGAAAACCTCCTGCCCTGGAGCAACCTGGGCTAGTGGAAAATGTCCCTGCCCATGGCACAGGGTTGGAACTGGATGATCTTTAAGAAGCCTTCCAACCTAAGCCTTTCCATGATTTTATGATCACTGCTGCCTGTGGGGCCCTTGAATTAAGGATGATGAGGTGTGTGGGTGATGGCCACTGACCAGGGCGGGCGGTGGGACGTACCATGAGCAGCTGCAGCAGCAGCACCAGCAGAAGCAGCAGGCATTGGGGCGGTGGTTGCTGGCGGGTTGCACCGTTGTCGGAGAAGTCTCATGCCGGGACATCGGAAGGGGTGTCTCTGCGGACGCGGGTCCTGCGTACTGAAAGGCAGGAGGGCAGGGAGCAGGTGAGTGAGCTGCCAACAATCATCCCCCCACCATGTGCATGCACACAGAGATACACGGGGGACCCCTGAGCAGCGACTTGCTGTGATTCAGTTTTGGCTCCTGCTTGCCACCCCGGCCCCGGGTCAGTCACTCCTCACCTGCGTCCCAGCCTCATACACGGTGGACGGAGTTGGGTCAACCTGCTCCAGGGGTTGTTCTGCCGCTCTCTGCTCCTCCCAGCCCGCGGGCGAGCCCTGCCGAGACCCCCCGGCTAATGTCCCTGCCGCCTCCTGGATGGAGCCTGCGGGGAGAGGAATCACGGTACTTTAGTGGAATCCCCAGCTTCAAGCGGCTCAGGGGGCTGCTCCGTGCCAAGGAAAGCCCTGGTGGCAAGCTAGGGCATGGCAGCAGGCAAAGTGCAAGAAAAGGAAGTGAGAAGGAAAGTAGAAGAGGAAACACGTCGAGAGATGCTTTGCCAGCCCCCTGCCTTGCCCGGGATTCCCCCCCACGCTTTGGGGATGCTGTGGGGCTCACTGCAGGCAGCAATGGGGTGGGCAGGGTGCAGGGCTCAGTGCTGACCTTGCACACCCCTGGCCATGGCCTGTGCTGTGGGGAAGCATGGCTGGACCTCCCGGTGCCTTCGGGCATGGGATGGGGAAGTCGAAGCTGCTCCACATCATGTGAGTGGAAGGAAATCAGGGGGTGGCGGGAGTTTTCACAGCTCCTGGTGCTAAACCAAACCCCATCCCATGCCACTTGTCTGTCTCTGCCTGCACCACTGGCTCAGCCTGGAGCAGGGATGCTCCTGGGCAGGAGCAATGCTGGGTGCTGGGCACAGCACCCACGTCCACGTGTCCACGTGGGCAGTGGTGAGGACACTGACACAGCTGGTGCTGCCTCCCTGTGCCCTGCCAAGGGTGATGGGCAGCAATCACAGTCCTTCCCCTGTCAGAAGAAAGGAATGGGAGCAGGGGCAGCAGGCAGGCAGAGCCCCTGGACACCTCAGCCCCAGCATTCCCACCTCAATCTGCCCCAGGTCTCATCACCTCAGGTCTGAGTTCTGCTGTGGACTGAGCAAGGGGACAGAGCCAGGGTCTGGGTGCCAGCTGGGATCAGAGCTGTCCCCAGAGCCCCCCACTAAGCCCTGGCAGAGTAGCCACCCCGCCTCCAGCACAGCCATCGTCCAACAGCGCTTTCCTGGGCCCTTGCAAACTCTCCCACTGTCCCAGCACTCCCGTAGGAACGAAAAAGGAGAGAGTCTGTGTTTCACTCCCAATTGTCCCTATTTATAGCCCTGAGTGCTGGCAGGATGGCTGTGACCTTGTCACCCGGTTGAGCAGCAGCTCTGCTCCCTCTCACACTGTGCTGCCCTTGGGTCCATTTAATAACCCCCCACTTTGTCCCTTTCCTTTGCTTCACCTGAACTGACCATCTTCCCCTCCTGGTGCCCCTCTTCCCGCTGCCCACCCACACCCCACAGCTCACCCCATGGCACTCGTTGCTGCCGGAGGCTGCGGCACCAATGACAGCAACTGGTGTCGAGACTGTGGGAATGGGACAAGCAGGAGGAAAAACCACAGGCTGGAAAAACCCTGCTTCTTCACAGCCCACCCTGGCTCTGCCACGGCCCTTGGGTGTGGAATGGGTGGACTGGAGGTGACCAAAGGACAGGGATATGAGGACAGCATGTAGTTTTACTCTGGGGAGAGTCCCAGGTCCTCCACTTCACTCCTTGGCTGGAGCTGATCTGCAAAGTGGCTGAGCCAACACACCCTGGAGAAGCAGCAGGATGGGGTGGCATCCCTCCCCATGGAGGCTCCCCTCCCCATGCCACAGGGTGCATTCAGTACCCAGCCAGGAGCAGAATCAGCTCGCTGCCCATCCTGGATGCCATGGCACACACCCAGGGCAATCTCGGCTGTGTGGGCTGCACCACAGGGAACAGAGAGAAGGGAGCTGTGGGGCTTCAAAGGAGCCCTGGCCCATGGCACCAAGAGGGGATGCTGGTGTGATCCTTGTTGGCATTGCCAGCACATTCTGACTGGCACTGAAGGGCACTGCCATCATGCTCCAGATTTGCAGGGATAGTTTCCCAGCACTGGGAACCCCTTGATGCCCCAACACACCCCACCTCACCAGGCTGCAAAGGGCTGTGTGCCATGGGGCTGTTACCAGCTGCCCCAGTGCCAGGCATTGCTGTGGGGCTGCTGGGGCCAGCAGATAGGGAAGTCCTGGTGGGTGGCGGAGCCTGTGAGTGCCAGAGGGAAGGCGAGGGCATGCGCGCGAGGCTGCAAAAAGAGGAAGGATGACAAAAAGGGGACTGTTTCCCCACAGAGAGAAGAGACGCCCCAAAAGTCGCCTTCACTGAGCTCCTTGAGCCCACCATAAGCCTGGGAGTCCCTGTGTGCTGGGTGTCCCTGGGATGTCCTCATGTGCCTGGGACATCCCCATGAGTCTGGCATCACGCTGTCCTGTGGCCAAATGGAGAGGGGACCCCCACACACAGTCAGACAAGAAGAATGCTCCCTAAAATCACCTTCAAAGAGAAATCTCCCCTTCCACCAGGCCTTGCCAAGCTGCCAGGACAGCCCCGGCCCATGCACCTGCACACAAAGCACCCTGTGCCCTGCTCACCCCAGGCAAAGCAGATGCCAAAATCACCCCATGCCAGCTGCAGTGGGAGCCGTGGCATCATGATGTCCCCACAGGCCACACCAAAGTGATGGCAAATACTCGCCTTGGGGATGATACCTCTCCATGCACTCCACTTTCCTTGAGCTCTCTGGCAAGGGATGAAGCCCTGAGCAGTGTTGCACCCCCCTTCAGCCATCCCCACCTCTGCAGAGTGGGGCACAAACCAGTGCCCACCCCAGTGCAGCGGCACGCCCAGTACAGCCTGCATTGACCCCCAGTGCACCCACCGACCCTGTGCTGGGAGGGCTGGGCGGTGTGGGGGTGGACCCTCTGTGCCATGTCCGTACCTGCAGCCTGGCCATCATGTGGTGGCGGTGGGTGCCAGCCAGGGTGACCCCGGCCAGCTCAGGGGGTGTGCAGCATTTCCAGGAGCGCTGCGTCTGTGGGCAAGGAGGTGGGGGAGAAAAGAAGAGAGAAAGAGAAAAGAAAAGCGGCCGAACACATCCTCTCACAGGAAAGGGAGTGGTAAGGGAAGTGGCAAACTCAACTGAAGAGTTCAGGCCTTTTTTGGGAAAGCCCCGGCCCGGCCCAGCTGCTCTCCTTGCTGCTCCATCACAGGGCTGGCTGCTCTGACGGGGCAGAAGCAGGGCACAGAGGGTCCCACCAGCAGCTGGGCCAGTCCAGCCTCCTTCTTCCAGGTCAGCATACTGCTTCCCAGACCTTGGTTGGATCTGGTGACTGCTGCAGGCACAAGGGCTCCCCAGCCAGGACTGGCACTGATGGCAGCATCTCAAATTCAGCCTGGGCACTCTGGTGCTGGAACAACCCCTTGGCCAAGGAAGCAACTCTGCTGAGGAGTGACAGGATAAGTCCCCAGGGTGGGCATGGGTTGGTTCTCGGTGACCAGCTGAGGCCACTTCCAAGCAATGGTGCTTTCCACCACGCTGTGTCCCTCGGTGCCTCCAGGGCTCTGGTGCTGCCCGCGGGGCACAGACACCAGCAGCGAGGTGGGCAGTGAGGGAAAAAGCCTGTGCCCGAGGGTGGGCTGAGTCAGAGCCGCCAGCGGTGCCTCCCGGCAGCATCGTCTGTGTAAGGTGGGATGTGCCAGCCTGCCGCACAGAGAGCAGCCCTGCTCCCTCCGCCAAGAGTGACTCACAAACAAAGTTGTTTGGTTTTTTTCCTCTTCAGAAGAAAAAAGAAACAGAAGAGAGAGAGAGAGAAATCAGACGCCCAACCTCCGTTTTTTTGATTAAATTCACCCTCAGCACTGCTGTGGGCAGAGGAGGTTCCAGCCCCGGCACACACCAGAGACCGACATCACTTGTGGTCTCTGCTGGTGGCTGCCCCTCACTCGCGTGGTCTCACCGCAGGTGGAAAAGGGGAGAAAAGGTGAGAAAGAGGGAGGGGGATGACGGCACTCCCCCTCCACGCTCCCCCGGGACCGTGGCATGTGCCCATTATCAGCTCATCCCAGCGCTCAGTCGCTTCCCTCGCCTTCCCCGGGACCCGGGCTGTTATCTCCTCTCTTGTGAAGTCTGCACACCCTGGCACCCAAAACCCAGCGCGGCTGTGCTGCTGCTGTGCCCATCCCCATCCGGATAGAAACCTTCTCATCACCCAAAAGTCACCCTCTGCTTCGGCAGCACCTTCCTCTGCCTCTGCTCCGGGGACTCAGCTGGGCTTTGCTTCTCTGGGCACCTGAACCTCATTTATTTCTCGGATGGTTTTCCAGGATTCCATTTTCTGAGAGCTGGGGGCTACCAGAATGCAGCCACCCTCCCATGGGGAAGCCCCTGGGACCCCCATCTCACCAGCACCGCGGGTATTTTTGTTCTCTGGCCACCTCTGGCCACTGCCCACCCCAGAAGGGACCTTCCCTTCATATTTTATAGGTCAAAACTAGGACGGCAGCTTCTAGTTTGGGAAGCTCGAAGAAATGATCACCCAGGGATCATTTGGGTGGGGGTGATGCACAAAGCCCCCAGTGCCGGCGGGGTCACCATCCCTGCCCAAGTCCTTGTCGCAGGCCAGTGATGCCTCAGTGGGAAGCAGCCCTGGATCCAGCCCCTCTCCATGCCTCAGAGAAGCTGCAAACACCCGTCACCTGCGAGACCGGCCACGCTGGATCAGCGTAAGGAGAGTTTGGCAGCTCCGGCCGCCCGCGCACCGCTGGATTCTCCAGTGTCTAGTAAGGGCTCAGCCCAGCCCGCAGCTTCCCCACCCCCTCCCTGGCACCCTCCCAGGAGGTCCCAGCACCTCTGATCTCTGCCAAATTTGGCTGAAACCGGCCACCGAGTGCAAACAGAGGCGAGGCAGCCCAGCAGGCAGCTGGAGTGGGTCACAGGGGGCTGGCACCCCCTCCCCGACCCTTCTGCTGGGGTTATCCCTTGGGTAACCACTGAGGCACCACCGCTGAGCCCCACAGCTGCCTCCCGCCCCCGCAGCCTGTCCCAGCCACCTGCCAGCAGCACAGGAAGTTTTAGGAGTTATTTTAAGACCTGGCTTTCACCCCCCTTCTCCCCCCCCCCCCCGCCCCAATCTTTAAAAGATTAAAGAGGTTGAGGGCTTGAGCCCCTTGGCTCTGTGGGATGCGGTTGGGCTGATGCCATGGAAGTGCCAGTGATCCCAACCGTGGCTGGGTGGGCTCCCCGGATCCTGCTGGGATGAGGGGTGGGTGATGCTCATGTGTCTGAACCCTGCCATGTCCCCACTGCCCTGCAAGCGCGTGGCACTCATAAGGTCACAGATGTGCCTGCGCACGTGGGAGAGGCGGTGGCAGACAGGGGATACCTTTGGGGAGATCACCTGCCCTGCAGTGATCCTTCTGCCATTCCCAAAGACTGAGAAGGCTGGTTCTGCCAATGGGAACTGCAAGATGCTGCAAAGCATCCCAACACCTCTCTGGTCCTTCACACCACGAGGGCTGACAGCCCCATGGGCACCCCTCCTGCCAGGATGAGGATAATGCTGGGGTCCTTCTGCAGACCAGCCATCTCCTCTGCTCCCAGTGTATTTGTTCCTGAGCATCTCCAAGTCAAATCCAACCACAAGCCCTCCAAAAAGGACCACATGAACCTCTCCAGCACCTGCTGGGAAGATGAGAATGGACCCATGGCTCTGCCCTGGCACAGTGGCTGCTGGGTAGCACAATGGGCACCACACTGCCAGTGCCCACCCCCCGACCCCAACTTTTGCACTAAAACAGAGTTAATTATTTTATAGCATAAAAATAGCACCCGCACCAATCAGCTGGGGGATTTAATAAAGCAAGTCCTGACAACTGTGTTTCTATTAGTAGAGGTATTGTGGTGTTAAGGCAGACGCCTGTTCTGCCTTCAGTAATGATCCATGGGGAAGGGGAAGAGAGATCAGTGATCAATACTCAGCAGGGGCTAAACAGTCTGGAGGGAGCTTGGTGGCTGATGGGAGGGAAGAGGAGAGGAAAGGGAAGGATATGGCACTAGCATAGCCAGGATGAGAGCTGAGCCAAGTCGCTGGTGGGGTGCTCCTGGTCCGCAGGGTGCTGCCAGACCAGGACCTGCTTTTCCCAATATCAGCACATGCCAGTGTGGGCAGCATCATGACCACCTGGGACCATGGGATAGTGGTAATTTGGGAGATGAGGGTGCTAGGAGGGTTGCTAGGATGTCCGAGAATAAGAGGAGGAATTGCACCTTTCGAGGAATCAGATGGACAATCAAGGCGGGATCAAGATGGAAAGGAAGGGCACTGCATCACAGGGATCAAAGGGCTTGCTTACCATGGCTCTGAAAGCTCCCAATGCAACTGAGGGGTGATTTCCCTCCCAAGCCCTGGCACGAGACCAAACCCCATCAGCTGCATCCAGAACCCTACATGGGAGACGCTGCCTGGGAACAAGGTGGTTTGGGAGCCTGTGCTGGCACGGGCAGGAGGTGGGTCCAATCATGCCAAAGACAGGTCTGGCCCTGCTCTCCAGCCACGCTCCCTGCCCAAAGCGTGGCCTTGCATAGCATTGATGTGGTCAGGGCAGGGCTGAGCCCAGCAGCTGGCTCAACCAGCAGTGGGACTGGCCAGGCTGGGGCCACACCAGCTGGACAGCTGGGGACAAGGGGGAGCACTCCCCAAATGCTGCACCCCAGAGCATTTGCCTGCCACAATTTATTCATCTGGGCAGCTGCAGGTGCTGCTGTCTGCATGCTGCCAGCCCTGATGGATGCCTTCTGAGATCTGGCTTCAGGCAAATGTCACTCCACGCTGGTGACTGCCTAGGCCCAGCCCCAGTGCCACCATGGGTCCCTGGACCAGAGCCAGCAGAGCTGAGCTTTCACTTGCACCAGTATAACCTCCTCCCACATCAGACTTTGGGCCTATGTAAAAACCATAAGGGACTGCAGAATGAGCCTCCCAGGAGACCATTCTGTAGGCAAATACCCAGGGCAAGGGGGATCTGGTGATCCGATGCCCTGTCCAAGTTCTGGAGCATCCCAAGGGTCACAAGTGACCCCTGTGGTCACAGTGCCAGGACAGCAGTGAGGCTCTGCCCTGCCCCAGCCATGAGAAGCAACAAGGAGCACTGCAAACAATTCATGTCCTCTGAGACCGGCTGCCCCAGTTCTTTAAACCCCAACTAAAGGGGAAGATTGATGGCAGGGTTCAGCTTCATCACCCCAGGGAGGAGCTGGCAGTGTGGAGAGGAAGGAAGCACTGTCACCCTGTGTGGCCCCATGCCACAGAGGTGGCCTCTGGCCCCGGGGCAGTGCCAGGCAGTGCAGCTGCTGCATCCCTCTGCTGCCAGACAGAGCTCCAGAAAACAGCTGTGGTACAGGAGCCTGGCCATGGTGGGTGCCCATCGCAGGCGTTCTGGGCTCACACGGTGAGAAAGGGCCTTGCAGGGGATCTCAGTGAGAGATGCCCTTCCCCGAGCCCCTGGGATGCTGCAGGGCTCGGGAACCATCAGAGGATATAAGCTGCTAACATGGCAATACATTTCACTGGCCCCAAATCCCTTTTGCCAGCTCTCTCCTCATGGAGTGCACCACACCAGGAGCTCAAGCAGCATCTTTCCTTTTTTTTTGTTGTTTTTTTCCAGGCTAGTGTGAAGCTTTCCTTTCCTTTTCCAGGGTTCCTGCCCGCTAATACCAATATGTACCTGTTTGCTCTTTTCCTGCCCTTTGCCCTGAAATGCTGCTTGGGCATTCACCTTCTGTCAAAGGAAACTACAGCTCCAGTTGGGTTCAAGCGCACAGCAGGGGAGGCAACTGGAAAACCCAAGCCCTCACCCCAAACCCCTTTGCTGACCCTCTCTAGACTGAAGCAGCAGTATCTCCAGCTTTGGGAGGGGGCTGCCAGTGCAGCCACAGCCTGACCCCTGCACACAGAGCCATGGCCATGCACAGGGATGCCAGGGGCTCTGCTTCCCCTGTGCCCATCTTGCTGTTGCCCTGGAGTCTCCACAGTGCTTCTGCCTCCAGCACTGGCAAGTGCTGACAAGAGAGACTGGAGCGTGGCAAACATGGGCCCCCAAACTCAGCAGGTCTCCACAGCTGGAGTTAAGAGCCCTCAAAAGGTCAGCCAAGGCTGTTTCCAAGTGGTTAGAGAACTGGAAGGGTGACTTGTTCTAAAACTCGACCATACATTTTCCTGCTGTCAGGAAACCCCCTTTTTTCCATGTCTAAGATGAATGGTAAAGTTAAACCCCAAAGGACTTTGTTGTTGTTTTTGTTGCTGCTCCACCCTCACCCTGGTTAAATCTTTGCTTCCATGAAATGGCCAAGGGCAGGAGGTTTTGCAGGATGGGTGAGTGGCAGAGTGCTCCCCACCCCTCCTGGCAGGGTGGCCAAGGTCCCACAGACCCAGAGGAGCCAAAAGGGTGGGCTGGGGCATCACGCTCAATGTCCACAACAGTGGCCAGAGAGGGGGAAAATCACAGGTAGAAGGTTTTGTTACTGGTCCCCCTTGAAGAAGGAACCCAGTAGATTTCCAGCCAAAAATAATAGAAATAACATAACTCTCCATGCTCCCAGGGAGCGCTTTCGCAGAAGGGTGAAAGGTCGATCAGAACTCCGGGGCTGCTGCCTTGTTTTACACAGCGCTCAGGATCCAGCCGGAGCCAGGATTCTGCCTTCACTATAATTTTCCCCCAAAGCCACCAGTTCCTGCAACCCCAGGTCCCAGCACCTCCCAGGCAGGCTGGGGAGAGTCACAGAGACCTCACCTCATGGCTCATGGACCAGCACAGCCAATGGCTCCTGCAGAGCATACACAGCTGGATACAAGATGTTCTATCCCTGTGAAAAGTTATGGATGTCCTGAAACCCATGGGTGTGGAAGGGAGAGCTGGCAAGCAGAGTTATCTGACTTACCATCACACTGTTGGATGGCTGAGGCAGTGAGGATCTGGGGCTTTCTGCAGGTCCCCTTCCCTGTGCTACATGGGGCGATCCACAGAGAAGCAGCTGGGGAAGGAAATGGGCTGGCTGAGCACAGCACTGATGGGAATGAGCTGAAGGACGTTTGTGTGGTGCTGGTGCAGGACAGCTGGAATAGAGAGATGCCTGTGGGGCTGGATGCCTGTTCCCTGAGCTGTCAGAGCAGGGGCAGTGATGGTACCACAAAGCTGCTTCCCAGTCTGTGACAGGGTGGTTGGAGTCCCTGCAAGTTCAGTTCCTTCCCTTCTCTTCTCACACCACAGAAGATGTCGGACACTCTTCCTCTATCCTGTCCTCTTCACGGGCAAAACCCATGTTGTAACATGTTGGGGGGTGCAAATAACCACTGATAAAGTCCATGCTTTTTTTCTCTCCCCATAATAAGAGGTATGAATAGCTATAAAATAATGTATATAAACAACTGACTTCAGATTCCCCGCTCTCTGAACAGCTTCTGTAATGGAAATGCAGAGAGATGTGCAAATGAATAAGGAACTGAGCAACAGGAAGTATTGGCAAAGATCGTGGGCATTGGATCACTCAGAATCTGCTATTATTCCAGACAACAGCCCAATGTGCCAAACCCTGAGAGCACATGGCATGGCAGTAGTGATGCCTGCTGGCCTTGCTCTGCCCTGGCTGCTCTGCTTTCGGGGTGCTCAGACATGGCCAGGGAGCTGGTGCAGGAACCAATCCAAGGCACAGGAGGAGATGGAGGGGAAAGGCAGGGTGGCCTGCAGGACGGCTCAGGAGTGGCACCAACACCAAGCGCGGCTCTCACCTCCCCTTGAGCTGACTTTCCAAAATTATTTTATCCAGAGAATAAAAATTTGGAACAAAAGAGGAAAAGCCACGGCAGCTCAAGCTCACACTCTGCAGAGGTTGAGGAGTGACACGGCAGCTTCTTTGCCACTCTGGACCTGCTGTTCACAAGAAAGAGCCCTGAGCACTGAGTTCACCCACCCCCTTCACACCAGCCCAGTCATCAATGCTGGAGCCCAAGTCCAGCCTAAAAGTGAGATTAGAACCAAAGCTCAGCAAAACAGGAGAGGTCACACTTCTGGAGGTGGTTGAGATGTGCTGCTCCAGCACCTTGGGCAGACTCAGCACTAACTACCTTGCCAAGGTATTTTTCTCTCTTACCCTCTCTGGGTTCGAGTTGAATTATCTGATTATCTGCCTTTGGTTCCTTCTTTTTTTAATAGAAATATCAAAATGGGCCAGCATCCTGATTGAGTTATATTTGTGTCACTAAACTCCTGCTTCTCCACTAGAATTCTATGAGGTGGAGTTTGTTTAATTGCTGAAGAACATGACTGTATTTTGATTAGTGGCTTGAGTCATTTGTGGGGAAGGGCTGACGCGGAGCAGCTAAAATCCTTGTAGGGAAATCTGATGTGGCACTCTCCCTTGGGAGATATTCTGAAATATGTGCCCACTGGGGCGACCCGTTTTCCCAAAGAAAACCATATCCAACAGGCCAGCAAGTGCCACGGCTTCGCTCATCCAGCATGACACGGGACGAGTGTCTCTACTGATGGGGATGGAGATGCATCCAGAGGGGAATGAACTCCCCTCGCAGCAGGGGAATCCCTCCCACTCGCTTAACACTTTTTGTTTAGTTTCTTAAATAAGGCCATGGATCTGTGCCAGAGCAGCCTCATGGAAGCAGCGGGGAAAGGGAACTTCCCGGGGGAACCTCTCCGTGTCCAGGGATGCAGGCACAGTGATCCGCAGGCAGAGCAGCTCCGGTGGCTGCGCCTGGACCTCTCCATCCCTCGGCCGCGGGAACACGGCGCCAAGTCGTGGAATTCCACGACACCGCCCACGTGATGGGCTCGTGTTGGGTGATGGTTGTATGTCATGCCCCTGTGGGGACTGCCATGTCCTGGACACCACCGAGGCGGGTCCCTCTGGCCAGCTCTTGGCCGTGCTGCTGCTGGAGGACACTGGGGGACCAGAGCTCATGGCTGCCCTGACCTCAGCCAACCTCTCCGAGCTCTGGTGCTCCCTGAGCCCTGGACGGCCAGGTCAGGGCTCCCCACGGCTCTGATGAGGCTCAGCACCCCCTGCGTGGGCGCAAGGGGAGCAGCACGGGCAGGGAGCCTGCCTGGCCGAGTCGCTGTGTGGATGCTCCGGCGCCGCCCTTGCACCCACCTGTGGGTGTAGAAGAGCCGGGGAGGCCTCCGGGGGGATCCTCCCTGCAACCTCCGCCCCGGGCTGGGCAAACCCCGGTGCAGCCGGCCCTGCGGCTGGAGGCTGCCCCCCTCCTTCCCTCTCTCCATCCTCCTCCTCCTCCTCCTCCTCCTCCTCCTCCTCCTTCTCTTGGCAGGAGTCCTGCCCTCCCTCGGGGGGATGCGGCGGGGAGTGCCCCCTCCCTGCTCGGTGCTCGAGGTCCTCCCGCCCCGCCGCCCGGTCCCCACGGAGCATCCCCCGCCCCAGCGCTCGCACACGGGGGCCGGTGACAGGCAGCGGCCGGACACACGGACGCACGGACAGACAGGCACACACACACACCCAGGCAGAGCTCTCTCCATCCTCCGCGGGGCTCGGTGCGCGCGTGTGTGTGTTTGTGTGTGTGTTTGTGTGTGTCTGTGTGTCTGTGTGTCTGTGTGTGCGGGCAGAGCCGTGCGGGAGCCACGATGCCCTGGGCGGGGGCTGGGGGTACATGCAGGGGGAGCGTGCAAAGCGCAGGGGGTGGGCAGAGCGGGGTCCGCCGGGGGAGCCAGGCTGGGCTGGGCACCGTGTGTGTGTGTGTGTGTGTGTGTGTGTGTGTGTGTGTGTGTGTGTGTGTCCCCTCCACCCCGCTCCCACCCGCGGGTACTCACGGGCCGGGCATCCGCACCGCCGCCGCCGCCGCCGGGGCCGCCGCCGCTGGAGCCGCCGGGCGGGGAGCGGAGCGAGAGGGAGCGGCAGCGGGAGCGGCAGCCGGATCGCAGCGGCGGCGGCGGCGGCGGCGGCGGCGGCGGCGGGGGGGGCGGCCCCGCCCCCGCGCCCGCCCCGCCCCCCCCCCCCC
>JAWWTY010000048.1:8054231-8130193 GCA_035222235.1 Margarornis squamiger
GGGCTCCAGGGATCTCCGGCGGTGCGGGGGTCCCTGCGGGCTCCAGGGATCTCCGGCGGTGCGGGGGTCCCTGCGGGCTCCAGGGATCTCCGGCGGTGCGGGGGTCCCTGCGGGTTCCGGGGAGAAGAGCCCGTGTGCGGGGCAGGGAGCGCGGAGCGGACCCACTGCGGGTCGGAGCAGCTTCGGATCAGGAGAGTGGGACAGCCGCGCACGATACCGGGAGCTGCTGTCGCGTTTCTCGGGTACCCGACGGGCACATCCGAAGGGAGATCGCCAGTCTTGGCAGCAAGAGCTGGGCTTTCCATTAGCGTTTGCCCTAATTTTCTGATGGTGTTGCTAGGTGGGCTCAGACCTGGCCAGCAGGACCAGGACAATGACTGGCCTCCTTTGCTTGGCATTGCTGAGGCCAGACCTGAAATCCTGCATTCACTTTTGGGCTCCTGATGGAAAGAATGCCGTTGAGGTGCGGGAGCATGTCCAGAGAAGGAAACAGAGCTGAGGAAGGGGCTGGAGCACAAGTCTGATGAGGTTGAGGGAATGGGGGGGGCTTAGCCTGGAGAAAACGAGGCTCAGGGGAGACCTTCTCACCTGAAAGAAGACTGTTCTCCCAGGTGACAAGAGTCAGGACCAGAGGAAATAACCTCAAGTTGCACTAGGGAAGGTTTAGGTTGGATATCAGGGGCAATTTCTTCACAGAAAGGATTGTCCAGCATTGGAACAAGCTGCCTGAGCAGTGGAGTCACCATCCCTGGAGGGATTTAAAGGAGATGTAGATGTGACACCTGGGGACACAGTTTAGTGGTGAGTTTGGCTGTCCTGGGGTAATGGTTGGACTCAACGATCTAAGAGGATTTTTGCAACCCAAACAATTCTGTTCCAGTCTGATCCTGTGATTCTGAGAAGGTGCTGGCTGAGCAGAGGTGAACATGAGCAGCAGGGAGCTTCGAATACAGCACAACGCAAGCGCCTGCTGAGCTTGTTTTCCTCTTCAAAGAAAAGAAGTCCAATAATTCCAGGCAGGATGCTCAGGAACAGGGAGCCTCTTTTGATGAATATCTGAGAGGAGTCAGCCTGTGTCAGGACTGAGATACAGCAAGACTCCCAACAGACCTGCAAAGCACTATTTGATGGAGAAATCCTGTCAACAGTTGCTTAGTCCCATCTCCAAAGTGTTCTGCTGTATCAGCCTGGCTGCAGCAGCAGAATGGGTGTTTCCAGGGTGTTTGCAGCTTGTGTACTCATTGAGAGGCTGGCAGGTGATGAAACTGGATAGATGGAGGCTGCAGAGATGTTTTGCTTTAGGAAAGCCTCTTTCTCCCATTGGCTCTCTGGGATTTTTAAAGCTTTTCAAGAAGCAGAGTGTATTTGAACTGCAGCAACCAGAAGAGATGTATCTGGGATTGGGATGTGAGTAAGCAAAAGCACTTGAGCTACTGCAGCCTATGTGTGAGGTAGAGGAAGCAACTCTGTGCTGTCAGCTCACAGGAGTTACTTGCCAGAGCTGAGATTGTAATGGTTGTCTTCATCCTTTCCCTGAATATCCATCTCCTCTGCTGAGGGCACATGAGGACACGGTGAGGTGATGGTCTTGTGTGTGCACAGGAGCTGGCACGTGTGGGTGCAGGAGGCAGAGCTGCTCTGGAGCATAAATCCACCCTGTAAATCTCAGTTGTGGAGCTGTCTTTGCACAATACCTGGTTTGAGCTGTGCAGTCTCATCACAGCTAATTTATTCCATTTTGAGAAATACCTGAGCACCCTTTGTAGCCTTTATTTATTCTTTTAAAACCTCAGACCTTCCTGGGGAATGTCAGAGCCACATTTCCCATCCTGATCTCTACCTTAGTTATCAGGTGTGCTACAAACCTGCGTATCTCTCTGGCTCCCTGTGGCTGCTCACATGCTGACTTAAGAGTCATTCTGGTTGGGGTCATGTCTTTTCCACAGGAGCCTGAAGTGCAAAGATTGTCTCTCCTGTACTCAAGCTTGAAGATAAAGCAACAGCTTGACGTTCTGGGGTGTTGCTCTCCACAGGTCATAGAGCAAAGTTTAAAAGGGGATTTTGAACTACCAGGAACAGCACAGCTCCAAATTCTATCACATTTAGAAGGAAAAAGGTCGATTATTTTGATTTCCTAACGTACCTAATGTTCTTCCAAATTCTTCTCTTTATATTTTGTTTTTAACCCTTTGGCCAGTTTTATCAGAAAACTGACACTAGTCAGAGCTCAGTTCCTGCCACTACAAACAGCTGGGCAAAAAATGACCTTGCTAGGGCTGCAACTGTGAGAAAAACCAACACACGCTGTCAGACCTTATTAGACACCAGAGAATCCACATGGAGCTGACATTTGATCGATGCCCAAACCGTGGGAAAAGCTTCAGTCGGTTTGTGCCCTCTCAGGCACCCAGGTCAGTCCCCCAAGAGACGCCAGCCTGCTGAAAGCCAGACTCTGCAAATTCTGCAGAGCTGTTTGTTTGCTTTTGCAGTGCCAAGCTGCAAGGGGGTGGGCAGGGAAAAGGAGCCTAGCACAAGTCTTGGCCTAAAGGGCTAATGCTGGTGTTCCTAAGCCACCACCAGGATGGGACTAAAGGCCCCAAAGCCAGCCTGTGGTGGTGTAGAGATGCCCTCTTTGAAGGAATCACTGGAAATTATCATCTCTGCTGCTGAGTGGCACAAGCTGATAGTGTCTTGGAGGGCACTAAACCCCATATTACCATTATGGTTCTCACCAGAGCCTCTTGGTGAGCTACAGACTTTGTCTCGAACTCTCATCAGTGTTTGAGAGGTGGCTGAACACCTGTTATGAATTATGTCAGAAAGAAGTTGGAAGTGGTGACAATAAGGACAAAACTGAGGTGGCTGGACTCCTCTGGTTACTTTTGGCTGAAATTAAGGCAGGCATAGGAGATCTGGGCAGCTGTGCCCTTTCCCTGACCACAGGATGGACAATGGAAAAAATTGGACCAAATCCAGCCTGTTCCAATCTATGACTGCTCTGATAGTTCAAAAACATCTTTGACTTTTTAAAATGAAGAAGGAGTTGAGAGACACTTCAGAGACCTTCCACCTGTAAAACCAGGCACATTTGGTCTAGCCCCTGTGCAAAAGTTCACAGGCAGGTGGAACAGCTCCTGCAGGTGATACTGATGATAAGAGATGGGAAGAGCATATTTGAGGGGAAGGTTTAAGAAGTCAAGTGTCTTTAATGGAAAGAAAATACTTTGCATAAGAGGGAAGATATTCTCAGCTGGATAATCTACCCCAAGAACTACATTATCCAATTTTTATTCCACTGACATGAAGAGCATCTCTCCATCACTTCCTCCTCTCTAAATCATTTGGTATACACAGTTCATTAGAAATCTGCTCTGTTGAATAGCAAAGTAATGAATCTTCGTGCTTTCCATTTCCTCTGTCTGAACTGGAAAGTGTTTTTCTCACACAATCTCAGTCTTGAGCAGTAATAACAAAACCACAACTTCTGTTGCAGTTCTTTGTTTGCAGGTGGATTCCTGTGTGGACACATCTAAACAGAAGTGTGCATGACCTGCTGACTACAAGACAGCAGACAAAGAAAACAGTGGTTATGAGCATGTGAAGAAATATCATCCTGATATTTCCATTTTAACACAGCAAGGTCCAGGACTCATGGTCAGGAAAAGCCGCTCATGACTTTGAGGTTTCTCACTTATGTGCTAAGCTGAGAACAAATTCATCATGTAGAACAATGATTTTTGTATGTGGTTTTTGGTTTAACACCAAACAATCCCTATTTCTCATCAGTCAGGTGACACTTAAATGGGTAAAGCTTTGATTACAGCCTGATTTACACGCGTGCAATTCCAGAGCAAACACAACTACATTGCAGGATTTATATTTTCATCTTACATCAGTAAGATCCTGTGAGATGATGGAGTAAAGGAGAGCAGGTTGCTGTGCCTGAGGAAATGTTGGCTCAGATGAGAGTTCCCAAATTATATCAGTTGGTAGATTTACTTCAATCCAGGGGAAGAAAGAAGGAAGAATACAGACATTCACTTTCCTGTTGTCTTTCTGTAATGGATGTAGGGCAGAGGCGAGGTATTATTTGACATCCCTGCCCTCTTGAGGTGTTTTCATTACAGATTTAGGAGAGTCAAAAATAAGAGCCTTCTCCCTGCCTTACAATGCCTGGTTCAGTGTGGAAAGCACCATTTCTGAAGGGAAAGGGTTTATTTTTCTCAGTCTTGAATCAGTCTCAGCTTTCCCTGCTGTGAGCTGGAGGAGGAGAGGAGGGCTGTCGGGCTTGTGTGTGAGGATTCATTTCCTCCAGGTCACTAAGAACCATCAGATAAGGTAGCACTGGGGTTCAGCTGCCATGAGCCCAAACTGAATTTGAACCAGAGGCCCCACATGAAGTGCCCTGGGTGTTTTGGGGAGGCACCCCTGCCCTGCTGCTTGTAGCCAACACCCCATCTGCTACTCTTGCTGGAAATGGGTGTCAGGAGAGATCTGAGCCTGTCTGATCTGAGGCCTGCTGGAGTAGAGATCTTCTCACTCCAAGACTTGTCCTGGGGACAGATTTAAAAATATCCCTAAAACAAATTGACTGAGGCATCTCTTTCTGACACACTCCTGGATAAGATGAAAGGAGTTCCTTCCATGCCCCTTTTCTCAGTGATACAGATACAAGCCATGCAGATCTTCTTCTGCTTTGGCGAAGGGAGGGGCAGTTTCCTGTTTTTATACAGAAATTAGATTGATCCAGGATGTCTTTGTGCTGCTGCTGGTCCTGATGCACGCAGAGGGGCTAACAGTGTACGTGGGCTCTGTAAATTTTGCTTTAGATTTCCTGTTCATGCATTTGGCTCTCCTGGCACTGCCCTGTGGGTAGAGTCTCGAGGTTGAGATGTATGGGAGGATCCCTCTGACTGTCCAATGTGGGAGACTCCCAAGCACCACTAAAAACCCTTTCCTGTAAAAATGGGCTCTGCATTTCCAGTTGCCTGTTCCAGGGTGTTTGCAGGTTCCCAGTGCAGGAGCACAGCTCTATCCTGCTCTGACCACGGGACTGTCAGTCCCATAGCGGGGCTGTATCTGGCATTAACATCCCAGGAATCTGCTCCAGGCAGGCAGGAACAAAGTGGAGAGACATGTTTACAATTGCTGGGGGGGAAGCACAGGCAGAGGGGCAGAAACAGCCCAGCATGACAGTCTCACGGTCTAGCTGTCAAGGAATTGGTCTTGGATAAGGAGAAATGGAGAGCAAGCAGTAAATTGGCTTTGCTCAGTGCTTTGGCCACAATTAATAAGGAGGGAACTGGGCAAAGGTACTGTATAATTAAGTTGGCTGATAGCAGAGTTCTGTCCAGAGCAGGAATGTGTTGTAGGCTGTCATGCTATAATTAGCAACATTTTGTTATGGTGGTTTTCCTTCACAAAATGCACTCGGTTAAAGTTACCAGCTCTCCTCAGGGAGAGAGGCACCACGTCCTGATCCTGCATGGTGGAAGAGTCTGGGTCTGTCAGGATAAGGCTTTTCCTCCAAAAACACCCATCTGGAAGACACAGAGTCCCTCTGCCTGGGGTGACCTGTGAGATGGGTGATTTTGCCTGTGAGAAAGCTGGAGCATAGAGAGGTGAAGTGGCTTTCTAAGGTCACCAACTGAGTCATGGGTAAAGCCAGGAATAGAAGGCAGCAGTCAGGCTCCCAGCTGCTGTACCTATGGTTATTTCTGTTTATGCTCTTCACTTCTCTTGCCCATGGTTTACTGAGTGCATTCCAAGAGTAACTTGCCTGCCAAACTTCCTCCCCTTTAAAACCAGAAATGGACAGATAAGATAGTAAAAGAAATCACTTTAACTGCTGGTATGTGCACAAACATACCTGAACCCCATCCAAGTTATCAGCCAGTTTTTTTTAATGCTCTTCTGGGGCAGGAGAAATGCCTCCAGTCTCAAAATGCCTGTGGCAGTTTGCTGGCAGGATGTCAGATGATTTATTTCCTTTCCCTGTGGTCAAAAGGATAAAAAATTTCAAAAGGAAAAAATAAAGAAACATGTTAGACATAGCAAAACCCGGTCAAGTGACTCCACTATAAATCCCATGAAGGCAATGGGAGAATTGTGGCTCTGGGAATTGAAAGTTTAGACTGTAAACCAAAATAAAACTGAAACTCCAAATAAATGCTACATTCTCACCCAATAAATTTTCCCAGAATGCCTCATTTACTTCTCACTGAGGGCCTTGAGACTTCCTTCCAAGGGCCCAGGGCCAGAGTATCTGGGAAGCCCTAAACCAGGGGTAACCATTTGGTTCCTCCTTATTCTTGGCGTAAGCAGAATTAGACTGCTCTCTTAACTGGCGTTCAGAGGCAGCATATAAAAGTTAATTCAGGTGGCAGATCTGACATGAAGTCAGATGGTTACATCAGGTGGAAGCTTGGTAGTGGCATGAGTGTCCAGAAACGCTGTGCTGTGTCTGTATCTCAGTCTGCTGTCTGAGAGCAGGCACTGAGACTGGGGACTTGCATACATTGTGACCTGGGCTTAAGTTACTCAAACTGCCTTTAGTTGTGGATCAGTTAATGGGCTGCCCTTGAGTCCCAGAACAGAATCCCATTGCTTCTTCATTCTTCTTGGCTCTGTCTCTCCACTCTCCTCTGTTTTATTCTTTTTTTCTTTTTTTTTTTTTTCATTTTGCCCTTTATGTTTCTATTTCAATGCTTTTATTGCAGTCTTGTTTTATGGTTCTCTTCAATCCCTGATTGAGAGGTGATGTACTGTGTGAGGCATGCAGAAGCTACTGCTGCTGGCCTGAGTCCCCTGTGAGAGGAGAGAGGTGCCTGGGTCCCCAGACTGTCACCTGAGCCTCAGGCTATGGCCGTGGGGGTTCCTGACAGCAATCTGTGCCATGGAAGCAGGGAGCTGCCTGATCTTTGACCAGGAGGGTTTTAGCATTGTGTGGTTTTCTATGTTTCCTCTGTTCTACTTTGCTGGATTCTTCCCAACCTTCTCCGGAATCTTTGCAGAGGGATCAGACTGGAATAATGTTGGTTTGGTCCCCAGATATGTTGTGTACACAGGCTGTTCATTTCAATGAGGTGACATTCAGAGTGTCCCAGGCATAAAAGCTGACCTCTCTTCTTTGCCCTCTTGGTGATTCCCCAGTGCTACAGCTGATGAGTAGTGTACAAGCTCTCCCTCCTCCTGCCAGCCCTGGCTCTGTGCACTGGAGTTCCAGGTCCTTTCACGGAAATTAACATTTACTTTAAGAACTAAAACAAACAAAAACCAAATAAATCTCCTCACAAAATAAGATCAATAAAAACATAGCCAAGTGCTTTGTTTTGCTTAAAAGACGCATCTTTGTACATATCCACTTGTGTGTTGCCAAGTTTTGGAAATCAGCAAAGGCTGACATTGTTTACAGCAAATTAAAGACCCTCTGGAGACACTCTGTCTTGCTTTCCAGTGTAGCCTCAGGCTGGGGGAGGGAAGCAGTTGGACAGTAGCATAGAAGAAACCCTGTTCCACTGTTGCTAACTATAGCATTAATTTCGGAGTCATAAATAACTTCAGTACCATGGTTACTGCACTAGCCAAGTATGATATCATTTAGTTTAGGATTAGGGGAAAATATCTTCCTTGAGGCTGTGGGTTCTAAAATAAGCAACTTTTCCAGTATGAGTTTTCTCCCAAAGACTACACAAACTCCAGCCTGTGGCCGTAAATTAGAGGGATTACTTTGGTAAAACTGACTGGATGAAAAGTGTCAGCAGGTAAAACAGCTCAGAAAGTAGATTCTTCCAAGTCTCTCAGTGAATGATAGCCTGGCACTCCATCAGTTTTCTTAGAAAACAGCACCTTCCGGGAATGAGAGCAAGTGTAGTCTTTCCAACCTAAGTTCTGCAGTGTGGGGATGTGGAGAAAAAGGTCCCTGCAGGAGTCAGATGCCACTAATGAGCATTATAAAGATGGATTGAGGGGTCAGCACTGACAGTTCCCGTGGCTGTGAGGACAACAGCAGAGGAGCTGCACGAGCAAATGACAGCTCATGTGCATCCATTGGCTCAGACGAGAAAACAGCTGGGATGTTTGTATTACAAAATTTACACACAATTACGTACACACACAAATCTGTAGGACCTTGGGAGCAACTGTGAGAAGGTGTTGAGAGAGAGATCCTGAATATGTATTACATATAGTACAACACTACCATGGTTTGCAACAAGGACTCAAATGGGGTAATGGTCTCTCATAAAAAGTGAAAATTTTATGGAGAAACACTTTAAGCACAGCAAAAATGGTTATAGGTTGATGATACAGGAAACCTGGCTCTAGGCCTCCTGGGTACAAAATGCTAGACCACACAACCCAAAGCACTGATCCCATTCAAAATTGTTCAAGAAGTTATGACATGAAGTCTGTATTGGTAGGCTTTATGCCAAGTTAGATATTGTCTTTCTTCCTGCTGCCGGCCAAGAGCCAGCACAAACGCCGTGTTATGTGCTCTGGCTAATTCAACAGAAACGTCTTTGTGTGCTCAGGCATGATCTGGATTGAATTTGTCCTGCTAAGTGATCCAGTAGTGCTCAAACCTGGTATAAGGGACCATAGCATTGTGGTACAAACTTCCATTTCAAATTTCATTTCTTCTCTAATGTAAGGAAAGAGAATTTTGCCCCACACAAACATCTATGGTAATCATTGAAATGTTTCCCCTCGGTTTAATGCCATTTCACAACATGGATAAGAGGGTGTCCTCACATGAAAAGCAGTGGATAAACTTGAACACGGAGTGAAAAATGAAATGTACTTTTTATTTCTGCTCTTCCTGGTTCTAATTACACAGAGAACATCTGAAAAGTGACATTTTGGGATAGGCTGAACATGTCTGATTGATACGCTGCATTCATTAGCCCTGCCTCTCACTGCTACAGCCTGATCCCTGCTGAGAGATCCTCTGATGGTTAACTTAGTCCCAGCTCCTGAGAGCAGAATCTCAGGTTTCAAGGTGGTTTTGGGCTTCTGCAGCTCTGAGCAGCCTGGTGACCCTGGCCTCTTTCTTTTGCTCTTTGTCTGTGCTGAGCTTGGCTTCTGAAGTAACTGTTATCCATCACGAAGATGTGGGAGGCCAGCATGGTTTTCATTTTCTCAGCAGTGGGCTCGGTGAATACCACATACCTTGCCCTCTCTTGGGCTGTGTTAAACAGACGGATGCTTTTGGTTTAGGAATAGTCCTCTGTGTGTGTGAGTCTTAAAGTCATCTTCATTTGCAGCTGTGGAAAAAAAGAGAAAAATGACAGGAGAATTATATTTGTGTATGAGGACAGACGCTTTTTGAGTTACCTGGTATGAGTTACATGAAAAAATATAAAGGCCATCTGGCCAAGCAGTGACTAGAAGATGTCAATTGACATTAGTACTAATTTAGGGTGCCAATAGCTTCTTCAGTACAGCCAGTGAATAAAAATGTTGCTGTCAGGCTCAGAAGATGCTTGTGGCTTTGATGCTGACCTGTTCTTTAACCCTTACAAACTCAAATCTTTATCGTTTCTCTTAGTATGCCCATTTTCTCTGCCTGAACTGCAGGATATCTATTCACTGCTGAATAATACAGGACCCTGATCTACACTGGGATTTCTACCACCACATAGGGTGTCACTCTTACAATGACCCAGCCTTATTTCATCAGGGTTATTTAGAGCTTCACTGTTCTGTTCAAATCCTCTGATGTCAGGGAAAAGGGTCAGGTCTGGTCCACTTGAGCTATTTTGCAGGTAGTTGAGCTGCAATATGCCAAACAGTCTAGTCTGTATTTGGGATGGGGCCTGGCTAGTCCAAGGAGCCCTCTCCCCTGCAAGGAGAAACCATCTGCCAGAGCTCTGTGTGCGTCTCTACTTGGAAGCTCCTGGAAGCTATTCTCAAGTGTAGTTTAGAAATATGCAGGCAATTATGTACCACTGCTGTTGTACTAAGACTGCCAGCTGTGGGGTCAGGTTGTCCCCTTTGTTTTCCAGTAATTATTATTTTTAGTTCTGGTTTCATGGGCCCAAAGGTCCTCTGGCTGTGCTCTGTCACAGCTTCAGAGAAGACAGATGGGGCATTACAGACACAGTGTACTTAGTCCCTGCCACTCATGAGATTCAAAGTCCAATTCAGTTGATTAAAGAATATTGTTTTCAAGTTCTGAAAACTGTCTCTGGATGGAAGCAGAATATCTGCAGCAGAAACATAAAAGGAATACTTTTGCCTGAACAGTAAAATGGGAAGATTGTAAATGTTTGGGGATCACAGGGAAAGTCTGCCATGGTGGTGTTTTGTTTCAGTAGCTTGGACCATGTCAGCTTGTCAAGTGCATCCTGAGAGATTTGTAGCCCCCCTCAATTCCAAGAAAGGCTGAGACTGAAACCAAAGTGAAATCCCAGGAAGGAATTGGGCAGGCAGGGGCTGGCTGGAGTAAGTCAGCACAGCTCCCCAGTTCAGAGCAGTGGGAAGCCGGGGCAGGCAGCATTCCTGGAACTGTGGTCCAATCTCAGTCCAAACACTGAGTAACTGTCCCACTGCAGTGTGAGCTGAGGGCACGGGTCAAAGCCATGAGAGGCTGCCATGACCTTGCCAAGTATAAAAAGCCCAAAGATACTCAATGCTGCCTTGCATGTGCTGGTTGCTTCTGGCTGAAAGCAATGGGAAAGGTACAAATCACTGGATATCAATTACTCAGAAGATCAAGAAATCCCAATACATCTGTTGCTCAAAAAGCATCATATATATTCTAACCTTCCCCATGCATTAACCAACTGATCCTTGTCAGAGGTCTGGGAAGATCCCCAGTAGCACAATTCCCATCTTACTGAGGCCACAAATGGTAATTAGCTGACTAAAGATGGCAAACTCAGCACCCATATTAAAACTGGGACTTGGGGAGTTCTTCCACTCCTCCCTTGCTGCTGCTGACACGTACCTGCAGCATTCACAGCAGCTGGGGAGCACTGGCCAGAATCCCAACACTGGGAAACCACAGCTCTTGAATAAAGCCCCATCACACAAACACAGGGGTCTCACACTTAGGATGTTGTGCTGACAGAGAAGCCCAGACAGGCAGGGTTAGGTCAACAATTTCTGAAAACACAGTCTGTGTAAAACAGAAACTACTGTCGAATTTATCTTGTTGCCACTGAAACAGGTTCCTCAGAGTCTTTCCAGTGTTCTAGAATAAATCCTGGTTTCAACCCTCAGTGTAAAACACAGGTGACTGCAGATTAACACAAGGTGGCCAATGACTGCAGGTCAAAATTATACTCAGCGTGGATTAAACAGAGATATTACGGCTAAAATGTGATGAGGTGCCTGCCAGAACTAAAAGACACAGGGAGCATTAATACAAACCCATGGACTGACTCTGGGAGCTGAGGTTGTTTTCACCAAGCCATGTGAACCAAACCTGTCAAGTTTCACACAAAGGGCAGCCTGAGGCATACTTGTTTAGTTCTTAGAAACTGGAATTTGTAATAAATATGTGGCAGCCTGTGGTAACCAGAAACCATTATTATCACAGGAAATGCTGCTGGTCAGGAGGAACAAAAGTGTTTGATTCCCATGGCACGAACAAGCCTTTGAATTTTTCTGTCCAGCACAGATCCTTGGGTTTATTGCACAGGCAATGTTTTTAATAACAACAGAGACTGAGTAAATTGGTTTTACTCTAAACAGACAAGCTGACAAGCCACGGAGAATAACATGTTCAGAGCAGAGGAGTATGGTGGAGTGTAAGCAGTCTGCCTTTGACTCAGCTGGGTTGTCCTTAGAGTCATCTGTACCCTGATGAATGTGACTAGCAGGAAGGTAAATTGATTTAATTTACACATTAATAGAAAAGAAGAAAGTTTAGGGTGTTTAGTCTGTTTATAACAAAACAATGGATTGCAGTTTATCTGAGACTGAAAGAATCTGACTGAGTGTATAGGAGGCTAAATTTCTGCCAAAATTCAGTTTCAAGGGCTTCCAGAAGACACCAACTTATCTCAGCTTAGGATCCACCAAGGCAGTATTAAAGCTGGGTCTTAGGCATTGAGTCAGCAGTTTACGTGCCTGTGGGAGAGAGTGATATCCCAACAACAGTGGGAGTGGTGCATGGTGCATGCAAATCACCCTGAACACATTAGCTCTTCACGGTGGTTATTCGATGAAGATGGAAAGGAAATGAATTTCTTTTTGAAATAAAGCCCAAGATGTTTGTGATTATTAAGAACAGTAAGTGATTTCAGTGGAAAATTAGTTCCTGTGCATGGAACAAAAATTTTGATGTGCTGTATCTTAGAAAATATATTTTGTAACAGAAATAGTGAATCTGGGGGTTTCTATGCTAACAATAATTGCTGGGGTTTTTTTAAATAAAACAACAGAAAGTGAGGAAAAGGATTTTGACTGTAGAGAAAAATACCCTGAATTCTAGGAAAAAAAGGAGAAAAATGAGAAAGAAAAAAAGAAAACCTGTTGGACAAATGCTTTAAAGAGGGGGTTCGTAAGTAGATTTGAGAGAAAAGCTGCTAAAGACAGAAAAAGGCTTTCTATAAATGAGGAGTCCTTTCATCTGTACAGTTCTTACAAAACAATGCAGGAAATCACACAGGATGTGCTGATGAGAGGGAGGAAGTGGTTTTAAGGATGACATTGGAGGCTGCAAGTGGGATGGCAGACGTGTCCAATTCACATGAAGAATTGGTGTTTTCACCAGTTAATGTGCCATGAACTGCTCGTGCCTTCTGTGCCTCAGAGGAGCAGCACATGCTGAGATGAACAACTTGGGGAGCTCCCTTTAAGCCTCTGCGGCCAAACTGTCTCATCATCTCTTGCTTCAGGGTGGTGGTGTTACAAAACCTGTTCAGGAACTGAAACTTTTGAAGTCTTCCTGAGCTGTCTGGTGAAGGCCCCACCTTCTCCGAGTCCTGCTTAACTCAGGACACATCATGTGGGAAGCAGGCAGTGCATGAGAAAGCCTTATTATAGAAACAGGGCAAAGTGCTTGACTCCTGGAGAACTCGAGGCTGCCTTGGCCATTTTTAAGTGGTTACAGTAAACAAGATAATCCATGTTTATGGAGGCCCTCGACATGTTATTTTCCTTTCACTCTTGATGTGGTGTGCAGGTTCAAAGGCACCAGCACAATACCTCTGCCCCCACAGAGGTGCAGGAGGTGGTTTCTCAGCAGACAGCCTTGCGTGACTGCTGTGATTCTGTGTAACTGCAAAGCAAAACAGCTTCAGTTCTAGCCAGTCCTTTGCTACAGATTTGAATACACTTAAAAATAACTGTGAGCACAAATAATCCATAGGGATGCACCTACAGAATTTGTGCACACATTTGTGTATATATATATATATATGTATGTATATTTGCCATATTTTCAGTGAAGGTGTCTGTATGTTTCTGATGGAGTCTAAGTCTGTGCTTCTTTTCTGGTATAGTTAATGTAGCTCAGATTCTTTTCAGCTAATTTATACAGCTTTTAAGCAGTTAAGTTCAGGTCAGTAGCTCCATGAAGCTGAAAAATCTTCAGTTTCTATCAGAGCCCTTGAATAAATCCAAACTCAGTAAAATAGTTGCTCATAAGGCTTGCTCGTAAATGGTTCATTATAATGTTATATTGATGAGTCTGTAACAAAATGCAGGCTCCCACCTCCATGCTGTTTGTTACTTGTGAACAGAAATTCAGGACACTGACTCCACAGCTTAGTCAGAGCCAGTGCAGATGTAGCTCCCTGTTCGTGTGCTTTAAATCTCCAAAAGCAGTGATGCATCTATTCTGTCAACTCCTGCTGCAAAACTGACGTATGTTTTCCTGCTGTCACCTAAGCGTTGGAGGGATGAATATCAGAAGGGGGAAAAACCCACCACTCAGCTGTGTGGCTCAAAGGGTCCCTGCTTCAGTGCCCTCAAGCACATGAAATGTGCTGTGTGCCTTTGCCTTCCAGGAAAAACGTGGCTTCACTTCCTGACTTTTGCAGTGAAGCAAGAAACAGCTTTTTCATCAGTGAGAAAATATTCTGGTCAAGACAAGAAAGAACAAATGTAGTCACATTTTAAATTTTCAATTCATAAAATACAATTGAATTTCAAATATGCTGAAGAATATCCCTAACAAGCATCCACCTGCTATCCCTAATAAGATCCACCTGTTACTTGACTTTTTAGTTTCAAGGTTTCTCCTTGCTGCTGGAAATGGCCTTTGTGAGGGTTATATTCTATAATTGGTTGCACAGGTCAGGCTCTGATGTTTATATAGTCTAGTTTGTATAGGTAAAACAACATAGGTTTACATGATGGTAGAAACGAGACAAATGAGGTCCCTGCTCTACCACCACTCTAATAGTCATCCAAGACCCCTGAGGCCAAGGTTAACCCCACAGATGCCTTTCCTGAGCTACATCCATTCCCTGGGCAGGAGGGTGAAGAGCAAAGGATTGCTTCAGTGCACTGCGCTCCCAGATGGAAAACATTTTTGCAAATGAAGGAAAGATGGATTTCCTGTCAAACACTGTTTCGTAGGCTAGTGAAAAATGCTTCCCAGGACATTCTGGATTGCTGTTGCTTCAGTGTGGATGCAGCCACACATGTTCAATCAGAACACAGGCTTCTGGGGTGAGCATCGTGGCTGCCTCGTCTCCCACAGCTGGTGTCCCACCCCAGGGAAGAAGTCTCAGACTGGAAACTTCTTGCAGGCAGCCTGTGAGGCTCTGGGTATTGCCTGGGTGTGTGGAAGCCCTGTGGCCTCACAGCTTGGCCCTGCGAGAGGATCAGTGTTGAGAAGAGCTCAGCTGCTGTCTGCTCTGTGTGCTCGCCTTAGCAGCCAGGCTTTCAGAGCAGCTCATCTCTTTAGAGACTGAACCGTCAAAAATCTGGGCAGTTGTGTAACAAAAGGAGCTGCCACATGCTAATTCATAGTCATTCAATCTCTAAGAAAAACCACTTAGCAGATCTGGACAAGGACTGAAGCTGATAAGGAAAGAACTCATTAAACTGGTAGAATTGGAGATCTCTTTTAGCCTTCCTCCATCTGTCTTTTGCCACCTGTCACTCACTGTTGTTTCTCTTACTCAGAACAGTGAGTTTGGGGAGCAGAGATTGTGTCTTCCTACATCTTCTGCTTAAGGTTCTTTTAACATTACATAATTACCAATAACACAAAGGGAATAAGGTATGAGAGCGGCAGAAATCCAATTTTTGTGATGCTGCTCTTGACAGCAAAAAGCCCCTTCTAGCTCACAAATCCTTTATAGTAAGTACATCTCCTAAATAAAACATGATAAGACCCAAAAAAATATCAAAACCCAGGAAAGCTCTCTGGAAAACCTCTGTAACTAACATGCTGCTGGAGCCGACCACAGGGACCCTCAAAGGCCCAGCTGTTGACTCAGACAGTGCTAACTCTGCCTGAGAACAATTCTAAGAGCAGAAGTTTAGGTTTAAATACCATATTTCTCATGGACCCTGAAGAAATAGACCTTGAATATATTTATATAGATATAAATGTGGTTTTTTTTTAACAGAGATAGGTCACACATTTATGTGAGATGAGACAAAAACCAGCTCCTTTTTGGACACAGGACCTGTTGCCCCATTTGTAGTGTACCCAGGCTGGGCAGCACTGCTCCTCACCACAGCATATCCTGTGTGGCTCCCCATGCCCTGCTCTCCCCACACACAGATTTCGGGTTTCTTTGAAGGCTAGACACAATAACAGCAGCAGCACCTTTCTAGCCAGCCCATCATGGCTCTGGGGTGAAGCAGGGCCTGGGCTGCCCAAGCCCCAGAGGGATGTTTTCCATGAGGGTTATCCCTCCACTCCCCTCCTCACTCCCCACTCCCCTCCATTGCTTCAGGGCAGTGCAAGGAGCTCTCAGGGCCTTGGCATTGGCAGCATGGGCAGTTCACAGGCATCTTGTTTTTCCTTTTCATGTTACAGCTGGAAGCAAATGGCTTGTCTAGCAGAATCATTACATTTTTTTCTGTTGTTTAAATGCTTTTTTATATGAGGAAAAGGTGTACAGTAAACAGGTACTGAAGCATGTTGTTCATTAGCCTGGTTTTGCTGCCTTTTTTTTTTTTTTTTAATTTATTATGAAGACAAACACTTTCAGGAACTCCATTTTTATTTCCCAGCATCTTTCATTTCTTTTAGCTGGGCATCATCAGCCAAATAGGTATAATAAAACCATGGAAGAAAGCAAATGTACAACAAGGCACTTTACCTGAACAGATGTAGAATTGCACTCATTAAAGAAGCACATTTAGGCATAAAAAGCAGCTCAAAAATCTCCTTTAAGAGCTTCCACGAGGGAAAAAGATTGCTTTGACCTTCAGAGAGTGATGCAATGTGCAAGGTTTATTAATAGTTTTAGCAAGAAAGTACCTATATGGGGGATTGTCTTGCCTTTTATTTGGCTGAATTTGAGTGCCCTTGCCATTTCTCGACTTGCCTGCTGAATACAGTTGATGAAAAACTCCCTACTCTTAGGTAAATGTCTATCAAAAGATTTCTCTGCTCCTCTGATGATGAAGGTAGCACTGTGAATGCTGCAGGACCCTGGGTTTAATCCCTTTCACTGGCTTTACAGAAAGGGAAGGTGGCTCCAAGGGTCTTGATAGCTGTTCTGTGTATGAGAAACACTCTCTGAAGCATGAAGAACCTGGGAAGGTGCCTTGTTGAAGCATCCCCTTGTTTCTTCTTGGGATGTACTTCCTGCCCTCTAGGAGGTTTTCTATAATTAAGATTTTCAAGATCTGCTTTCATGTTTTTCCACACAATTTGTGACAGACGTAATTACTCCTGCTGAGGGTCTTTGAACACCACAGCTCTAAACCATCAGCAGTACATGCCTGTCTCTGCTGACATGACTTTTAAGTGTAAGAATTTCTCCACCTAATGCAAAGATCAGATGAACTGAGAAGTAAAACTGGCACAAGAATGCCACTCTCAGGTCTTGACAGTCACATTTGGTGAGCAGGGCATGGGAAGGTTTTGTGGTGTGACTTTTCAAAGGCAGATAGAGCAGAGATTTGTTTTCCCCTTCCCCACCCCTGGAAGTGTTTAAGGTGGGGTTGGATGAGTCTTGGAGTAACCTGGTCTGGTGGAAAGTGGGGGCATTGGAATGAGATGAACTTTAAGGTCCCATCCAAGCCAAACCATTCTGCGATTCTGTGATTCCATTTTTCTCTGAGTCCTTCCCCACAGTCTCTCCCCCAGCCCAAGTGAGCCTGCCAGTAGAGGGAGTGCGGCACATGAACTCACAAAAATAGGAGCTTGCTAAAAAAAACCCACCCCAAACAAACCCAAACAATTAGCAGAATGATTATGGTCTTTAGCAGAATAAACAGAATAGTCAGAGAAGTCAGAAGCTTTTCCCCAGGCAATAAGATCCAGCTGCAGGCTGGATGGGGAACAGGCACTGCATCTGGCAGCGATCTTGTTCCTCCAGCAGGGACGTCCCCGTGTGTCACACATGGCACTACCACTGCAGGGATGGGCTCTTGTCCCTTTTTTCACCCTCCCTGATAGAGCCACCTCCGTAATTCCCCATCAGAGCACAATGGTTTTAGATGAACCAGAATGGAGCTTCCTCTCCCACAGCGCAGCAAACGCAGGGCACAAGTGCAGGTGATGGGCAGGGTGACAGCATCACAGCTGCTGTGCTGTCCTGCTTGCTCGTGCTCTGGCCATGCTTCAGTTTTTGGCTAGAAGCTGGAAAGTTTGGGGCTTGCCTGAGAGCAGTTCTCCAGACAGTGGGCTGTGCTCAGCATGGGAAGGTGGAAGTGAACCCATCTGTCTTAAAGAGGATGATAAATAAAGACTAATGGGAACTGGAGGTCTTCCCTGGGACTTCATCATTTGTGGTTTTATGCTATTAAAGGACTTCTCCAAAGGTTTGGACAAGTGATGCCCTTGGGAACCTGCCTTACTTGCCATGTTCTCCTTGTGTCTGGGCAAGGGGGAGCAGAGCTTGTAGGCTGTATGGTTGGTTTGCTTTGGGGGCAGCAGCAGGTGGTCCTGCTGAAAGCATTCAGTTCTGGAACTTCTGCTCTCTCCCCACACTCACTGGGGTGAGAGGCAGCTAAATGATTTCTCCCATATCCCTACTGGAATCTGGGTCCTCAACACCAGTTACTGCTTCTGAGGTGTCCCAAAACAGGCCAAGCTGCACATTTAGATTGATCCCTCAATCAGAAGGAGGGGGTAGTTATGGTGGACTCACTTCAGCACAGCTGTGATATAGCCTGGATCTGAATTCGACATCAAACCATTTCTACAGCAGGCTGATCATTAGGAGGAGCTCAGCGTTTGCAGGGTATTTCCATGGGAGCTCTGCAGCCCTTCAAATCCAGAACACTGCTTTCATTGTGGATTAAAAATGTAGTATCCAGCCAAGCTTTGTTAGTTTAGTTTTTAACAGGGATTTAAGCATTTTAAATTCTTTCAAAACTGTAAGAAAGGATCATAATTTAAATTCTCACAGACAGATGTCATGGGGAAAATATGAAGACTATTTAAAGGCAGACTGCCTGCCTGTCCATCTATCTGTCACCTTCTAATCTGCCTGACATGTGCCACCGCCTTTCTCTTTCCAAACACAACGAGGCCAGGTCTGCACAGGCACGTGTGGAGTGACCTGAGATTCCCCAGAGTCCTGTGTGCTCCCTGCCAGCTGCAGCCCAGCTATGGGCATGGGCTGGTGCTGATCACAGAGTCACAGACTGGTTTGGGTTGGAAAGGACCTTAAAGCTCATCTCATTCCAATCCCCTGCCATGGGCAGAGACACCTTCCAATAGACCAGGTTGCTCCAAGTCCTGTCCAACCTGGCCTTGAATAGTTCCAGGGCTGGGGCAGCCACAGCTTCTCTGGGCAGATGCTGATACTCAGCATTGCTGCAGAGTAGCCTGTACCTGCCTAGATCTGGAGATTCAGACTTGCTACGTGGGCAGAGTACCTGCAGATTTGGTGGAGAAGCTCGTCTATCCAAAGCACTCTTCCCTCTGAAGTCAGTGGGAGGGGGGAATACATTTCACTTACCACCAAATAAAGTTTTCTCTCTACTTGTTTGGGAACGAACATGGCATTCACAGGAACTAGATCATTCTTTGGAAACAAGTGACACAGGATGATATTTCACTTTTTTAGGTGACCCGGTTCACTCCCCTGTGGAGAATTAAATGATGCTCAGCCAAATAAATCTCTTACTTGGTCAAGCCTTTCCAGCTGTCCTGCATTGGCTGGGGACTAGTTGCCTTGTATGGGAGCCACAGCTTCAAAAGAACCGGCTCACAGCCTTGCAGATGTTTTTTGGGGAGGCAGGAGGAATCAGCAGCTTGGGTTGACACACACTGATCTAATTCTGGAAGTACAGAGGAGGGCAAAGGCAATGAATGTCTCAGGGATGGCACATCTCACTTCTGAGGCTGGATTTAAAGGCGTGGAAAAAATGTAGTCTGGTTACTTGACTGAAAAAGTTTGGGAAAATTATTTTTAAGGTATTTTTTTGGATAAAAGAACTGGGCCTAATTCTGTCTTAAAAAAACCATCTCGGGACTGGCAGCTGAAACACCCCTTGTGCCAGTGGTGGTTGGAAAGAGAACCTGACTTTATTTGGTGAATTTAATGAGGGGTTGGAGGGTCTGAGCAAGAAAGGTCATTGCAGAAATTCCCAAGTCTCCATCATCACAAGTAGCCATGGCCAAAGGAGCATTTCCAGTAACTGCTCTGGTGGCTTTCTGCAATGAGAAATGAAAATGCTCTTTGCCTTTAGCTTATTGAAAGGTTTTGATTGTGGTACTTGAGTAACATTGAGCAGCAGTAGGCAGCTTGATGGGGCTTAGTAAGGACCAACATCTGGATGAAAAATGCAGATGAGTTTAAATTAGAAACCAGGCAAACATTTTGAATAGTGTGAGATTGAACCACCAGAGCACTCTGCCAAGGGGAATAGGGAGCTTCTTTACCTCTGAATAATTCTGAGTTATGGCTCATGTCTTTTTTGCAGGTGCTTTTATCCATCACATGTTCTTGGGCTCCACACAAAAATAACTCTGAAGGGAGAAAAAATACAGCAGCTTCTTTTGGTCTTAAGGTCTCAGAAAGGTTGGAAAGGACAAGGCACACTGTAAACTTGCCTTGTGTTATCGGGGAAGATAAAATGGTTGTTACAGTCCAGGCGTTGCTGTTGACTCCCTGCCATGCTTTTTTGGCTGAGATCTGTGCCATAATCTCCGCAGCCCATCCTTGGGTGTTGGGAGGGTTAATGGGTGTTTGCAGAGTGCTCTGGGTGAGGAGGGAGGACATCATTTGTTACTGCAGAGATTGGAGACTCCCTGATGTGATTATAACGTGTAGTGGTGGAGGCTATTTTTGTTGTATGTTGTGAATATTTCCTTGTATGGAATCACAAGGAGCTTGCTTGTGGCTTGTAGCTCTGTTGAAAGCTCCAGCAATGAAGTTCCTGATGTCTTTGGCATTCCCAAGTCAGTGCTGTAGGCAGCAGTGTTAATTAGCCTTGGGGGCAAAGCATAATAGTGATGAGATAATGCCTCTGGCCTCTGCTCTTTGCAGAGGGAGAGTACAGAGTACCACAGTCCCCTCTACATCTTAGGACCTGATATCTGGCACCTGGAGTGAGCAATTCCCATGGAAGTGGGAGGAAATTCTTAATTCTTCTTAGCGATCCAGATTGCTGCTCAGCAAATCCCCTCACCACTGGAGCTGCAGATCAGTTAGCTGAAATGGCATTAAAGAGGAAGTCAACCTTTTGCACAGTTTCCTCTTGGAAAGTGAGTGTTACTTCTAATTATAGCGATTGCAATTTTTCAAATGCTCTCCCAGGGACCAGGATGCCAGGGGTGAGGAGGGACAGCTGAAAATGCAGATAAGTTCCTCCTTGTCATTGATTCATGTTAATTATCTGAAACAGGAGCAGAGAGAAACAGTCTCCTACAGTGCTAGCCTGGCTATTCTCCCCACCCTAGTCCTGGTGTTGAGCACAACTGTGTCCCTGATAGGCATCAGCCTTGGTTGCAGAAATGCCTCTCCCGAACTGTGGTTGCTTTTCACAGAAGCTCGGGCAATCTCCTTCTTCCCTATTCCTCCAGCACTTCAGTGCTCTGCCTTCCTTTGGTGGGTTAGAAGCACATTATGAGAGATTTTGTCCCAAGGCCAGACCTTCCTGCAGAAGAGCCACCATTCATGGACGAGTTGAGCCTGCCACCTCCTGGTCACAGTCTCCAGGACTAACCACAGCTTGGAGCATGAAGCCAGGGGGCAAAAGACTTGAGTGCCATGTGCCCTGAGCACCACACGCACCCTTCCTCCTACCCTTGCCTGGAGGGGGAGCAGACATGGCTCTTCCAAGTCCTGAAATCAGGCAGGACGTACTGGAGGAGGAGGCCAAGAAGGTCTCAGTCTCTCCATCACCTCTGCTCTACTGTTCCCAGCCAAGTGGTGACTGAGCTGCTGTGTCACTTCACAGCAGCTCATTTTGGCACTGCCCTGAGATCCCTCTTGCCCCCTCAACCTGACCCCAGAAATCTCTTCACTGGCTCGTGGTTTGTTCTTGTGTCTCCTCTGAGGGCTGTGAGCGTGTGATTCTGTCTGTTTTGCAAAGCTAAGACTGAAGCTCAGCTCTGTTCCCCTTGAAGTGCTGGAGTTTGGTGTACGATGGTTTTAGGACCTGGATTTCTTGTGTTGAGAACACAGATCCAATGGAAAAGAGACAGACATCTGAGGAGGGCCCAAGTAATGCTCTGGAGGCAAGGCTGGGCTGTGGCTGTGGTTGGCTCTGAGCCTTGCCTGGAGCATGTGCCAGTTTTGGCCACCTGTTGTCCCCCTTGATGTCCAACAGCTGAGCTGCTGTTGGAGCCTTGTTTGCCGCAGGAGTCCCTCCTCTGCACCGTGTCTCTGGGTAATCTCATTTCAGCTACACTCAAATACCATCTCTATGGTGATGACTCAGAGGCATGCATCCCTACTCTGGGCTCTCCTCTCCTTGTCCAAATTGATATCTCAGAGGAGCTCTCTGACATCCTGTGAATGTCTCACCATCCGCTCAAGCACAACATGGCCAAATCAGAGCATTTAACCTCCCCTTCTTAGCTCAGTGATTCCCTGAGCTCAGCAATGCCAGGATGCTGCTCTGCTGCCAGAATCTGAAAGCTGTCTTCATCTCATGGCTTCATATCCTGGACACCTCAAAGACTTGCATAACCTTGCAAAGCCTTTCCTAAAGCTAAAACTCTCGCCTTCTCTTTCATCACATTCCCCTCCACTTGCTGCAATATCCCTTTTTGACCTCAACAAACTCGCTGTGGGCCAGCTTGCATCCACTGGGATGCTGCTTCAGGCTTTGCTTCCCACATCTCCTGCCTCATCCCTCTGGGCTGTCCTCATGCCTGCAGCCACCCCCTGCCTCCCCTCACTCGTCACCCATGCACATTATCTGTGCTGGCTGCCAGGGCTGTGTCCTCCTGTTAGATGCTCATTTTATTCACTTTTGAGCTTTTGGGTCAGAGGCAGCTTTTTTTGCTCCTCTTCCACCATCGCTGGAGAATCAAGCTGCTGCATTTCAGCCAAGCTCCTGTTAACTGCACAAATGGGAAAGTATCTTGCCTGTGAGTAGAGAGGAGCCCAACGGATGGACAGGGCAAAGTATTTCCCCAGGGTTTTGTCTGGGATGGGGCTTGAAGGCTGTCTCACTATGCCTGGTGGTACTGGATCAGCAGGCTGAGGGACACAGGGCTGTCACAGGCTGCTGCCAGCAGCTGCATCCCTGCCAACACAGGGTGCCCAGAGTGGGATGAACCACCAAATAGATGGAATTTCAATTGCAAATAAACAGCAATTGACCCCAGCCACAGAGGACTCGGCTTTTTCCTGCAGCTGCAGGGGTGCAGCTACTCCAGAGGCTAACTAAGCCTAAATAAGCCACGAAATGGGGACTGGGCATGGAAGACTGCTGCAGGGGAGTGAGCAGGGGGTAGAGCCTGCATCTGTAAACAGAGCGAGGCTGAGAGGGTGACTTCTGCCCCAGGGTCCAAGCTGGCTGTTGCACTGATGGCCATGGATGAAATGAAGGAATCCCAGGAGCTAGCTGGACTCTCAGCTCTGGGTCCCTCTGTGGGCAACGAAGAAGTTGTTTCCACAAACATGATGTGCTGCAGAACAGCTCTGGACCAGTTTTTTATAAAAGGGACATTTCAGAATCAGGGCAGAGCTGATGCAGCATCCCAGAAAGGTGTTGGTAGAGCACATCCTTGCAGTTTTCCTGCCAGCTGAATATTCATTTAGGCAAGAGCAGAAAGCTGTGATGTGCCTGCTGAGATCTTCAGTGCCTCTGTTTGAAAGCAAAGGCTGCTCTTTTTCCATTAATTTATTGATGCTGGGCTCCAGCCTCATCTCTGTTCCCACAGAAGGATGAAAGCAGCTTCTTGTTCTTTACTGACAGGAGTGAGGCAGGTGTGTGTCAACAGGAGTTTTATGTTGACATGTGAGGAGCTTATTTCTAAAGCAGCTCGTTCCTGGAATCCTTATGCTGGTGCTGATGTGCATCCCCATGCACTGACAGCCCCGGCAGCTCTCCGAGCCCCTGGACTGTGCCCTGTACCTCACTGCAGCTCTCACAAGAGCTGCTTTTCCCACATGAGCCATCCAGATGAAGGATAGTTTTAATGTGGCTGCAGAAGAGGCACATCTACACCTCTTGCATGATTCCTTCTCTTTCCTTATGGGGAAAGGTTCTGTTCAGGAGTATATTGCTTTTTCTAAGATTTAAGGATGGAAACAGCAACAGAATCTTACTACTGCCTTGCTGTGCTCTTTCTCCATTCCCCATATCCTGCCTGCTGGGATTTCTTCACTTTTGCTCAGTCTTCAGTGCTTTTCAGCTATGGCACACCAAAAGCAGTGTCAGGTGTTTGTTTTTCCTGTGAATTCATCCTATGGCCATGGCCTGCCTGGGGTTAAAAATAACTGCTGAGCCCTGGGCAGTTTGCTTTGCAGCACACAGCACAGTTGCTGGGAGACGTGAATCAGTGATGCAATCCCGATTTCAGAGAACTTGACTTTGGGCCACGTGATGCCAGACCAGAAGTCAGTAAAAGTGCTGGATGGGAAATCCCCTTAATGTTCCCAAATCCCCGTAACTTTCCTGCAGTGCCAGCCTGGAGGGATGCTGTGGGTCTGCCCTCCTTCAGACAGGGAAGGGTACCACAGCATGGGCAGGCACTGGTGTGCTCCTCGGCTCAGTTCTGCCTGCCTGGAGTCACCTACACCCCCTGAGGTGCCCTGGTTGAGCAGAGACAGGCTGATTCAAACAAGCCCAAAACAGGATGGAGCTTTCTTGGCTCTTTGATGGTCTGTGCTTGAAGCATCTTTAGTGATCATCTGAATCAACAAGGTCTTCTGATTGTGTCCTGACACATTTACCTCTTCTCTACTAAAAAGGCCTCAGAGCTCATTTTGACTCTCCTGAGCTAAAGGAGAAGTAGGCTAATGGGCTCTCATGTGGTCCCTGGCCTCTCAATGCTCTTCCCTTTCTGAGAAAACAGTAGGGAAGTTTTTGTTATGTTCTCCAACTTCCTAATGCACAATTTGTTGCAGGATATTATGAGGCATTAGCACCTTATTCACACAGGGGGAAGCACTAAGTAAGCAACATTCATCAGTCACAAGAACCAGTTCTGTTGCTCAGGGCATTAGAGTAGAAGAGAACCTGGCTCTTCTGACATGTAACACATGTAATAATAATTAAAAAAGTGAAGTTCCTTGTTAAGCATCACATTATCTTCTAGCAAAGTGTCTTGCAGACTGTGGCTCTCTCATGCTTTACAAGGGAAGAAAGAAACCAGCTTGCTCCAGAACGGCTCCTGCTGGTCCCTGTGCTCTGCTGCTTGTAGGGCAATTTGTGGTGGCCAGAACTGGTTCATAAGGCAGTGTGGGGCTGGATATGGAGAGCTTCTCCCTGTAGTTGGGCACTTGAGTAGACAAGGAAGATCATACAAGGCATGAACAAGGGCTGGGGTACAGCCCTCCATGTGCAGCAAGGGTGGCAAATGCTGCCCAGCAAGGGAGACATGAGCAGGGTTCATCAGGCCACTCACCTTCCAGCCAATGCCACAGACAGTGTGGGATCACAACACTTGAAAAGGGAACCAGATCAAGGAGGGGATCAGAGACATCAGAAAGGGGCCATCAGGGAGGCCAGGCCAAGGGAGGGTCCACAGGTGCTCAGCACAGAAAGCTGGCTCTGCTGTGCTGAGCAGTCCAGGGCTCAGCCCTTGCTGAGTTCACCCTGCCCAAAAATGAAGGTCTTGCTGTTTCCACTGAAATTAATCCTTATGGGAATCTGGTCTCTGATGCAACACTCAGCAGGAGATTTCTTTTTCCCATCACTCTGCTTATTTCAGCCTGAAAAATAAACAGAGACGAGAAAGCAATAGGCAGCAAAAATATCTGGGAGCTGCTCGAAGAGTTTTGAGTTTGCCATCTGTCTGTGGGGAACGCGCCGCGATGGGTAACGTGGAGTGCTGACTCAGCTGCCATACTTCAGCAATGAGAGCCGAGGGAAAGACTAAACATGCTGCCTCGTATTTTGGCTTGGAATTACATTAGAAATAATAAACATCTGAGCCCTAATTCTCAACTGACAATATCTCTAAATGGAAGAGAATGTACAGGATGGGAACCAGCAGCAAGTGGCCAAAAGCAGTAAGCAGCTACTGCTGTGAGCGGAGAGTGTGTGGAGGGGCAGGGGAGGAGGCTGCTGGCGGGCTGGGGGTGTCTCAGCATGTGGGGTGGGGACCAAAGGAGCCTGTTGGAACATGCATCCCCCTAAAGACAATGGGGATTGTGAGGAGGAAGAGCAGGAGGGCTGTCGTGTTGCTTCACTGCTCCGTATCTGCAACATATCTGAATCCTGGGCTCAAGCTTCAATTAGGGCACAAAAAGTGCTTCATGTCCAAAGTACTTGGCATGAGGGTCCTGCTTGCACTGGTCCACTGCCCAGAGCAGGAGAGGGTTGGTATCCTGGAGACTTGGGACCAGCCCTCGTGAAGCAGAGAAGGCAGAGTCAAATGTTACCTCCATGTGGGGTCTGATTTCCCAGGGAGAAGCTCTGCGGGTGTTTTTTGGCTTCAGGATGCTTAAAACACAGACCCACACTCTTGGTGTGCTCAGGATGGGCACTAGTGTGTCCTTACAGTGTGCTGGTCAGTGTGACCTGCAACCCTGACAGCAATAAGTGTAGAGGCAGGGCAGCCTCACCTCCTCCTCCTCCTTCCTGGCTGTAATTTCCTGCAGTGAAGCAAACCATTGCTTTACTAGAAAGAGTTGCATAGCAGGCACATGAGAGCAGGTCCTTGGGGCATCTGTCTTGTCAAAGGGATGGATTAATAGAACTATTCAGGCTCAAATACAAGCCTCATATTGCCTCCTAAATATGGCTCCATTCACCAAGAAGTGGATTCCTAATAAGATGAGTTCAACAAGGCAGGCAGTAAAGCACACTGCAGGTAATAGCCTGAGTGAGAGAACTGTGTATAGGAATTTTAATTAAACCTGACAAATCCTGAGAGGAAAAGGGGAGAGGCCAACTAGCATAAAGATGCTACATAAGCTGAGCTTGGTGAGTACTGTTGGCCTGCTGCAGTTTAGGATGATTTGCATGTCTGTGGGTGCATGGGCCAGTGACATAGGTCCTTCCATGATGCTGAGTCAGGAGAGATGCAGACTGAGCTCTAATCATACTGTGCTTTGTATAAATACATTTAACCTTCCTTGGAAGTAAATTTGCACCAGGATACTCTTCCTTGTTTCTGGCAGTACCGAGAGGATGTGGTATGAAGGGAAACACTGCTGGGAGGATGGACTGTGCTGCTGTAGGATTTCAAGACACCTCTTTATGATGCAGATGGGGTTGATCCACCCATTGCAGCCTTCAGTTGATACCCCAGGCACTTTTTTAGACCCTCTGCCCTTTGCTGTGTACCCAGCTCATGCTCCCGGGGGAAGGCAGGGCCATGCGGGATCTGGGAGCAATCGTGCCACCTGGAGCCTTAACACAGACTCACAGAATGGTTTGGGCTGGAAGGCACCTTAAAGCTCATCTCATTCCACCACCCTGCAATGGGCAGGGACACCTTCCACTGGTCCACGTTGCTCCAAACCCCATCCAACCTGGCCTTGAACACTTCCAGGGATGGGGCAGCCACAGCTTCTCTGGGCAACCTGTGCCAGGGTCTCACCACCCTCACAGTTCCAAATTTCTCCTTTATATGTAACCTAACCCTGCCCTGTGCCAATTTGACACCATAACCCCTCACCTTGTCGCTCTATGCTCTTGTCAAAAACCCTCTCCAGTTCCACCATCAGTGTGGGCAGCATCCCCAGGCCAGGAGCTGTGCTGGGAAGGTGGCACAGGCTGCAGAGTCAATGAGCTGGGGATAAACCAGAGGAGGACTGTGGCAGCTCCCAACAGTGAACAGTGCCCGGCCACCCTTGCTGAGCTCCCTGGGGCATTTGACACACAATCTGAGCCAGCTTTAGCTCCCCTTAGGCTATTAATGCAAACAGCAAGCATTGGTGATACGTTTTAGTTTAGCTGGAAAAGCCTTCAGAGCGATGCTGAATAAGGATTAAAAGGCCACTTAATCTATTTTTTTTTCCTTTGCAAACACAAGGAAAATTCAAAACAGCTGACAGGGCTGGTGGTTTCCAACCAGTTGCAGCAGCCCCTGGGATTTCCTTGGCATGCTGGAATTGCCTGTGGGGAGAGGCTGGAATGAACCAGGTATTCTGGGCTGTGTCCTGGTGGTGTTGCAAGCAGGGGCAGCTGATGGGAGGCTCTACTTTCCCTTGCCCTGTAATGAAGCCTCCACCATGTGCAGTAAGCATTGTCCTGTGTTTTTACTTGACTGGGGTAAGGATGGATCCCTGCCCAAAGAGGAGAGCCAGGGAAACAGAGCTGAAGAAGGCTGGAGAGATGCTGGAAATATACATTTTACTGTGTGGATCCTGCTAACAAACAGAAACATCCCCAGGCATCACTTCCCCTGGATACCCAGCATCTTTGCTTGGCTTTGCCCTTATAGACCCAAACCCTCCACCTCTCTCCTGTGGTGGGGATGATATCAAACCCACTTTGATGTCCTGGCCAGGAGACCTGCTCCCAGCCCCATATGTGGGGCTTTGGGGTGCCTTTCCTGGCTGTTTAACCCAGCTGGAAGGACACTTCAGGCACTGTTCCATCCCCGATGTGGCTGACAGAGATGGGAGCCCAGCCTGCCCCAGCCCTGCCTGGATGGGAGTCCGTCTAATTTGTACTTCACCTGGTTTCTCCACACCTCTTGATGTTCTGTGTCCATCCACTCTGTGTCTCACTAGTCCAGAGTACAATTTTTGTTCCATACAGAGTAATTGCATCTTTATTGCAGCTATTGTATTACACAAAATAATAAAACTCCATTAATTAGGCATAAAATGGGAGCAGTGGAGACTGGAGGGTGGATGCACATTGAACAATTGCAATATCCCATGTCGGATGCCACGTTCCTCTGCCACCAGCACTGCCCGCAGGAAGGGTCAAGCTTTCCACAAACCACCCCTGGGGCTCTCCTGTTGTTCCCCAGCCCTCCTTGTGTTCCTGCCTGGCACTGAGGTGCACATGTGGGCGAGGGCACGTCCCTGGCGCGTGTGCCAGAGCCCGTCTCCATGAGCCTGGAGCGCTCTTGAAATAATTGTGCCCAAACATTTTGACTAAGCCCTTTGCTCTCCCCTCCCTGCTAGCATCCCAGCTCTGCGGTATCCCTGGAAAATGCTGGCTCTTGCTGTGGGACAGGCTCTCCTGGCTGCTCCGCCAGCTGCCGGTTGGTTCAAATTAACTTTGCAAGCATTGCTTTGCCTCGTTTTCTTCTGACTCCAACAAGCTCCGGGGCTGCTCAGCGCCTGTGTGGCCTGTCCCCCCTCTGCGCCTTGGGGATAGATATAATGAAAATCATTCTGGTTTGAAAATCACAGCCTGGGAGAATGGGTTTCTCCTCTTCTCACCAGGAACTCGGCTGGAGAGCCCAGGCGGCTGAGCGGAGGAAACTGGTTTTTGGGGATCAGGCAGGGATGTGGAACAGAGCTGCATACTGGGATCTGGGAAATGTGGTGGCTGAGAAAGGGACATCCCCTGCACAGCTATGCAAGGCCCGAGCTTTGCTTTTATGCCAACCATAAGCATGGGCTGGATAAATCAGCCAGAGAGATGAGGGTGCAATAAAGACTTAAAATCCCCTTTGCACCAGAGCAGGCTGCAAACACCTTCAGAAATTCCTTGATGAACTCTCTGCCTAGGACAAACTCTGTCACAAGGCATGGGTTTCGGGGTCCTAACACATCTCAGGTATATGTAAGGATTTTAGGGAGACTAGAGACATTCCTAGGAAGCCTTGATCCATGTGTGCCACACACACAGCCCATCGGCCCTGGAACACACGGGTAGGAAACCAGTCTGCTAATCACCCATCCCTGCATCGACACATCCCCATCCCTCACTTGCCCCAGAGTGGCTGTGAGAGCAGGTTCACTAAGGAGGGGGTTATTGGCTGGAAAACTAGAAAAAATGCACAATCTGAAGGTGCATTGTCCACCCTTGGGAGGGCAGCAGAGACTTTTGGGGTCCAGCTGGGCAGCTCCATGAGGAGCATCCCTGCCTCTCCAGCATTGCAGGCATGGGTGGACACAGGACGGTAATTACATTCCACATTGCTTTGCACACACTGTGAATTTAATGCTCCTGAAAATGAGAGGCAGTGTTGCTGGGGAAGAGCTGAATCTTGGCCTGGCAGAGCCTGGCTTCCTCTCCTTGGTTTGGTGGAAGCAGCACAGTGGGGTTGGCAGAGACGAAACACTCTGTGCTCCAGTTTAGTGAGGATGCTACAACCAGGCTGTGCCGGCTCTGAGGGATATGCCTGGCCTCCAGTCAGTCCCATCAGTGCACAGGCTGCCATGTGACCTCGGCCAGCTCTGCCGTGGGACACATCCCACTGCCCCACCAGGCTCTGCAGCCTCCCAGCACAGTGTCCCTGTGGTTTTAGGAGGAGAAGAGTGTCAGCTGAGAGCACAGCAATTCTCTCGGTTAATTCAGAGAGTGGAAATATCAAAAAGCTGGAGCTGATGTGCTCAGTGCTTTGGCAGTGCCCAGCATACCTGCTGTGCTCAGCCCACTGTGGGCATCTGGCTGCTGTTCCCAGGGGAGTGGGTGGAACTGTGCTCCAGGCAGAGGAAGGAAAGCAGGAGTGCAGAAGGATGCTGCTCTCTCCAAAGCTGGCTCCGGAGCTGGCTGGGAGGATTTCTTTCTGAAATGTTGGCACAGATTGCAGGGGAAATCACTCAGAGTGGAGAGGTTGGATTATTCCTGGGTTTCTCCTGGTTTTAGGTAGTTCAGGTTTATTGGCAGCCACTCGGGAGTGGTTTGTAGCAACTGCACTCTTCGAGGAGCAGAGTGGGAGAATTAACCCATGAGTGTCCTCGATGGCTCTCAAGATGAAGAAATCACACTGCCAAGCACAGTCCAAAGCCCAGAGGAGCAAAGTGATTTCACTCCTGCATTCCCATCTCCTTTCTGTCAGTGTCCATGGAAGCACCCATGATGGACTTGTTAGTGATGAGCTTGGGAACAATTATTTCTGCGCACTTTTCTCTCCCCCCTCCCCCCCCCAACAAAAAAAGGACAAAAAAAGCTTCCCTTTGAATTTGCTGGGTCAGAGCCTTGGCTTCTGCTGGTTATTTCAATTGATGCTTTTCCCCTTGTTAAATCCTGCCCTGTGCGGAAATGCGTGAGCTCAGGAACTTTGACACCCTGGTCCCTGCCAGGGCCCTGCCACCACGTCTGCCGTGATTGATTACTGCGAGAAAGGGGCTGCAGATGCTGTGGTAACACATAACAACAGGGAGCTGGTTTCTGCGGTCGGGGGAGATGCTATCTGCCTGGGATTTGCCTCAGGAAAAGCCCCCCCAAGACCTTCCCTTCAAGTTGCAAAACTAGTTGAGGCCACCCCAGATTTGGCTGTTTCTTTGCATAAGCACTAAATGGAAGCAAGGATTTTAGCAAGCTCCTTCAGAGAATCTGCTCAGCGGGGAAACTGGGCAGGAAAGCCAAGATGCATATTGGCTGCTACATGCAGGGCGACAGGCTTTGGTCAGACCTCTCCTGGCTCAACAGTGTTGGAATTGTGGAGCCATGAAAAAAAATAAAAATACAAAGGAGCTGTGGAGATGGTGACCTCCAAACCTCAGGGTGTGTATCCCCCAGACCCTGGGGAAATTGTTGCTCCTGGGATGAGCTGGGTGGGCTTTGCCACTTGCCCTCACTCTAGGCAAGGCAAAGCTGAGCCTTCTGACTTCCATGGGCTATATCCATCAGCTCCATGGAGCTTCTCCATTTTGATCTCTTTTCTTCTTTGTAGGATGTGGTCAAGATACAGATTTTCAGGGTCCTCTTATTTATATACAGATGGTTTGGGTGGGAGCTTCCCAGAGGGATGGAGCCCACCTGTCCCCTCCTAAACACACAAATACATATAAAATCTGTTGCTGCTTCAGAGTGTAAAGCAGCCCTGCTCAAATGTGCTGTAAAAAAAGGGTAGATCAAAGTCTTCCCTGCTGTAAACAGATGGTGTCAGCTGCAAAATACTTTCTTTTTCAATTTGCAATACCTGGACAAAGCAATCTGCCAGGATTTGGTGAGACACCATGCCTGTCCATCAGCTGCTGTCACCCTAGCCTGAGCCTTGCTTAATCCCAGGGAATCAATCCTGCCTAATGTATAAATATTAGATCTACAGTCTCAGCTGTGGAGGAGAACACAGAGCTGTCAGATAAGCTGCAATTAGTGCATTTATCTGCTTTATTTTCCTGTCGCTTCCCAAAAACCATTTGCCTGCCTGCTTTTAATACATGTTATTAAACCTGCACTAAATATTGATTAAAGAAGCCTTAATCCCAGGTGTTTGTTTTCTAACACCGCTGTGAGATGCACTCTTCAGCTGCCTTCTTAGTTGTTCATTTTTAGGAGTTTTTCCCACCTTCCAAGTACATTCATGCCAGGGAAATGGGTTTTTAAGAGAAGATTAGTGTGTTGCCCTTCTGATTTGCTTGGCTTCACTGGACAAGTGATGGGTCATGTCTTTGCAGGCAGCTCTGCTGCCTCAGAAAAGCCTTTACCCTGCCTTCACCTAGTGCTCCACAACCACTTTAAGTGAAATACTGCAGAGATAGATGCATTCTTATTAGTCTTGCAAGAGAAACTACAGCAATCAATCCCAGCACTAGACTAACTCCTTCCCTTTGCAATTTGGATGTTTAGAAGTAATTTGGGGAGTAATCGCTGCGAATGGCAGCATGGAAGTAACTGCCTGCAATAAAACATTGCGGGGGTGAATGTTATCCTAATGATATTTCCAACAAACATTACTGAAATATGTTTTCTTCTCTAAAAATGGCAACAGAATTATAATGTTCTTAGTGCTAACGTGGAAATGGAGCAAAAATTAGCTGGTTTGGTTCTGTGATGATGATTTCTTTATTATTGCCATGGTGGGTGGGCTTCTCCCTTCCTATTGCTCTGCTTTTTCAGAGGTACAGCATTATTCTCTGCTCCATGACCTGCTTGTGTGTTATTTCACGTGATGAAACTCCTTTCCATTAAACCAATATAAATAATTGCTATATTCTTCCACAGAGGAAACAGGAATGTTGCAAGTGGCAATAGCATTACAGGAAAAAGCCACTGGCCTGATCCCAATGGCCTTTTCTCCTTTTATCCAGATGGGTTCATCTCTTATCCTTGTGAATAATTTATCTGGGCATGCCTGGAAACATTCTATAAAGAAATTATGGCTATCTTAAAACATCTATACCAGTGCTGCCTCTAGGCACTGGAGAACCTTCCTTTAGCCCTTCCAGCAAAGTGGTTTCCACTCTGTGTGTTTGCAAGCTGGTGGTGCTGGGATACACTGGGATTTTGGGAGAGAAGCTGGGGTGGGCGAGAAATTGGAGGTGGGCAAATGATGACATGGGCAAGTTGTGTGGACCATCCAGCCATCACCTAACTGTGAGGTCAGAGGGTGGCTAAGTGGTGCAGGGATATAGTTCGGAGTTAGGCAAATCGAGGACTGGCTAGACCATGGAATCACAGGTTTATGTTGGGAAAACCCTCTAAGATCACTGAGTTCAACCATTCTCCCAGCACTGCCAAGGCCACTAGTAAACCATGTCCTTAAGTGCCACATCTATAGGCTTTTTAAACCTTTCCAGGTATAGTGACTCCACTGCTGTTCTGGGCATCCTCTTCTGATGCTGGACAACCCTTTCTGTGGAGAAATTTTCCTTAATATCCAATACAAACCTTCCCTTGACTGAAGTCAATCTGCTGGCTGCAGTTGGATTGGGTTTACAGAGCAGGAGAGCTGAGGGTGGGGGCTGCAGAGGGACCTGCCCTGCCTTCTTTGGGTGGATGGGTGCATGTCAGGTGCCTCTGTTTGCAGATGGAGCCCATGGTGGCCAAATCTTTCCAGCCAATTGCTTCCTGTTATTCAGCATTTGCAAACCAATGAGGGATGGAGGCAGAAGCAGTGCCAACCCTTGCTCTTGTGTTTCCATCTGGCCAAACCTGCTGAGAAGCTTGGAGGCCAGAAGGGGAAAAAAACTCACTATGCTCATCATCAAGGCATCTGAAATCCCAGAACATTGTGAGCTACAGAGAACACAAGAGAGAAAAATTTGGGGGAGGCTTCAGACATTTGCTGTGCCTGGTGCTCCTGCTCGGAACACAGCCAAGCCTCATCCTCCCTTGGAGTCAAGGCAAAGCCCTACACGGCAAACACCTGCCAACTAAATACTATGTAAAATGAAAGGGGTGCTGTTCAGCCCTGGTTTTCCCTATGGAAGGATGGGCTGCTCTCGTTAAGATTCTGCCCTCCCTAAGAGGGGGAGCTGGCTCTCTGCTCAGCAGCTCAGAGCAGCTGCCGGTGTTCAGGGATGCGCTTTTCATGGCATGCCTCTGTCAGACGCAAAGCTATTAAGGCAGGTGATTAAATGCCATGCCTCTCTATTGATCCTTCTGCTTCCCAGAGCCAGGGCTGACGTTATCCTCTTTGAATATTCATAGAGCTGCTGCTGAGAGCCTGCTCGGAAATCCTTCCGGACAAAGGTGGCAGCAGCCGTCTGCCGCCTTCTGCGGTGCTTTTGGCTGCCAGAATCCTGCACTGCCCTCCTTGACACAGGGGGACATGGGCTTCTGCTCATCAGCCCGTGAACGACCGTGGTGTGACCCCAGGCTGGTGGTGGTGGTGGTATGTGGTGAGGAGGAGGACACGTCCTGGTGCATCCGCCCGTTCTGGATGCAGATCAGGGTCCCTCCGGCTCCACACCGATGGCTTGCTGACATTCTCCCAGCAGTGGTGTTGATGTAGGGCAAGCCAGGCTGTACCTCTGAGGATCATTTCTCCCTTCCCACTGGCTGTGAATACCACTTCCCAACGGGTCACATAATTTTGTTTTTTCTCTCCTATTTGCCTACTTTTCAATGGAAGCATCCTCCTCCACGAACTGATACTGTGGGAGCCTGAGTAACATCCTCCTTGTGTATGGCATGGGGTAGCCAAGAACAGAAAGGAAGGCCTAAGAGCAGGCAGGCTATTCTCCAAATGCACCAGAAAAACCCCAAGAAAATATTTGTTTTTAAAGCATTTTTACAAGGTGTTTGGTTTGCAGCCAACAGCCTAATGCATCACTGAATTTAGCTCCATCTATTCCGTGGTGCAGTTGCCCAAGAAATCAATGCCCTGACATACTTTCTTTTGCTAGAAAATACACTTTTGCTTGAGTGGGTGTGAAAACCAAGCTCTTGCCAAAGCCCTGTGAGTGCCGAGGAAGGCTCTCCCGCTGAGCCCAGCATCCAAAGGAGCCACAGGACAAAGGCTTCACTCTCCAACTTCTGTTCTACTCACAGGGGCCACGGGGCTTTGAATACTGACCAGAGAGCAATTTAACAAGGGAAATGTCTTTCATTCTCTGGCTGAATATAACCATTTTCTAGTGTGTGGCCAGGTGATTTGTAGTCTTGGCTGATTTTCTGGCTTTCTTTATTCATAAAGCATCCAAAAAACCCTGCTGCAGTACTTGGGCTGTGCACTGATTTCTCCACAGGCACAGCTTCACTGGATGTATCTGGTCTGACTGTGAAATGGGGAACATCTATGGACTTCTCTGGGAAAGAGGTGTCTAATCTTTCCCACTTCCTTGGTGAATCCCAGCCTTGCTGGGAAAACTGAAACATCAGTGTAACTCCTGACCTCGCAGTGGTGTCCCTCAGCTGATGGTTTCATTCTTGGAGAACAGCCACCGTAAAAAATAACAGAACAAAAGTCACAAAAACAACCTCCAAATTCCCCTCTCTCTGCCTGTGTTTTGACATGGGGTGGTGATTTCCAGGAGTGCCCAGGCAGACCTACGGGAAGCAATAACTGCTGTCCCTGGGGCTGCCTGTGGCCAGAGGCTGCAGTGATGGGCTCCCCCCAAACAAGGAAGATTTTTTTGAGCTTTTCTATAGGGTGAAATGCTTATGGATTATTGCCCACTGTGAGCATGGATTTTGGGAAATGGTTATTTCCTGCAGGGAGAATCCCCACGGATTCGGGTCTGGTGGTTGCCCTGCTGTTGCCAGTCTTCTGCCATTGCAGACCTTGGCTTGCAGGATCGCTGCTCCTGCTGGCATTTCCTGTCCCCCTGCCTCCCTCCTGCGAGGTCTCTGACTCAGAGCCTCTCTCCTTCTCACAAGTTTATTGGTTTTCCAGAGCCTTTCCAGCACTGCTGAGGCAATGACTTTCATTCTGAGGGAGAAGCAAGGAATAGTGAATGTCTGCAGGAGTGAATGAGCCACGCAGCCAGGCTGGCAAGACCACGATCCCTCTGTATCCTGCATCCCTGCTCCTGATGCAACATGGAAAAGCATGGGAAAGCCCTGATATCATTCCTGGAGGGTACTGGTAGTGGAGGGGCTTGCTTGTGTTTCTAGCCCTGCTGGGGAGATGTTGGATGGTTTTGTTCACATGAGAGCCCTTGTTGCCTCTTGGGGTCTGCCTGGAGCAGGGGCATGAACAGGGTGTGCAGTGCCTTGGGTAAGTGGGATAGGAAAGCCTCAGGAAAGTTTTGCTGGTGTCCTGGGCACAGGGTGCTGTCAGCCCATCAAAGGGATGCACAGGCACCTGGATGATCATTTTCTCCATGGATTGACAGCTCCCAGCTCCAGAGCACCCAGGAGGAGAGGTGAGCACCCTGGCACCCTGCCACCACCACTGTGCTCAATGGCAGCTGCTTCTGGGCTGGGAAAAGAACACACTCTACCTAGAGATTCACTCTTCCATCTCTAACAGGTATTTGTCATCCTATCTCCTGCCCAGCTGCCAGCTTGTTTTCCTCCTGCAGATCTGGCCGGCTGCTGGGCAGAGCTCATGTGCTCTCCCCATTCCTGGCAGCCTGAATCTCTGATGGCAGCATGTCTGGAGGACCTGCCTCTCACCTTGGAGGATGCCAAAGTCGTTAATCCACTTTATGGATTAAAAGACTGAAAACCTCTGGAGTATGAGGAACCATGGGCCAAACCCTGCTTCCCCAGCCCTGCTTTCAAAGTAGTTTTCAATTTACAGTATCAGGCCAAAAATGTGGCTTTCTTAGAGGAAAAAAAAATGTTGCAGATGGGAAAGGGGGAAAAAAAAAGTGTTTACTCCTTTACAGCCTTATAATTGGATTGTGATGGGGAATAGTGAAATGATGCAATGAGCAGAGTGCTTGTGAGTGCTGCATGGGTAGGAAGGGGAGGCTAATGACAGAATGACAGAAGTGCTGTCAGGATCCTCACTTTGGGACTGGGGTAACTGGTCTTCTGCTTCAACAGTGAGGTAAAGGGAGACAGCAAGGCTCTGGGGAGGAGTGAAACCAAGTAAAACCTCAAAAGAAAGGCAAGCCAGTAGCCAAATATTAGAGGATCTCTTTCTTCAGAGCCCAGAGCCCCCAAAGCAAACCTTTAGTCATCCTGGAAGGGGCACACTCACATGGTGGCAGGAGGACAGTGGCTTCCTCACTCAAGGTCAGGGTTTGCACAGGGATTGAGATCTCAGCTGGCAAAGAAATTCGCTCAGCAGTTTGCAGGGGAAAGAGCAGGGAGAGGCACTTAGGACTGCTGTGTGACTCCTGTGAGCTCCGTGTCCAGCTGAATGGCCGAGCACGAGAGACAGCAGCTCTCAATTTGAACTGAATATCTTCCAAGTAGCCAAATGTTTTGGGGAGTCGATTTTCATTACCTGTTCGCTGCAGGTCCCTCCCCTGCAGGGGCTGAGAAGATGCTTTTTGAAATTTAACTGTAGCGGAAAGGTCACTCAGCCATGTTCCAAGTAATTGCCACTCCTGGAACTCCACAGGGTGTTTGGAGGATGCTTAACCCTTGTAGGGGAAAAAGTTGCTTCCAGTGCTATAGAACTGGTGTGAGGTTGGGCTCAGCCCCTTGCCTGTAGCATTGAAGTCCAAGGGATCTGCTCTCTGAGTCAGCATGCTGTTCCCAAAGGATCCCAGCTCCCTTCTCCTGCAGGGTGGCAGGGAGAGAGGCTGGTGGGGAGCCAACCCCAAACCACTGCTATGAAGTTAAAACCACTGAGTGAGAGTGGAGCTTGCTCTGTGAGAGACGAATTGGGAAAGCATCTGGGGTGCAAGAGGACAGTTTGAGGAGCAGCTTTGAAGCTTAGCACAGACATTCACTGCCCAGTAGAGCTGCTGTAGGTTTCCTTTGCTCTGCTGTAAGTGCAGAGTCAAGTAGTTTGTATTCAGCCCTCGGCTGCACAGGTATCCAGCTGTGAGTGCAAAACCTCGCTCAGCACAGTTCTCCTCCGATCTGTCCCGGTGGCTCTGACCTGGAGAGGCTGCAGCTCTTGTCCTCCCCTGAGGACACACTGGATGTGCAGATGGAGTTTTCTAAATGCTTTTGCAGCAGCTGAGCTAATACAAAATAGTGGTTTTATTTTGCCCTTCACATGCCTCCCCTTGGCCTTGCCCCTCTGGTTCCATCATGTCCCTGTGCTGGTCCTGCTCCATCACTCCCTCTCTCCCGCCCTGCAGGTGGTGGTGTGACCTGCTTCTGCTGTGAAGGAGATAATGATGGAGAAAATGCTCTGCCAGACCTGTGAGTTCAGCTCATTACAGAGTGTTCTCACAAATTTCTGCTGCCCTCTTATCAGCCCATCAGTCGAACCAGATCACCCTTCAGCTCCCACCAGACCCTGCCGCACCTCCGCAGTCCGAGCCTTGGGAGCTGCAGCCTGACTCACACTGTGTGGGAGAAAGTAATTGTTCCAACCACAGCAAATTGGAGCTGTAATAGCCTTTCTCTCTATAACAGCAATGATGGTTCTTCAAAAATATATTTTAATTGATTTTGGATAATGAATTTGGCTTATCAGGGAGCAGACAGTGGAGGGATGAGGAATGGGGGGATAGGGAATAGCAAGTGGAAATAGCTGTTGTGTCCCATGGAGAGGGTGCAGGAGGCCTGATACTGCTGCAGGGCACAGCCAGGCAATAGGCAGGCAGTCTCTGGGACATGAGCAGAGGGAGAGCAACACTACTGGACTCACAGTCAGTCTCACCAGGGGCGATTTCTAGGAGCCTGTGCAAGGGCTCTGTCCACACAGATCCTTGGAGAGCATCACATGTGCATGTAAGGGCTTTCCTTCCTCCTTATCTTCCCTCTGCTAGCCTTTTCAGCAGTTTCCCCTGGGTTCTTTGCCCACACCCTGGGGTGGTGTGGAGCCATTTTGTGTCTCCAAGAAAGAACAGTTGTCCTTTCCTCAAAAGTGTTCTGCTGTGAGCCAGCAAAAAGCATTTGATGGAAGACAAGCTGGATCCAAAACTCCAAAGCCCTCCTCTGCAGACTTTGTTCATCATCAGAGCTCACAGAAGGGATGTTCATGGCAGGGGGTTAACGTCAGTTTGCCATGTACCACTGCAGCATTTCGAGTCCACTTACAGTGCCGGGAGATGCCTCTGTTCCTGTCTCTTGCTGGGAAGAAAATGCAACAATGCTCTCTAGAGGCAGAAGAAGTCAAGGAGAGCTTTGCTTTCCCTGGCTCTGCCTTTCACTATGACCTCACTGCTCTTTCCAACTGTTTATTTCCCACAGAAATAGCAATTTCTGGGCATTTTGGCCTCCTGAGATATAGCTTGTGTAGTTTGCTTTCCCCTCTCTCCTCACAGGACAACCTGATGTGATTATTGCAGATGCTCCAGGGAGGGCCAGGAGAATTGGGGAGTATTTTGGGTCAGAAGAGGGAATAGTTTGGGTCAGAATGGAGCTGTGTGAGCAGTTGGCTGTGCAGGGTGATAGAGGAAGGGGAAAAGGCCAGGGAAGATGTGCTGCAGCATGGTCCAGCATCACTCTGGGGCCAGGAAAACTGGGCTCAAGTTGCGATGTTGAAAGAAAAAGGTCTTTCAAGGACTAATTAACCCCAGGTCTCAGGTGAGAGCAGGTGCAGCTGTGGGGCTGCACTGGGAAGGCGGAGCCACAGAAGCCCAATTGGGCACAAACTGCCCCTTAATAAGGGCCAGATGGGGCACAGGAGCTGGTTTGGAGAAGATGGGTTTTTTCTGGGCTGAGCAGGCAGCAGCTTTGACACTGGTTCTCCTGGGGTATGTTTTGGAGTGTGAAGAAAAGACTGGAACTCTGATCACCAGAGGGGTTTTTAGGTGAGTCTCATGCTGCAGAAACCTTTGAGGTGCTTTATCCAAGGTTATTGAAAGCTTTAGTTGGGCAGTCCAAAAAAGCCAGTCCAGGTGCAGCTCCTGAGGTTGGAGCTGGTGGTGGGGATGTGCTGAAGCTGTGGAGGGGTCCTACAGCAGACTGAGTCTGCAAGAATTGGCAAAAATGGAAATGCCAGCACCTGAACCAGCAGACACAGATCCCACCCTCTGCTCTTCCAGAGACCCCAGCTGACACCTGCATCCAGCTGCACTGGCTGCTGTATGTATAAAAACTGTTTGAGCCTTCCCCTTGTGATCTTTCAAGGTTTAAAAGGTGGTGCTTTGCCCTGTGCAGAGGTGATGCACAGGGCCAAGATGGGAATTGAGGTGAGATGTTTTTCCTCATGTGGGAAGTTGACTAAGTAGAATTCAGCCTGTGTGTGAAATAGTGGCCAGTGGGGTCCCTTTGCTTGTGCTGAGTCATAATCACAATATAGTTTGTGTTGGAAGGGACCTTAAAACTCACCTTGTTCCAAACCCCTGCCATGGGCAGGGACACCTTCCCTACATCAGGTTGCTCCAAGCCCTGTCCAGCCTGGCCTTGAACACTTTCAGGGATGGGGCATCCACAGCTTCTCTGGACAGCCCATGCAGCAGCTTCACCACCTTCACAGGGAAGAATTTCTTCCTGGTATCCAGTCTATCCCTGCTCTCTGTCAGTGTGAAGCTGCTCCACCTTGTCAGCTGTGCTTTCTGTCCTCTCACAACAAGGGGGACCATTTCTCTGGTTCATACCCAGAGCTGGGCGGGATGCAAAGCCCAGACCATCTCTGGTTATAAAAAAAAAAAGAAAAGAGAAAATCCAAGTAAAATAATTCATTTTACTATCCTGGCCAGTTTCCAGTTTACTCAATTACTTTCTGCTGATCTACCCTGCAATCCCATATGTTGTTGTTTATTTTATTAGCTCACATTGCAAATCTTTCAGTAACGATGGTCCTATGAATAGCCTTGCCTGCTGAACTAATCGTGCTGCTGAAAGTCTCAGGTTAATGTATAAAATGTACTTGCAGATCCTGAATAAAGGAAACAAAGGAAGTTATATTACTGAGCTGAACTGGGTAAACCTCGTGTCTCCAAGTGACCTGGAAGATACATAAAGAATTGACTGGACAAATTGTTAAAAAAACCACGGGAAAATACCTAGGTTGGCCATCTCATTCCAACCTTCGGCCGAGGGCAAAGACACTTTCCACTAGACCAGGTTGCTCCAAGCCCTGTCCAACCTGGCCTTGAACATTTCCAGGAATGGGGCAGCCACAGCTTCTCTGGGCAACCTCTGCCTGGGCTGGATTGGGGCTTCATCAGCTAAAATACTTGTACACTGTCCTCTCAGGCAGCTGGCCTGGGGCTACCTGTGTGCTTCTTTATATTCCTGGTAACTTTCTGTTGGAAAGCAAGTTCCACATTGCATGTCTGTCATTACTCAGGATGCTTGGTGCATCTGACTGCATCTTCTAACATTTGTTACATGCAGTCTGCAAATCAAGGCGAGTTGTGTGGGGTTCTGTGCTTCATCTGCTGTGCTCTGATCTCCCAAGAGTGGTAAATCAGCACCGGGGGTTACATGTGCAGACTGCAGATATGAACAGAAGGGCAGTTTGTGGTAAATTGCACCAAGTTAAAACATTTCTGTTTGGAAACCCTTGCTCTGATTTCATTTCATGGGGTTCTGTGTTCTGTGAGACTTGGTTGCTATGGGGAGCTCACTGCCTTTGGAACTGAGAGGGATCACGTTGATTATTTACTCTGACCTCCAATGAGGTGTAAAGATTTCCCCTATCGTTCTGCAAGCTCACAGTTCTGCCTGAGCTCCTACATGTGCTGCATCTTAACTTCAAGACTGAGTGATGTGTGATAGCAAACCCTGAAAGACCTTGTTAAGTTTGGAAATTACCCCTGCAATTAAAAACTGTCTTGTTTCTAGCTGCTGCTTTACTTCAGTTTCCAGTGCCAGGAGCTCATTATTACTTTCCCTGCTGCATTAAAAGATATATGTTATGGGGGAGCACAAGGCAGCGCTGTCCCAGAGAGACTGAAGAGAGACAGCTGGATGGTATGGGCAAGGAATTGGGATTCACAGGCTGCTTTAGGAAAGGGACAGGTAGAAATGCTGAAGGAGTGTATGAAATAATGGAGACCTGAGGCAGGAGCTCTTTTTTTTATTTCATGAATCTCACTTCATCAAGTTGATGATGCTGGACTTTGCAAATGTCCTGGACCTGTGTAAAGGCTCAGCCAGCTCTTGCTCACTTAAAGTCTGCCTTGCTTTCCATCTGCATTTTCCCCACCTCATTAGAGTTGGGGATACGTGGCCATACTAGTGCCTAGATTTATCTGTGGTCTTTGGCAGTGTTACTACAAGGTACTGAGGCTGCTTGTGTCTGTCTTAGCCCAGTGTGGTCCTTTGCCACTACCTGTTTGTTTCCTGGGGCAGATGAGCACTGCTGGAATGCCAGGGAGGCTTGAGGATGGGGAGTTGCTGAAATCAGAGGTGATGCTCTGCTTTTTCTCTCACCAGCTGATTACAAGGACAGTAGTAGCCATGAGGAGCAGAGACTTGTCCCCACGGAGATGTCTGGGGTGTGGGAAGGGCACTGTGCTATTGTGGGGAAATCTGAACACATTTGGGACTGCCATTAAATGTTTTCCCTTGTGCTTTCAGGGCACAAGCGCTGGCCTCAGCAGGATGGAGCCCTGTCGTCCCCTCCTGTCACTCAAGGATGACCTGTGTTTGCTGCCAGCTCATACTGTGGTATTAATTCTTATTTAAACCAAACTCTCATCGACGTGTGCAGGAATTTTTGATGCTGTGGACAGGAATTTGCATTTGGGTGGTGAGAAAACTCTTTACCCATAGGGATGCCAGGGTTTTCCACCAGGCAGTGAGTGCCATCCATAACTTGCTGCTGTAACTCAGTTTGATACACTGTGCTGTCAGCTCTCTAAATCTGATTAGCAAAAGTGTTTCCTCTTCTCCTCAGTGATTTGCTGTGTTCTTAATGTGATGCCCACTAATGACAGGGAAAGAAGCTAAACAAAGTTATTTTCCTATTGACTAAATGGCAACTTGCATTGCTCTTAAAAAAACTGAGTGAAAAAGGAAACCTCCTTAGTGGAGGCTGCTGGATGAATCAATTAATTCTGACTGCTCAGAGTAGGATAAATGGGAAAAAGGGAGTTGGACATGCACTTACGCTATCCTGAGAGGAGGTGATGATCTGCTCTGGCTGCTCTTAATCCTGGTGAGGAACACTTGGAGCTCAGAGGATGGGTGGTTTGGAACAAGCCAACTTTGGGGGTCACCAATGACTCATTAACCCCCCAGATTTCTTGTTGGCACCATCCACCTTTATGGCCCAAATTGCAAGGGAACATCTCAGGTATGTTCCTGGTATGGTGCTGGTTCCTCTCCCCACATGTCACAGCAGAGCCGAGGATTTGAGACCTCTCACTGCTAAAAAAGGGTTTGCCTGGAGACCCACAAATGTTCTTTTCACCATTGGAGTGGTTTCAGAGCATGTCTGTGCAGCAAAAGGTGAAGCAAGCCCTGAGCCTCCTCCCTGGCTGCAGTGTGCGTCATCACTTATGTCTCTGCAAACTGGGGTGGGAAATGCAAGTCAGATCTCTCTGCCATAAGCACTGCTCCTACTTTGCATGCAGAGTGCAGGTGTCTAGACAAGGGAAAAGGTGGCAGAGGCTTTAAGATGATGCAAAAAAAAAAATAAAGCCAAGTGTAAGTGCTTGCTCTTGTGCTGGAGAAGTAGGCTGAATCAGGTTTTTTCCTTCTTAATCTTATTTTCATTCTTGCTGTGTGTGTTTTGCTCCAGGATTTACTACTCAAAGCCCGTCATACTGTGTCCACAGGCTTATTTAATGTCTAGGACATCTGGCAGTTCTTCTTTGGCCTCTTTGTTTAGCTGTTGTTTGTTGGGTTTGGTTTGTTTGTTTTCCCCCCCCCCACACTGCAATTTGCTATTAAATTTCACTGTGTGCCCTTTAATGCTTTTGTGGAAGGATCCCAATGTATGATGCATTCACTATGATAACCATAACTCTGTGCTAATTGTTTCCATCATAGATAACTGGTTTTAAAGTATTTCTCCTTCTCTTTATTCCCTTCTGTCTTTCACAGTTCCTCCTCCCTCCTGGGCAGCATCCCTATTCTGTGTTCTGATCATGAATACCACTGAAGAATTGTTCCTTGCTAGAATATCCTGAGCAAGTTATTTGTGAAGCAATCCTGCATCTTACACATCCTATAATGATCCCTGCTTAAAATTTGTAATGTTCCCTCATTCAGATTTGTGCTGAGGGATTTCTGCAGACTCTGAGGTGGCATTTTCCGTAATTGATGTCCCACCGAAGGAGGTGATTTAATTCTGCTGAAGTCATATTTGTTTTCTACAAATCTCACAAAGTTCATGAGGCCAATTACTCCAAAGAGCTGAGACTTTAATGGCACTGATGTATCATCCCGTGTTGAGCTCATCCTCACGTGTGAGGCAGGGTGATGCATTGGATGATGATGGTGATGGCTTGGAGCAGCCCCTCACAGCCCTGCCCATAGCTCAGGCAAGGTGAGATGCTTTGCTCCACACTGACACAGAGAAATGCCAGGACTGTCCCTGTCTGAGAGAATTTGCAGTCCCGAAGTATGTATCTGACACAATCCAGGGCAGATTTCCTGTATAACCTGACTCAAAATCGTCACATTATAAATAAATGTAAAAGGTTTGCGAGGAGCAAAGCCTACAGAAGTGGAGTAACGTCATATTACATGTTCCTCTGCTTCCATCTGCTCAAGAGCATTTTTCCCTCTGTTTCCCAGCTTGGAGGATACTCACCGAGCCAAGTGGCTGGGGATCCGGGACTGCTGTCAGCTGGATGCTGCTGTAGTTTCCCTCATGGAAGAGGCTGAAGATTAGAGACATGTAACCTTTACACTCAAACCTTCCCCGGGGCTCCTTCATACTCAAATCCTCCTTTTTGCCCTGTTTCTGTAAGCTGATTTCTGTGAGCTGCAACTTAATCAGGGTGTTAATTTTAACCTTTTCTTGAAGGATTATGTTCCACCCTGCTTAACTCCCAGAAATGCTGATCCCCCATGGGCATTCCCTGGGACTGAATGTTTTTCTCCCTTCAAACTTTCCTGTGTTTTTGCAGTTCTGTTGTGTTACTTCTTTCTAATGGTGCCAACTCAAATCCTGGTGCTCGTGGAATAACTCTTGTATGTGCTGGAATTAATAATTGACAATTGGCATCTATCAGATGGAAACTGCATTATTCAAAGAGGGATAAAGTGGGTGGGCAGTTGCTACTGCTGGTGGAACATCTCTCCTGTAGCATCATGTCACAGCATTGGGGGAAAGCTGGGTGATGTGCTGGATATCAGGGGGTGTGTGGGAAGGATGCAGGTAGTGATTCACCCCTGTGAAAACATGCCTTCCCTGCTGCCAGTACCCATTTCTGGGGAGAAAGGTAGGAGGGATGGGGGTTAATCTCCCAGGGCTTTGCCAGGATTTTGGGAAGTCAGTGGGACAGAAGGGAAGAGCTGCCAAGTCAGAACTTGTGCTGCTTTCCAGGCTCTGCTGCTGTGACTCAAGGGATTAGATCACAGGTTTGCCTAAGTGACAGCTTTTGCAGGTTTTGTTCTTCTAATGTAGATGACTCGTTTTTTTCCCCCGGAGGGTTTTTCAGGTTTTTCTGGGATTTTGCTTTTGCTGTTTCTCTGAGAGGTTTCTCAATGCTACCATGGTGTCTTTCTCCTTCAACACTGGAGCAGCCTGGAGTGACCCACAGTGAGGGCAGAGCATGAGGAATTTTTCTGGTGTTCAGTATGGTGAGGACAGGACCCCTTGGTTTTTTTTCCAAAAAACCAAGTTTTTATTGAAGAAATACTGTGGCAAGAGATGCTGATGGCTTGTAGTTTTTTGGAATTACTTTTCCCTGTGGGGCTCTTGATAACTAGTAAGAGCAGGATAAACATCAGCTTCTGGTGCCATGGGTGGCTCCTCTTTAGCAAGGAGTGTTGCCATGGAATAATGTTTTAGCATGGTTCAAAATAGTAATAAGGATACAACTGTTGTTTGCACAGATGAATGCAGAAAATGATGTGAAATGGCAAGAAACCCATTTGTCTGGAAATACTCTTTTCTTAGCACCCACTTAAGCCTTCTGACACATGACATTTCTTCCTTTGACTTTCAAAGGCTGCAGGTTGTCTACCACGGGAAGAGAAAATGTGTCTCTAGATTAGAGACGTCAGTCCACATTTGCTTTGTGCTGTGGAAAAGATGAGTTTGCCCGTGGGGCTGTGGGAACATCCCTCTGTGTCTCACTGCCCTTGCTGGGCAGGAGGATGCTAAGGGTGGGCACGGATGTAAGGCCTAAATTTTGCCTTACTCCTTGTCACCATTGCAGTGAGTAAACACCATCTGCCTGCCAATTTTCCTGGTGAAAACTGTTCAGGAACAATGCTGCAAAAAAAAAATTTAAAAATGCAGTTGCATTGAAGTGATGCTTTCAAACAGGTGCTTTCTACTTTTTTTCATCAGCTGTTGCTGTCTTGTGAAGTACCAGTTACTAATTAGCCTTCGTATCTCATTAAAATCATAGTGGTTTTTCTACCTACTGAAATTTTGTAGATAGCCTTTATTCTGGTCTTTAATGCACATTGATTGAAGTATTTATTGGGTGCCACTTATGCAGCTCTGTGCCTGTGTTCATTTTCTTCTTAAGACATTTACTAAACGACTGCTTAGAATTACTCCAACCCATCTGGCATATTAAGTGTTTGCGCAGAGTGTACCCGACTTTCCCATCCACTTCCTCAATTAATATTAAATATTCAAGGGAATTGAGTTTTATCCCGTCCTTGCCATCTGATCTTCCTAGCATCTGTAACACGGTATTTGGGTTAAAATGTGGCTCTAGCAGTGGAGCATTAGCTCAGAGGCCAGGAGGTGGGTGCTGGAGGTGAGGTCAAGGTGCCCTGTTCTGCACAGCAACAGAGACTTCAACAGGCAGAAAGCTCTGGTAATGGGTATCCTCAAAGCCAAGGATATCAAAGTCAAAAGATATTATTCCACCCAATTCTGGCATGGCAGGGAAGGGTCTCCTGGAGGCAGGGATTTAATTCTGCCCCATTGGCCGTGTTGGCTCTGAAAGCTGCCCTGCATCCCCAGAGAGCAGCGAGGATGGGAAGGATTAGAAATGAGCTGCACTGGCAGAGCAATGTGGGGAAGCACTTGTATGAAACCTGTCTGCATTAGGCATGACAGTGACATGGTTTTACTTCTGTAGTCAACCTCACAAACAAAAATGAGAACAGAACACGTCGCTTGCCTGGTGATTATCCAGAGCAGCCTAAATCCCGTGCCAGCAACAAGATCGGGGCTAAGAATGGATTTAAGTGGCAGTAAAATATTTATGGTGGGGTTTGAGAGTGGAAGGCAGTTATTAGCTCTGAAAAGGATGTCCTCCAATAAAGAGGGGATCTGGCTTTATAGCCCTTCCTAGTAGGTGGGAAAAGGTGCTGCATGGACTATCCCAGCCTTAAATCTGTCTACCTGGAGACAGAAATAAGAGATACTGGAGAGGAGCATTCACAGAATTCTTACTTCAGGATGTTGTATTGGGTGTTTCAGTATTTATAGCAGCATTGTGGCTGGTTTATAATGTTGATGAAAAAACCTTGCTGTATCTATTACCCTTTCCACAAGAAGAAAAGAAGCAAGTATTTATGGGAGGAGAAAGCACATGGAATTTTTGCCCTTGGAGGTGACTGCGATCCCATGCACGTGCTGCTGTGCACACATGGCCTGTGTCCACAGGGGACAGGGCTGCCACTTGTGCCAGGGGATTGGCACAGCCCCCTGCTCTCCCGGTGCTGGCAGATCAGATCAGGGGGATGCTGACATTGCAAAGGCTGTGCTGGAAGTGGGGGTTGATGCTGCAAACACCCTTTGATAACTGGTGGAGATCAGTGGATATGTGATGTGCTGTGCTGCAGCTCACATGTCCTGCCTGTGTCTGCTGGGAGCTCCTGCCTATGTGGAAGTATTTCCATGGCCCTCTGTCTTTTCAACAGCATCCATTGTCCTGTCCCTGGAAATGTTCAAGGCCAGGCTGGATGGCGCTTAGAGCAACCTGGTCTAGTGGAAGGTGTCCCTGCCCATGGCAGGGGGTTGGAATGAGATGAGCTTTAAGGTCCCTTCCAACCCAAACCATTCTAGAAATCTACAATCCAGGGCCTGGAAATACCTTCTCACGTAAATGAATATAATGCTTTCTGAGAGTGGTTGCAGCATGGACAGGGATCCTTTGTGAAACAATAAGGCAGAGAAATAGGATAATATTGTCAAGGCAATCTGGGCTGGATGGTGATGGGATCGAGCTCCAAGGACTTGGTGAAGAAGTGGCTTTTCATTGAGCCAACAGTCTGCAGTGACCCCCAAGGGTCATGCACTTGGAGTCTTTGACTCCTGCCATTCAACTCTGTGGTGGCTGCTTTCCTTAGCCCCTAACAAATTGGACTCAGTGCTATTTTTGGAGGTCATTGGGAGTGCTTGGAGCTTGGCTTTTTCCCTCAGCCAGCTTGATTGAGGGAATCTGAGGGAAGACAGTGTTAGAGAGTTGCACATGGATGCAGGTGCACACTTATCAGCATAAACTCAGCGTATATAATTTATGTTGATCCAAACAAGGCCATAGAGATGCAGATCAGCTGTCTCATATCTCATTAGCATGCACCAAACCTGCCTGCACTGCTCTCAGGGGCAGCAGCACCTCCCCTGGATCCTGTGGGGGATATATGTAGTGCTTCATTCCTGGCAGGAGATGAGGCTCCAGGGCTTGTTTGGGGGTGAATCCTAAATTATGGCCAAAATTTTACTTTGCAATGGAGTTGGGGTGGGTGTGAAGTCAGTGATGGTATTACTGTGTGTTTGTGAAATTCCTACCCAAAAAAGACCTGCTTGTGTCTCTGGTGATGCCCTGAGGTGGATCTCATTGAGAGGGGAGGGCTGACCCCTTTGGTGCTGTGCTTCCATGTGCTTGTTTCCCATGTTTTGTTTCTCATGGCATTTTGTTTGCTGAAAATAATATGGAAATGAAGGAGGAAAATACCCTCCCAAACTCTGCTGTCCTCATGAAATCTGTGTGTTTTGATCCCATTTTGGGGGATCTGCAACTCCCTTACTACTGCTTCCCCTTCCAAGCCCCCAGGGGCCCAACATCCTGATTTTTTGAGACCCTGAGCAGCGTTGCCTGTGTTGCACCTGTCTGGTGCAAACCTCATTTGCTGATATTCCTGAACAAAGCAAAGCAGATCTACCATTGCAACTGCGGTGTCTTATGGAAATTCTGCTTTTTCTTCGTGAAATAGCAGAAGACAGTGTTTAGCAATAAAAATTGCTTCTGCAATGGGAGTGACTGACAACAGCACCTCCCGCTGAGAGAAACAAACGTGGTGCTTCAGACAAAAGGAGACATTTCCTTTCCTTCTAGAATTGCAACCTGTATTTTGCAAGTTAAATTGCTCCAATTTGATTGAAATCCACCTGGTGACGAGCTTGTTATTTAGTGACACACTGCTCCAAATTGCACACCCTGTGCTTTCGATATTTATAAATGACTTGCGTATTAGAAATTAATACTAGAGAAGGGCAAACGCGCAGTGTGCTGACAGACTGAGGGTTCACTGCCACCTTCTTCAGTAATTAAGAATTTGGCAGAATCCTGGGAAGGGGAGCTCAGGAAAGCCTTGAGTGATGTGTTGCCCTCCCCGATGCTGTGAGGACCCAGGGGAGTGTGTACAGAATAAAAACACTTCTTTGATCGTCTGAACGTGGCAATTTTTGCAGCGTGGGTGGTGAGTGGGCACAGGGCTGGCAGTGGGCACAGAGGTGGCCCAGAACCCTTCTCCATCTGTGCTGGATGGGAGCCCAGGGTGGGGGTCTCTTCCCAGATTTTGCTGACAATGTGTCTCCCCAAACTTGCCAAGGCAACAGAAGGGAAAATTAATCATGGGGAAGACTGCTTGGAGCTGTGCTGGAAAACAGGCACAAGTGACTTGCTGTGTGTTGGGTTCATCATTACAATTTTCTAAACTAAATTTTAACCACTTCCATTACTCTTTTTTTCTCTTTAGAGGTAGATCTCCCCTGAGGCAGGGATGGTAGCCTATCCCTGTGTCTTCACCTCTGCTGAGCAGGATCCTTCCTGGGAGCAATTGGAAGTCTCTAATTCTCATCTTTTCCCTTCTTTAGTTGCTGGTTTCTGTGCAACTTGCCCTCCTGTGGGCATCACTGCTGTCAGCTGCTGTAGGTATTTGCAAAGGGACATTTGTCTTTGTACCCTGCTTGTGTCCATTTGCTTACAGGCACTTGTGTGTCCCCCTGGATCTCCCCATCTGCCCTCCTGGCCAGGGAAGCCCCTGACACCGAGGGAAAAACCCCTGCTGATGGGTAACAATGAATGTGTCTTCACCTTTTGAAGAGCAGCCATTGTGTAAGACATGGCAGCCCAAAATGCTGGCAGGCCTTTGTGTCCAAAGGAAGTTATTTCCTCTTTTACTTTTCCCATTTGGAAAATTACATGGGGGGATAATTTCCAGCTTGCAGTTCCCTGGGCCCTGGAGGCAGCTCCCTGTATCCTGTGATGGCTCCAATCCAGGCTGGGTGCAGCCAGGTTTGCTCCTGATGTGCCTTGTCACCTCCTCGAGCTGCTCCTTGCAAGTGCAGCAGTTAAAATGTGCCTTTCAGTGAGAAATGCCAGGAGGAAATTGAAATGTTTTTTCTCTTTTCTAATCAAAGTTGAGGGGTTTTCACCTGAACATGTGCCTGTCATCTGGAGTTTTGAGAAACTACAGAATAACTCAGTGCTCTGCAGGCTCTGGGGAGCGCTTGGTGCAGTGATCCACCTTGCTGGTACTGCTGACACCTCACTAGATCAACTGAAAATAGGTCATGAAAAAGAAATTTCCTTTATTTAACTTATTTATTTGTACTGGAATGACACCTTTGCTTTCATGCTGATCACTTTCTGACTTAGTGCTCCAAAATTTGTCTCCTCAGAGCCATTGATAGGCAAACAGTCAGAGGTTGAAAGTCTGCTCATGGCAGTGCAATGCAAAAGCTCGGCTGGATGAGCCCAGTGCATTGATTTCAGCAGGAACTGCACCACAAGAGACTGGCAAGAGGAAGGAACATGCTGCTGGAGAGGACCTGCAGGTATGCGTGGGGCTGGAGGTGGTGAACCAAACCAGAAAGTTGGATTATCAGTCAGGGGATGTGCTGGGCTTTCCACGTGGACCTGTCTGCCCTGGTGGGCTCAATCATTGCTATTAAAATGAGATTTAGCATTTCTCTCACCTCCTGTAGTTTTATTTGAGATGCACAAGCCAAATATGGAACAGTTGCCAACTCTCTTGAGGGGACCTGCCATTGAGAAAACCCAGTTTGGAACAAGACATGCGTATGACAGCTGCCTGTCTCTGGGTTTTATACAGGTGCTTATCAACTTAATAGCAATAAATGAACTCCCAGGTGGTCTTAATGGTGTCTTTGGGACGTCCCTGTGCTTGGGAGTTGCTTGAGTAGCAGTGTTTCTCTCATTTTCTTTATTTTTGGTGATCAGACTTTAAAAATAGCCTGTTTGCCCTGCAGCTCTGAGGTTGGATGGGTTGCGAGTGCTGCATGGTCCCTGAGCTTTTCTGTGCAGGTGTTATAGCTCAGCCATAAAGGGAGGAAGAATATAGAATCATTAGGTTTGGAAAAGACCTCCAAGGTCATCAAGTCCAACCTGTGGCTGAATACCCCCAAGCCCACTAAACCATGTCTAACCAGTAAGTGTACCAGTTGTAGCTCTGTATAAAAACCCTACCTCACCCCTGCTATAGTTTAAACACACAGGGGTTCCCTGAAACCCCTGTCCTGCTTGGCCTCAAGCTACACCTTGTCTCATCATCCCTTCAGAGATACAGGCCAGTTACACCTCTGGGAGCAAAAGGAAGCGCTGCACAGGATGAAACCCCGCAGACTGACGGGTTTTTGAGGGGATCATCTCTCCCTGTGCTGGACATGATGTTGGGCTGTGGGGCTGGAGCCCCACACTGCTCCTGCAGCTCCTGGCAATCGATGCCTGCCGGGAGGAGCAGACGGCAGCTGGAGCGCCGAGCACAAACACAGCCACGGCGGGCTGACTCACGCCTGGTGGTGTTACTTGCCATGTGTTACAATCACCGAGAAATAATTTGCCTGTGGTATCATTTTCTTTAAATATATCATTAGGGAAAATGACAGCCCGAATTGTGGGAGGATGTTAATGGCTCTGGAGTGGCAGACAGATTGCAGAAAATAGTTCCCTGCAAACACGTTGCAGGTGGGAGCTGGTGGAGGACGAAGGGAGATGGGATGAGCAGGTGGAGGGGCAATGGTGGGACTTGGGTGCCAGCCTGGGGCTGACACAGCCCTGCTCCCTCATGCACATTGGGAAACCCCTTGTGCCTCTCTGCTGCTTTTCCTTGGAAAACTTTAGAGGGAGTGGGATGAGGAGGAGGCAGATGCTCCACGTGGGGCCGTGCAGGCTCACTGGAAAGAAAAAAATGTTGGTTTAAGCACTGTGTGATGGAGCAGTGCCTTGGCAAAGCCCAGCTGTGCCACATCTGTTCTGCTGCTGGGGTCCTCACTGCTGCCCTGGGCTCTGTGCCTGGCACAGGGTTTGTGGTCCTGGACCTCTCCTACGCCATACAGCAGGTCTGGGGAGGAAACCCCTCCTCTTTGTCCTCTCTCAGAAAGTGCTTGTGGTCCCCAGGGCTCTTGAGATGAAGCTCCTGGTGTGCAGTGGCAGGACTCTTTCCACCCCTTGTATGAGCTCTGCTGCCTTTTTTATTTTTATTTCATGAAGAGTAGCAAGGAACAAAATGTGTTTTGAACTTTGCAGCTCTCACATTTTGTTATTTTTAATCACTCCTATGTACTCAATGTTTTATTTCTGCTGCATCTCTGTAAGAAACAATAAAAAAGAATGACATTTAATTTCCATGCATCAGCCTGCTGTTCCTGGGGGTGCTGCACCAACGCTGTGTATCCTGGTGGATAAAGGTCTTCTGCCTTGTTCTTCAAAGACAGTGCATTTAAATCCTCTTGGATTCGAATTTTTACTGAAATTAGTCCTCTCCAAAAGCACTTAGTAATGAGAACTGCTCTCACATGGCGACACTTAATTGCCCCAACCCACACACTGCTCAGATCAAGGACTAAGGGCCACGCAGAGCCCAGCAGTGCCCTCTGCATCAGAAGAGTGCTGTGGAGACAGAGATGGGCTCTTCTGAAGGAAGAACCTTGTGGAAACTGTGGTGCTTCAACTAAACCTGCAGCCTGGAGCCTGCCCAGAGGCAAGGATAGCTGGATCCATGTTATTGGGAGTGCCAAACCCATTTCTGCTGGTGCACAGCCACTCCGTGCCCTTGTACAGAGTCCCTCTTCAGGTTGGAGCCCTTTTAGGTACTGGAAGGTGCTCTAAGGCCTTTCCTGAGGCTTCTTTTCTCCAGGATTCCCAAGGTTTTCCCTCAGGGAGGTGGGAATCACTGTCCCTGGCTTCCCAGGGGGCACAGGTACACAATGGGGGTGTCTGGTGTTGGGACCAAGAGAAAACACGGAGGAGATGGAGGTGGTGGGGGGAATGGTGATTGTGTGGCATGATGCTCATATCCTGGCCTCTTCCAATCAACCCCTTATCCTCTTAAGGTGGAAAACTTTCTGCTCTCCAATCTTCAAGTGGTCTGGGCAGAGTATTATGCTGCTGCACGTAGGCTTAGAGTGGAGGAGGAAGGGAAGGAGAGCAATGCACCTACCCAGGAGGTATTTTAGGGGTTTAGTTTTAGTTTCTCTAATTATTGCTTTCTGTATTCTCATTTCTGAGAATGTGACATCGCTTCTGGCACTGGTCTGGGACAGAGGGCAGATTTATGCCTCTGCTGAGGGGGATGTGGCAGTGACTTCCTCAGATGTGTTTGAGCCATGGGTAGGAATATTTATAACCCACAGCCAGCCTGCATCGTGTCCTTGGTTTTGATGGTGTTTCAGGGGTTTCCAGCTCTCCAGCAAAGAGGGGGACCTGCCATGTTGCATCCAGCATGGCAGATGGAGAGAAGAGGGTTTTATTTACTATGAGCAAACTGGAAACACCCCCAAATGCTCCCCTCTGCCAGAAGCAGCAGTTGGGAAGGGAAAGCACTTAAAATTGATGGAATTTGTTGACTGTCATTAATGCTTTACCTCCTCCCTGACTGCTGTGTGGAAATGTTGTTTTGGGCTAGTGGTGCTCCCAGGCAGGGAACTTGCAATGGGATAAATCAGTGGGATAAATCAGATCCTATTCATGACCTGGGACCCTGAGGAGATGTTGTGGCTATTTTATCAGCTTTCAGTTGTTTCTTCCTTCAAATTGAAAGAAGAATTAATTAATGACATTTACTTTAAAAAGGGTTTTCTTCACTGGGAATTTCAGTGAAATGGCACCAAGGGGTCTTGGCTGATATGGGAGGGAATGGATTCATCACAAAAAAAGTGTTTTCTTTACAAGGACTGAGAAACAGCCTGTAACATGAATATTTTCACACATTTGAACGAGGTCTGACCCTCTGAGAGGTTTTTCTTAGCATGAATCCGTAAATTAAATAACACTTCTGTAACTACAGAAATAAATAACAAGCCAACCTGAATCTGATGTTCCTAATCAGACAGCAAGAAAGTCACTGGTTATTTCTTGAACAGAATTTGAAACACTTGAAGAAAAGGGTCAGTTGTGGGGAACCAGCTGGCAAAGCAAGAGGGAGGAAGGCTCAGTCAGTCCTACCTGTGACAAATTCTTGTTGCTCTTCTGAGCTGACGGACCTGGAAATAATTATAATAAATGTGAAAAGCTGGTGCTGGAAAGGAGATGGGTTGGGTGACCTGAGGGAATATTCCATCCCTCAAGATGTTGCTCACCACGCAGGTATGATGCAGCCCCAGTGTGAGAAGTGTGAGTATGGAAAAGCTGCCTTTGCCTGAGCTATTTTTACGTGCGTTGGCTTATAACTCTAATTCTACCTTAATTTTCCTTTGGCAATTTTTCATGCTTGGTGTTTGATGCATCAGGCGTGAGATGCTCTTTGATGCAATTACAGCTTCGAAGCAGGAGCGGGCTGGAATACCTGATTTAAATTCCAAACCTACTGCGAGACAGATGAAAGCAGTCACTTGGATAGCTGCCGGCTCTGAGTTTTGTCTCTGCTATCAGTGCAGGATCTCAGATTTGCTCCTTGGCTGGATGATATCACCATGCTACCAGCTCAAGGCTGCCTCGTGGGATTTTTTAGTGGGATTTTTTTAGTCTTACTGCTACTTAACTGCAGTTGAAAAGCATCAAGTGCTGCCACTGAATGAGGGACAGACAGGTTGATGGAATGGGTGTTCTTTTGCTCTTGGGCGATGTCAGTCATGCCAGCTAGCAAAGCTATGCAGAGGTCACTTCCTGAACTACCCAAGGGCAGGAGAAAGTGAGAAAGATGGATGGAGTATGAGGTTGGTTAGTTCTACTCTGAAGCTCAAAGGAAAATCCTCATCAGGGGATGTTTGGCAGAAAATAACCCCCATGCCCAGTGCTAATCCTGGGGAAAATAATTTATGGTTGAAACGTGATTTGTAAATAAATTAATGACAGATTGATTATCACTTTCTGTTTGGCTTTTCCTGCTTATTTCATCCTTCACCTTTTTGAAGGTCTGTAAGTGACTTGGGTGATTTGCCCACACTCCAGCTGTGCACACCAGCTCTGTGTGTGGTCCCCAACCTTCCTCTTCCTCCAGCTGCTGCAAGAGGGACTCAGCTCCTGGCAAGAACAGATGTGCTTCTGGAAACCTTCAGCATCTCAGCTGGTGCTGTTAAATAAATGTATTTATTGATTGTTGCTCTCACTAAATAAATAACTAGAGCTTATAGATGTGGTTCTCAACAAAACTGGAGATGGAGGAGATAGATAACAACAGAAAAAGCCTCTTGGTGGTGGTAAGTATGAATTTCAGCAGTCTGGTCAGCATTAAACTTATCTCCCATTAGTGCTTGATGTACCTGTGGGATCTCTCCTGCTGAAATACCTGCATGCTGCAGGGACACAACAATGTGAAACAATTACCATTTAAAGCAGTGTTGGAACATGTGCCTGAGGTGGAAATAAGGATTTCACAAAATGGTAGAGAGACACCAAAAAGCAATTTTTCTCAAGTCTTGCCTGTTCTTCTAATGTCTCAAACCTTGCCAGTGTTTAAGGCAGTGGCTGAGTGCATTTTGCTGGAACCATCAGGAATTCCTGATTTGGTCCTGGGGAGCCCCACACTTGGAGTTGAAGGTGCTGCCCTAGGGGGGAATCCCCTCTCCAAAGGGAATGTGCCTCTTGTTTTCTCCAATAGCTGTTATTTCATATTGTCCTGAAAAACAAATCAATGAATCCACAAAATGACTCACTGTGGTGAGGGCAGGTCAAATTATATGTTATTGTATGCCTTGCTGAGATGTTTTAAATTAACAGAATTAGCTAATGAGGCAAGCTCTCTGCTCTGTCCTGCAATTAGCAGCCCCAGGCACTAGTGATTGGGAGCATCCTGGAGGATTTGTCCTGCTCTGAGTCTGGAGGCGTCTTGGAAGTGATGAGAGATGCTCAGCAGATGTTAATATCTGTCAGCTTATGAGGAGTCCTCATTTAAAAGAAGCAAAACAACCAAAACCCCCTGGCTTACACCTGCATGGAGAAGAGCAGATATTCAATTAAGGTTCTGATCTCTATGTGCAATTACTGTGGCGAAAGCAAAACTGCCTGGTTATCTGGGAGTGCTGATAACTCATCTTGCACCTCTCAAGCAAATTGCCAGAACCAGGGAAACTGTAAAAGCTGGCATGTCAGGTTCCTGGCTGTGAGCACAAATCTGTCCTGGGTCCTGCTGTGCTCACATGCTGGGGCTGGGGCTTCACATGGGGACCCCTCTGGATGACTCTGAGTGGAGTGAATCCTGATCAAAACACGGGGTTTCTGTGCAGAGGGAGGCAGAGCTGTCCAGCATGGACACGGTATGGAGGGATGAGCCTCCTGGACCTCCTGCAGCTTGCTGTGTGTCACTGGCTTGGACCAGTGTGGACATCAGGGTGAACTGATGACAAAGAAGTGTTTTGGGATGCTTAGTGAATGGCCTGAACAAGGAAAAGACATTAGTTGTGCGTCTGTACAAGCCACGTCTGAGGCAAAGCACAGCTTCTCCTGTGGGTTTGAATCCAGAGGGTGTCTCCCTTTATATCTCAACACAAAATTGCCTTCTTGGGTGGCTGTCTGCCCCAAGGGGATCTCTGAGCCCTGCCTGAGTTTGGGGAAAGAGTTGAGGGGAGGGAAGGAGGGTGGTCTGTGGGGGGCTAGAGGATGCCCATGCTGCTGGACTCCCCCAGTGCTGTGGAGGGAGGGGGATGTACAGGTAACCCAGTGTCTCACCTGACCTGCAGAGGTTTCCTCTGCACTACCCACTGGCACTGGGATGTAACTTACCCCAATTTGGATCTGTCCTGGCAGGTCCCAGCCTCTAATGGAAGCCTCAGCTGCAGAGGTTCTGATTAGGGGCTGTTTGTAGAAAGCCATTTCCTTGCTCAGATCCATGGGGAATTAGGACATGCTGGTGTTTCTGAGGGTGGGAACAAAGCTTGAGAGGACCACAAAAAGGTGGGACTCACTGAGGCCATTATCTTTTCTGGGGGCCATTACTTCATGAGACCATCAAAGGAGGAAGGAAAGTCCCACTGAAGGGACTTTCTGCAAGGACAAGAATGCTCTGCAGTCTCTCTGAGTTAAGGAGCAACTCCTCCATTCCCTCCTTACCCATGAGACCTCCTTTGCCCCTGGATGAACAAGACTGCTGCAGCCTGGATGGTGGGTCTTGCTGGAGCTCCCAGTCCTGCCAACCTCATCCAGCCCAGGCAATTCACCATCATTATTATTTTTATAACAATTGAAAAACAAGCTGGTAGAACTCCTTGGGAAGGAGATTTGCCTGCTCGGCAAGAGGCTGAGGAGGGATTAGACTCATCTGTTTGTTCTGTTCTTTTCTGGTGAAAGAGACAGTGATGGAAGCACTGTGGTGCTGTGTGGGGTGGCTCTTTGGAGAAAGACAGCTGAAAAAATTTCCCATGGACAAAAGAGGGCCTCATCCAGACCCTCTGGATTTATGCTTAGCTTGGTAGTGTGAGTAGTACAGATCCTGCCCAAGCAAGACTGCATCCCATGCCATCATGCTGGACTGCAAGGCAGCTCTGCGAGTTAGGGGGTTGCTAGTAAAAATGGGTCTGTGTCCTTCTGTGCTGTCCTCTTCCCTAAATCCAGCTGGTGATGGGGAATTTCTGCTGTTCCTGACTGTAGAGATCAAAATTTTCTTGGTTTAATACAGATGCTTTTTTCCAATTCCTCTTCACTGAAGAAAGTGGTTTCTTCGCTCTCCAGGGTGACTATAACATAAAACACCATGAGTAGCTGTAAAAACAAGTTATGTTCTGTGGAAAATCAGTTCTCCTGTGTCCTTCTCCCATCTGCAGTGGCTCTGGGGAAGAAAGAAAGCCATCATCCCAATGGTCCCATGTGGAGAGAGGTTCAATGTCAGAGCAGACTGTAACAAAAATGTACCATTCCAACATTTTTCATAATATGCCCCTGTTTGCACACAGTGGTGAAGAGCTGACAAAATGGACAGAGTGGGAAGCAGGGAGAGAGAAGGCTCCGCTTCTGAATGTCACCAGCAGCCTGGCCTGGGAGAGATATTCCTAACATATTTCTGGGCTCTCATTCAATTTGCAAATTAATTTTACCGTTCTGAATTGCATGAAGTGACTCTGGCATGTACCTGTGACTGAGACCGTGGTAATGTCCAGATACTGAGGGAATTGCATTGAAATTGTGAAATCCCTTAAGCTTATTAGTGAGTAATGGTGTTGGCTTTCAGCGGAGCAGCAATAGCGTTTTAATTTTCCTAAAAGGTCCGTGTAACAGAATGCCTGGTTCTCTCAGTACAGTATGAACAACAGATAACTCCTTGCCAAGGAGAGCTTAAAGTTGTTTTCCAACAAATTGACTTTTTTCTTCATTATTCCTTAGACTCTCATCTCTGATTCCAGGCTAAGGGATGCTAAACTTGAAATATTTGAAACATTAAAAGTTGCAAGCCACAGGCAGAAGTGGTCCCAGGATACGGGGTGTGGACAGTTGTGTGTGTCTGCAGGAGTTTTATGGTAATCAGGGGAGAAATCAGCCAAAATAAACTTTATGGGTGCATTGCTGCACAGCCTTCCCATGGAAGCTGTGCTATGAATCAAAAGAGCAATGAAAATTTCAATGTCCCTTCCAGGTCCTGTAAAATGACAGCAAGCTCTTTGGGTCTGCAAAGTGCCTCACTCTTGCTGAGCTAACGTGGCAATGTTCCTTCCACAAAGTTTGGGTCATTTGGATGTTGGGTTGGAGCCTCTATGGTGGGATTCATGTGTGTCCCAGTAGTCTTCCTCCAGTTTTGAGCAATTTCAGGTTTTTGGGGCTTCCTGGAAACATCTCAACCTACCATAGCTCTGTCCTCACTTGATGTGTTTGTGAGCTCACTCAGCACAGGTCAAGCTTCAAATTTCACCAATATGTGAAAGATTCAGAATTTTCTTTGGCAAAATCTCAGAAGCTTGAGGTCAGCCTTCTATTTCTGTGAATGCTCCTGCCAGGAACAAAAAGGCCAAATGAGAATTGGGGCATGGGAGGGATTTGCTTTCCCAGGTGAGCTTTGTGACACAGGGGCCTGCCTTCAAACCACAATAATAACCAAAGAGAGTAAATACAGGTAGTTAAGAAGCAATAGAATTTGACAAATAACAGTAATCACCTGACTTTTCTGGTTTATTAGACTAGAGAGGGTGTAATGGGGAGTGCTGCTCCTGCCTCTCCCCTGCAGTGCTCTTCACTTGGTGGATTATTAAACAGTTCCAGGAGACCAAGAACAAGCCATTTGTTTTGCTCTGGTTTTTCCACTCTTTTATTTTGTTTAATTTTTTCTGTTACATGAGCCTTTGGGAACATAATGCTAAAAATGTTATTAAGAAGCCATTGACCATACATGCCCTGCAGATTTTTCTGATAAAAGCTGCTGCCTATTGGTTTAGAGAAAGGAAGATTAAATACAATCCAACTGCAAAAATATTCCTGGGAAGAGTGGGTGAAGTTGCAAAAGCACCTTCAGACATCAGTGACATCCTTTGTTGCTGACATGTCTCGAGGTCTATGAGGACACCAGGCTCCTGTTGAGAACTGTGGATTCATGGATGGCTCTTGTCTGCAGAAAGTGGAATTAGGTGAGAACGGTGTGACCTTAAAACTTCCTGAATAACTCAATACATGCACTGAGATGTGAGATGGTGTGTGGAGGGTTCCTGTCAGGTTCAGCCTGTGAAAAGGCTGATAAATGGGAGAGCTGCTCCAGAGGAGGGTGTGGAGGCAGAGGTCAGCAGGGTGAGGGGGATAAAGATGTCTGTGGCTGGACTGGGAGGGAAAGTGTAGCTAACTCTCACCTGGATATTTCATTTTGTCTTCTTAAAAGGAGAAAAGGTGTGATGTGATGGCCTGGACAGAAGGAGTCTGCAGTGCTGTCTGTCCAGCAGTGCTGTTCCCTTCGCACCTCCTTGCTGGCCCTCAGGCAGCTTGTCTTTTCTCCTTGAGTGTGCCCTACCTAAACTTTGTGACGCTGATGGGCAGCCAAATAACTAACTACTGGATGCTGTCCTACCCTGGAAGGAGGTGCTGGACCACTGATGAACACGAGACAGGCTGGCACCACACCTCCCAACCTCTGTAACATGGACCTGCTGGCTGACTGTGCACAGACGCCCTCTCAGTGCCTGGGAGCTCTGCAGATGGAGCCTGTAGCATGTTGTGGGCACCAACAGCATGTTTCCTAATCAGATGCAGAGCCCTTATCAGCCCAGAGCTGGTTGCTTAGCCCATGCATTTAAAACAAGCTGCTGCCAGCTTTAGTTCAAGGGTATTACTGTTCACACATTTTAACAGAGAGAAATCCTGTCTCATTCAGGAGCTGAGTTTGTGTGGATGGAGTGATCTGTGCAACCACACAGGCTGAGATGTGTTAGCCAATCATTACAAAAATGTACCAAAGGTGGGATAAAAAGCTCTGCTGCTCTTCCAGAGGGCTGCTGGATACGATTCACCAAAGCCTGAAGTTGTTATTTTCCTCTCTGGCTGTAAATTGTTCTGAGTGACAACTTATGAAAGGCACTACATCAAACCAAGTGGAATCAGATAGATAACAGGCTTTCCTGGGGAGCTGAAACTACTTGGCATTTGACTCTATGGCTCTCCAAACCCCTGAGGCATCTGTATATCCTGGGTACCAGCTCACCTGCTTTGCCTTGGTGCTCATCCAGTGCTATACCTTGGTCTGAAGGAACCCCGGGCCAGTGTAATTGGAACGCTGTTATTTTGGGGTGCTGATTCTCCCTCCATGCTGCATCTGGGTGAGGGGTACCCTTTTTTTCTCCTGCTATGGATGGTCTGGTGCTGGAGGGTGGCGAATACAATATTTTGGGGGAGAGGAAGCACAGATGCTACTTGGATAAGCACCCATGTGAAAAATGATGCCAATCCCAGCTCTGAAAGTCGTCCTCCACTGCGGTGAGAGGGAGGTCGTTAACTCTGATTATAACACTTGCAATTCCAGCAAGGCCTTTCATTTCCACCCTGGCTGCTGTTCTGCATATTTGATGCCATTCTCTAGTGAGAGAGTGCAAATGTTAAGATGTCAGAATAATATTGCTCCAAGGTTCATACACTAATGACAAGAATTATCACAGTCTGAGTAGTTCAGGACTTGACAAAAGGTACAAAACAATTAGGCCGTGATTAACAGTTGAGTGTTTCTGTAATTACAGAGCTAGGTTTTGTGTTACTGTTTACTGCCTTTTATAAAACAAAAGGAATCCAGAGACTGGTTTGCTTAAAAAACCCACTGGTGATGATGGGCAGGCAGAGAAGACTCAAGTGAAGCTCAACCCTGTGTTATGATGTAGAAACTGGGGGTCCCACGAGATGTGAAACCTCGTTAATGCACATTGATGAAACAATTCTGTACTTCTAGGTGACAGATTATGTTGCAGTGGCAGGGACTACTAAATTCAAGCATTAAAAATTGAATTTTGACACCCTTGTCATCTCCCTGCTCCCCAGCTCATCTTGAGGCCATATCCCTCAGTCCCTTCAAATATAAATGGATGAACTGTTTTTGCATGGGGAAATGTCTCGCTGAACAGTAGAGAATTTAACTTTTTAAATATGAAGACTTCAAAAAGCAGTTTTTAGAATTAAATAAGAATAAGGGAATTAAATTAAGGTAGTCGGATATAGAAATTAAAAGGTTTAGACAAAAAGCCTTATTTTCTGTGAAGAGGGAGGAAGCAGCTTGGGAGGTCAGTCCTGGATGATGCTGGGTGCCCTTTGCTGTCCACCCAGCCAGGAGATGCCATGATGTAAATGTACCAGAGCACTAGATCTGTTACATCCATTTAACTTGTCAGTCTATAAAGAACTGTCAAGAAGAGGAAGCTGGGATAAATCATAACTAGATTAATTATTAGGTAGTGCCATAAATATTTCTGCTAACCTCCTGGGGATTAAAAAGGTCTTGTTTCCTCTCTTGCCAGCAACAATATAAGAGTCTGAATAGATTTTCCTATGGCTGAGGATCCAGCCTGACTGGGTTGTGTCCAGGGACTAGCAAGTCCCATGGGATGAAGAGGAATTCAGCAGCTTGTTGGGGCTGTATCACTCCTGAGTCTTGTCTGAAAACTCCTGAGGTCACTGGTAGGTTATTTATAAGCAATCAGAAATCAGGAGTGATTTGTTATTACCGAGAGATGCTAATTCAGATTCTAGAGGGGATTCATTAGCTGAAATGGCTTTACTGTATGGTAGTTAATGACAGCCTTCTGGGTGCAATGCTTCTGGCTCCAGAGGGGTGTCTGATGGCTTTGAGAGCAAGAGGGAGTCCCAGATAGAAGCAGTCTGGTACCAGTGGTTATCTGAGTCCATCTGATATTTTTGCCTCCTACATATCTTAGTGGGGAGTGAATGATTCCAGCTTATCCTGGGGTCTCCCAGATGTCACTGAAGGAGTGAATTCTCTTGATAATCTTGGAGGAATTTTTCAACCTTAACAATGCTATGATTCTTTCCCCAGAGGGGATGTTTCCTTTTCATAGGCTGTTCCTTTTCACACCATATTTTTCCCCAGTGTCACTGCAGGACTGTGGAGCACTTCTTGCAGGAGACAGCACCACTGATTAGGAACAAGCTCTTATTTGTTTCAGACAGTGTAAGACAAGGACAGAAAAACACATGAAGTGAAGAAATACATAGACAACATGGCAGCAAATTCTTTTGTTCCTCTTGGCAGAGGAGTTAACTGTTGAAGAAAATTGGGCAATTGGTGGTGCTGCCAGCTGTACTGTGCTTTTGGATGGCCAAGGTGGCAGAGCTAATTTTCAGCCCTGCTGGGATGAAGAAAGCTGTGAATTACAAAGGGTGGAAAATGCCACAATAGAGAGATGAATAGAGGGGAAAAAATTGGTGGGTTTTTTTTTTCCTTGAAATGTTTCTGTGTTTCTATGAAAGAGATCTAGTTCTGAGCTAAAAAAGTACCAACCATCTTGAATTTCTAGAGGGCTCTCTTACTATTGTCACAAAAAAAGTAGGCATTGCTTATTACTGATATACACTTGAGAAAGGAGAAAAAACCCCTCTGCATTTATTTCCACCCTTGCAGTTCCTTCCTGGTGTAGCTGGTTTCCCTGTCTCCACTGTAGCATCAGCTCATTAATCACCTACCCTATTTGTAGGTTATTTGCAGGAGCCTCAAGGAGGACCAAGGTGGATATAAAACAAGTCTGTCAGGGGACAGCAGAGCAGAAGGGACATTGTCTCCTGTGGAGCTGGGACATGCCAAGGAATACCAGCTTTGCCTCTCATGTCTGGGATGTTTGCAGCATTTCTCTCCCTTGTTGATTCCCTTGTGATGAAGGGTAGAGCTTCCATTTGGTGGTGGATTTTAGTGGTGGCTCTATCAGGAAGCTGCCCTGGCACCAGACTGGGGAGATGGTTCTGTCCCCGTGGCTGGATCATGGAAACTGCCTTTGTACCTGGGGCCACTGGCTTGGAAATAAGCCACTGTTTGCTCGTGTGTCTGTGCCTGCCCAGCAGCAGCCTGGCTCAGTCTGACTGGCAGGGTGTCAGAAACACTCCTGCCTGCAAATAAAATCCTGCTCCATTTGGCACTTTCAGAAATAAATGGAAGGAGAAACACCTGTGAAACAGAGAGTGACTCTGTCAGCACTGGTTAGTGTTAGTGTGAGCCTGGCCTGATGCACTTGGATGACAAAGCACGCTGCATTGCCTTTGCTTAATGCTTGCCAGGCTCTTTAGGAGAGGAATTAGCTCAACACAGATATAATTATTCCAGCAGGATGATCACTTCTGCGATGCTGAAATTTCCCTGATGCAAAGACTGTGGAGGGATGGGAAGGGGCGGGAGTGTGAAGGTGATGGACAGCCCATAATATTAATGAGCCTCACAACACTGAGAGAAGAGTTCAGCTTTCAATTTGGGCTGGCCTGATGTATCCTGATGGCTTTTGGCCCATGAACAGCCTCTGCTGGAAGCCCAGCTGGAAAGACATACCTGGGGACTTTCTGCAGCAGAAATAATTTGCCAGGCTTGGGGTGCTGTGGGAGCAGAGGCAGCTTTTGGTACTCTGAAGCTCTCCCTGCCCCATTTCCAGGTGAGATTATTCCCAGCCTTGTGCTAATCCTGGGTTATAGCTTGAGGATCCATGTGTTGAAAGGGAGTAGATGCATTTTGGACAACACTAACAGAAAAGTTCACTCACTTCAGGAGAACTAGGGTATTTGTTTTGTAAGACATCTAATCTGGTCTTAGAAACATAAAATATTCATGAATCTGCCATCTCTCTCGATGCCTTTTTTTACTGTTGAATTACCTGGAATGTGATTAAAACCTTGCTCCATGTCTAGCCTGACTGTGCCAATGTTCACATTGCAGGTCTGAAAAGGTTTTGCTGGACTTTTTCTTGCATGGAAACAAAAAGCATTGCAAAATGGGTGCACACTGTTCTTTTCTGCAGTAACTGCACAGTTGTGGCTCATGCCCTGCCATGCCATTTCCACCCTCTCAATCAGATGTCCCTGAGGGGCTGGTTATCCCCTCTTGGGGCAAACTGGAAATTGGAAAGACAGGGATAATGTGTCCCATAGGAACTCTTTCCTCCTGGAGCATCAGGAATGAAAAGTTGGGTGGGGAAGGAAGGTTCTTAAAACAGTAAAAGAATATAACCTAACCCCAGCCACAGGCCATCAGTCACCATCTCCCACCTCACAGTGCAGCCTGGGAGGGTGCTCTGGTTCACCCCAGTGCCTCCAGCACCGAGGGCATTTCTATTTAACCTCCCAGAACTTTGTTTCTTTCTTCTGCAGTGAGCTGAGCTGTTTACTGAGAAAATAAATACAATATTTATATACGGCAGAATCGCTGTGCTTTAAAGCAGGCGGTGGGAAATGTGAGAGGCAGCTCTGAAGTGCCTGTTTTGAGTGCCTGAAGCACATTTCCCCCCGGAGCAGTGCCCGGTTGCTGCGGGCTCCCAGCTCCTCGGGACACGGCTGTGGTTGGTGCTGGACGGGGGATAAATGGTTTCTGCTTATCTTTGGATTTGCTATTTCAAAAGAAGACAGAATAAATATCAGGTAACAAAGCTTTTACCTCTTTGCCCGTTGTGTAATGCAGAGACCACTTGTGATTAATGGAGGGTGACCTCAGCTCCAGAGAAACTGGAATTAAATCCTGGCGAATAACAGATTGTTTTCCTGCCTTTGTGTGTGGATTCAGGAGCATCCAGTGCTAATTTAATTTAGGTCTAATTTACAAAGATTTTTTTTTTCTTAAGTTTAGGTTGTTTTTTCCTGCTGTAATATGAAAATAATGTCAGCAAGGTGGTGGCTTCAAAAAGCCGCCACCTTGTAGGCATTACAAACCCTACCGATGCAGAAACTTTGGCAGGCTGTTTGGGACACTTGCTGGAAGTATGTTTTTTTATCAAAATATTTATTTTCTTCAAGGGGAGATTAATGAACAGTTCATAGGACCCTAGAATGGCTCAGGTTGCAAGGGAAAGCTCATCTTGTTTAAACCCCCTGGCATACGCAGGGACACCTTCCACTATTCCACGTCGTACAAGTCCTGTCCAGTGTGGCCTTGAACACTTCCAGGGATGGGGCAGCCACAGCTTCTCTGGGCAACCTGTGCCAGGGTCTCACCACCTTCATAGGGAAGAATTTCTTCCTAAGATCTAATCTAAACCTACTCTCAGTTCCTGCACGGGCTGGGGTTTTGCAAGACACTGCTCTTCTCCCCTTTGGGGTAACCACCAGCATCCCTGAGCTGGTTCAACACCTTTTCCTTCAAAACGCTGGAAAGTCGAGCCCTCAACTCACAGAGTTATCTGGCAGCAACATAACCTACAAGTTTTGTTTCATCATCTCCTCATGGAAGGTAAAAGCCAGAAGGCAGAATTTGATTTGGGGTTTTTGATCCATATTTATGTTGTGTCTTCAAGTTCCTCTGGAGCATGATAAACCTTTCTGCTGGATTTCTGGGTCCAAACCTTCAACCATTAGTGTCAATTTTTAATACCTTGCACTAAAGGTCTTGCTGTAGGATTAAAAAGTATACTGGATTTTGTTGCAGTCAGTTTATTAAAGATTGAGTGATGGCAGAAGATGTGTTGAAAGCAGAGTGAGTAGTTTAATATAGGTATAAATATTAAACTGCCAAGGGGAAGTGTATAAGAGAAACAATCCCTGAATGGTATAAGGAGGAATAGGTAAACATTGCATTTCAATAAATTCACTTAAAAGGATTCTGCCAAGTTTAATTCAGACCTTACATTTAGGTATATAGGGAAATAATTGCCACAAATCATCATAAAGGAAACCTTTGTTTTTCTACTCTTTGTTTCTGAGTTTTTAAAAGTAACTTTGGAGTTATTTTTACCCAGTTTACTTTCACACAGTTTACTTTCCTGGATGCTGAACACAAGGGAGAAGCAGGTGGGTTTGAAGGTGTACTGATGCTCTCAGGGCTGTCCTGCTGCACCAAACACATGAGTTTTACCTTACCTGTGTGTTTGAACTCAGTCTGGCTGTTTTGGAGCACGTAGCCTTGCCTAGTAAATAATTAAATTGTGCAGCTTCCTGTTCCTTTGAGCAGCTGATGGGGTTCAAGGATCTTGAAATGAAAGTAGAAGGTCTCAAGAGGTGGGTGGAGGGGTAGGAGCCACGAAATTTTGTTGCCCACAAGCCCTACAGCAGGGAAGAGCTTCACCGTAGGAACATCACTTCCCAAAGAAGCACTTCAGGCTCAGATCCCTGAAGTCTGAAGATGGGCACTTAAAAACCAGTGAACTGCAGAGTACCTGAGCTCTTCTAAAAGGGTTATTTCTTCCATCAATTTCAAAAGCAAATGTAATGGATGTCAGAGAAAGGAAACACCCAAAGTTGGGCAATGGCTCTGTGGATGGAACAGTCTTGCTCTGTGCATCTCCTGGTCCAGCCCCACTGCGACAGCAGAGCTCAGGCTGCCCAGAAATAGCAGATGCTCAGGTGAAGCTCCTTCTTTACTGATGGAGGCTTTACCTGATCATTTGGGGAATTAAAGTGGTTTTTGCTTCATGTTCAGCAATCTGAAATTTTCCTTGTCTCCTGCATAGAGATGCAAACATTTATTAATTCCTGAGCTTTGACCTAATTCCTGGCCATAAATATTAAATTTCTGCAAGGGAGCAGAGAAGAGATGATAAAGCAGAAGCCCAAATCAAATGGCACAGATGTGAAACAGCCTTTAATTGACTTGCTTTTGTCAGACATAATTAAGTCCTACATTTCACTGCAGTCCTTGGCTCACATTCAGATCTTGAGAAGTCTTTGGTGATAAAGGAGTATTTTGGCTTCAAATGAGACCGATGAATTCTTGCAATTGCTTGCACAGGAGGCACAACATTTTCTGTTGTATTGCCTGAAAGTAAAGCCGTGAGGCACTGCCAAAACCCGGGTTTCTGATTACAATGAAGTGCCAAGATGTCACTCCTCCTTCTGTGCATCTTGTTTGTATATTCCTTCCACTTCTGTGAGCATCAGTTGCTTCACAGTTTGTCAGCTCTGGGTGGGCTCAGCTGCCCACCCTTTCTGTCAGAGTTTGACTATACATGCTTAAGCCCCTGCTTAAATCTCAAGGATATATACATATATATAATTTTTAAATACTTTTTCCTGGGTAAGGATGGACTTTAACACATATCCAAGCGTTTCATTGAACTGAGGCCCCAGGGCCTTGTGCTGTGTCTGCAAAGTCTGGGACAACACACCTGTTATGTTTTGCTGGAAACAAAAGTATGAGAAATCCTTTATATTACCCGTTGTCCTCAAGAAAAAAGCAACACATTTCCCCTGAAATACAATGAAGGAGCTGAGACAACGGTTTGAGTCCAAATCCCAAACCAGTCCATATTAAACTTTGTTAGCTGGGAAGTTGGGTCCTGCTGGAGCCAGCTGGGAAGGTGTGTGGTGCTGTAAGGTTTTCACACCTCCTGGCAAAGGACTTGAAAACCTTCCTCTGCCTTGCTCTTTTCTGTCTGTTGTATTATTTAATCTCACCTTCACTCAGGGCATTTCTTACATGCTCAAAGGAAATGAAATCTCTGCTGTGTTATTGTTGTTCTCTGCTCGGATAAACAACGTTGTTCTGAAACCAGGCATCCTGGCTTTTACCTTCCAGGTGTCCCCCTCTGAGGAAGCACAGCTCTAACAGGTGGGAAGAGCTCGGAGGTGTTGTAGAGAAATCTTTAAATCCCCACTTTTGAAATTGAATCCTTTATATGTAAGCAAAGCTGCTGAGTGTTTTGGGTAAAAATGGCTCCAGGACTTGTCACCTACCTGGAATACCACAGCAAAAGCTGAGTTTTGATTAAGCAGGGTTTTAACAGAGATACTTTGTCTTGCTTTTTGCCTGCTGGGCTGAAAAAAACCCACCTTTTTCTGAAGGAAGTAGGGGTTGAATCTCGAATTCACTGGACATACACAATCTTTGAGTTTCACATAGCTCAAAAAAAAGGCTCAGGAGCTCTGAAAGCAGATGTATCATTGTGGTATGAAATGTTCTTGTATGACAGTTCTCCTTGACCCCAAAATGAGGACAACAGAGAGACACAGGTATGAGCTGAGTTCCCAAATGTGTCACTCACTGGAGTTGATGCTCATAGTCCAGCAAGTCTGGGAGGTCTCTGATACATGAAAGGATGGATAGGAAGGAGGACAGGGAGATTTGGAGAGAGCTTTAGATGTACTGAAGGTCAGGAGGGAGGTCAGACTGAGGATGGTTGCCCTAAAACTGAGCGTGGAAAAACCTGAGGATGGAGGGAGAAGGAGGTTGGTTTGGTGTTTGATGGCTGCGGGTGGCAGGACTCTGCCTGCTGGTGACCTGTGAAGGCCACGTGCCCTCTGCAGAGTCCCCACAGAGGGCACTTGTCATAGTGGCTCTCTGCAGGTTTTTTTCAGTTTACCAATGTCTGGAGCATTTCTATTTCAGGACATCATTCTCCTGGGGCCCTGCTGGGATCTGAGAGCAGATCCAGGTGACAAACTCTCCCCGTGATCTCTGTCTCAGCATTGGCCTCCTGATGGTTGGCCGCTGACACTCAGGTCCTTTGAAATGTGCCAGGATTAGTTGGGATTTTTTTTGCATTGACACTGTCATGTCTTGATGCAGAGGGCCATTTCATGCTCTTTGAGTCTTCTTTGCAGCTTTTCAGTTGCTCACAACCTCCAGACTGGTTAGGACCTCAAAGAAAGTGTGGAAAATGATGAGTCTAATTCATTGTTTAATTAACTGAAGAAAAAATAATATATCCTTTGGAGAGAGAATGTTATTTTCCATGAAGAATTTCCTTTTTCAGATTTAATTTCTGTCCAGGGGAAAATTACAAGTGGCTTAAGACAAGCAGATAGGAGGACAAACCTAGAGAGATTCAGCTCCAAAAAACCCCCTGCCTGCTCAGAAATGTGATTGGAAGTGCTGGGAAGGGAAATTGCTATCTCCAGGAGAAGGGACTAATTTTGCCTGTAGCTCTGCAAGACCTTTTTCTTCCTGCTGGAGGAGTGAAGAGTGAGTGTGGATGAGCAGGTTACCTAATGAACTCTGGGTAGGTGGGAGAAGAACCCTTTGCCTGAGGAGATGCTGCATCCTGGAGCAGGGTGGGCTCTGCTGCTCCAGCTGATGACCTGCAGGAAGAAAACAGCTGTCATTACTGAGGGTGACTTCTGCTGGAAGTCCTGTGCAGCCAGTAATTAAAACACTGTAAGGGTTTCTTATAATGACAGCTAATAATTTTCTAACATACCTGATTTTTTGACCAAAACAAACCCGAAGTCTATTCTGGACTTGGTTTTTGGACAGGAATTTTGTGGTTGCCTAGGAACCAGTGATCAGAGCCTGATTACGTCCAATATGGGCTGACAAAGGGCATTTTCATCAATATCATCATTGTTTATGGCCATATGGTCCTAGAGCATCTCCCAAAGGGCTGACTCTCCAGCACAGGGGGAAAATATGCTTGGAATTGTCTGAAAGCCAAAACATAAACAGAAAAGGGTGAAAGAATGTTGGGAATTTTTAGGTAGAGATCGTCATGTGGGCAAGCCCCTGGAATTCATTTTAAAGAGATGTTGGATTTTCCTTGTGAATCTTCCAGATTCAGGTCAGAGAAGGTATTAAAAGAAACCAAACAAACTCAATAGTTTGTGAAAGAAGATAGATAACAAATTATATGTATCAGAAATGATGAAGTTTAGCCTGCTGATGAGGGACAACTATTAACAGAGCTTGAAATCTGTGACTATCAAGAGTAAGAAAAAAACTTCAAATATCATTAAACTGAAAAAAAGTAGTGACAGCTGGTGGGTTCATCATTGGATGACATGGTTCAATCAGCACAATAATATCTGGCCAGTATTTCTTTGTGGCTTTTAGAAAGACAAAATGATGTTATTTATTTCCCTAATGTGAGATAAAATCATTCCAGTTCCATCTCTAATCAACAGTGTAGTAAATTATGTCTGTGTTGTCAGGGGGTACACTTAGAAATCAGTGTCCATATAACTTGTATTTGAGTGTCTCAGAAAATTGAGATCTGCAGATGTTCACTTTTAATCAACACCAGAAAAGTTGGGAAAGCTAGTTTGTATTTTAAAAAGGCTGTCATTATGTCCCAGAGAACTACAAGCCAGTAATCCTGCACAAAATAATTGTATAGGTGAAAGGGAATTCAAATGTTGAAGTGTTAAAAGCTAGGAATAAAACTAATGGATTTATGAAACATAGATCTTTAGAAGTCTGAATTCATTAGCTTAGTCATGGTTCTTAGGTAGCTCTAATATTCCTGAGATTTTGCAAAGTGCTTGACATCATTTTCCGTGGAATTTGGATTAAAGGGCCACAGTGAAGAAGTGGTGGGAGCAGGGAGATGCAGGGAGGGGGAATCCTTACCCCGTGGTGGGAGCTTTACTGGGGGACTGGCAGTGATGAGGAGACAGCCTCCATCAGCTTCAGCACTGGCCTTTTCAGGACATAAAACCTCTTGCTGTGTTCTTTGTTATAGAATTGAGCTTTTTTAAATTTTCTTTTCCCCCTAGAATGTAAGAATTATGAGTGAGGATGCAACAGAAAAGAACAGAACCTTTTTAAAAGAAAAAATAAATTAAAATAGTGGTATAATTTACCCAAGTGGCAATATTCTATCCAAGAAGGTACTTGGATAAATTCTCAGCACTGGATTGACCCTGCTACAAACACATGGGTGTCATGGGATCTGTGTCCAGAGGTACCTTCTTTACAGTGTCTTACAGCAACAGTGTCTTCCAAAGACAAGACACTTTGCCTTTCTGTCATTCCAAAGATGCTGAGGGCTCCATGTGAAAAAGGCGAGCAGCTGAAATTTTTGGTGGGCTGAGAGATCTTTGAATGGAAAAAACCATTTTGGACAACCACTGCCTGGAGTGAGATAGGTTCAGAGGAATGAGGACTTTGCTGTTGCTTCCATCTTGCCATCTCTTTTCTGACACCTCAAGGACAGTGTCTGTGCATTGAAAGAAATGAGTTGCTGGAGTATCCCTGCCCAACCAGCCTTGTGGTGCTCTGGGATTCAGCACATGCTCATGACTGTCTCCTCAGCCAAGGTTCTGCTGGGCAGTCTGGGCTTTGCCATGGGGGTGGCTTCCCCCTTTCCATCATTCCTGCTGCGTTGACGGTCCATACAATTGACTAAACCTGGAGTTACTCTGCACATGGTCACTTTGACTGCTCCCAGTCCTGGCTCAGAGCTGTATGTCCCTGTGTCTCCCTGTGCTGCACCTCCTCCTCTGCCTCCTTAAGAACTGCTCCCAGCTGTGGGTGACTGGAAGCAGGGAGTGATGCTGCCCAAACCTCACTCTTCCTCCCAAAATCACCCTGGCTGTTAGCAATGACCCACAAGCAAGCCGTGAAACCTGAGGAGAAACACAAATTCACCCCAAAACAAGACCAAATTTATCTATTCTTCTCGTGCTTCTACTTGGTTTCTAACATTCACTTGAAAGGATCCAACTGCTGTGAGAATCAGCCAGGAGAGTGGCTGAGCACAGGCAGAGCCTCTTGGAGTTGCTAGGTGACTGCTGCCCTCGGGGCACAATCCCCCAGTGCCACCCGCTCCCGGGATGAGTAATGGCTCTCCTTTCCACCCATTGGACGAAAATGCTGTCACTTGGGTCTTGCCAGTTGAATCATTCCTGCTGGGAGCAATGGGTTATGTGGGTGGTCAAGAGAGGCTTCTGCCACACTGGAGGCGCTCAGCCCCCAGAGTAAACCTGTCCCACTGGGCTGGGTTTGGCCACAGGGAGCATCCCAATCACCCAAGACTCCACAGTCCCACAGCAAAAAGCTGCTCAAGGCACACAACTGTGGCAATAGCAACAAAAGAGTGTGCCTGTTGGCCGACATGCTTTGTTGAAAATGTTTGGATTTTTTTGGCTGTCTCTAGAGGGATTCCATCTGTAGGGATGGGAAGAGCAAGAGGTACAGGGAGGAAGGTGACATGACCTGTTCCAGGTGCCACCAGGACTGGAATGCAGGCATTGACTCCTCTGGGTGTGAAAGCAAATGCTTGTGACATTTCTGTGGACTTCAAAAGTTTTTTGATTAATTTCCCAAGTTAAAGACTGTTCCAGGCTAACATAAAGCTGTTTGGCTTATATTCCTTCTGGTTTCACATGTAAGATGTGATTTCAGGTTAAAAGCTGTTTTGGCAGTGTCCCAGTGATATTAGGGGTGAATTGATGAAAAAGTCTTTTAAGGTCACTTCTTCCAAGAGGACAAACAAGAGATATGTTAGTCCATGGTACACAATGATTTTCATGCCTCAGTGTTCTTTCTTAAGAACATATTACAAAAAGAAAACTTGCTTTAGTGAGTTTCTCTGGCCAAGTTGAAAAAAACATAACCTGTCGTGCTTTCAAGTTGTTCCCCCTCAGTTCTGGCATTGGAGGGGTGAAGTGGTGGTTGCAGCACTGTTGGGATACTGCTCCAAGCACAGCGTGGGCAGCAGCAACATCCAGAAGCTCAGTCCCAAACCACACCACAGTAGGTGCTGCACAGACATAAACTGGATAGTGTGATGTGCCTTGAAGAGTTTGCAATTAAAACGAGAGGAGTGGGGGAGTCAGAGCAACCAGGGGCCAAACAGGAGCCATTATTTTCATCAGTGGTATTGAACATGCTTTTGTCCCATTGGGTTTGGGAACCTTTTATGTACAACATGGAATAAAGGCAGACTAAGAGGTGATGGATTTTTTCCACTAGGATTTTAGTGTTGAAAAAGCTGCTTGCAGATGAGCTGGGATTTGTAATCTGGTAGCAGAATGTGGCAAGCAAAGTCAGGACTGTCCTGCATGGGGGTGGGGGTTTCTTCCACCAAACATCAGGAGGTTTCAGAAGCCCTGGGCGAGCTGTTGATGTGATGTGCACAAAGGGCATAGCCTCACACAGCTAACAAGCTCCAGGGCAGCTCGCCTGCCTTTGATTTGAAGCTTTTCTCCAAGTAAATTGTAGGCAGAAATAATCCCTGAGAAGGATCTAATGATGCTTCAAGTTCCTACAACCCTTCAGATAAACAGGGTGGAACAGTACAGTGAATTTTATAAGGAATCTCCAAATATGTGCAGTGAACATAATGAAGCAATATTGATCCGTTGTTTTCTCTCAGGAAACAAATACTGCACAGGGAGGCAAAAAGAAGATGGGCCAGAAATATACAGCTGTACTCTCAAAATCGGTCAGTCATAGGAACAGCAGCTCTACTCAGACATTAGTGTTTTCACATTAAAAAAAAAAAAAAAAGAAAGAAAATTTAGGAGCTGTATTTATGCATTTATGCAGCTGCATCTTAACATCTAATGATGATATCACCAAACAGCCCATTCAAATATTCAGCCCAAAGCCACATAAATAAAGGATCTGAAGAGCAACCTGAAGACATGTGCACTGGCCTTGCTGAGAGATATGAGTCTGTGATTCAGAGCTGAGCAAGATTCACTTCACACATAAAAGACAAAACCGGGGTTTAACCAGGAAAAAAGGCATGTAGCACATTTCAAGTGCATGGTGCCCTTGAGGGGATGAATGGTAAAGGGAGCTGGGAGCAGCTGCTGCTCAGCTGGGCTGGGAAAAGCTCAGAGATGTCCCTCAGCAGGGCTGTGAGGAATGTGTGATCCCAGGAGAAGTGATTTTGGGCATCTTCCTCCCTGTCTGAATCCCTTGGGAGAGTCCCAGGTAAATCAGTGCAACAGCCCTGCTGTTCTCCAGGGCTAAGTGGGCTCCCAGGACAGTAGAGCTTGGGATGGGGCCAGAGCCATCAGTGGGTTCATCCCAAGGTCCCAAACTGGATCTGAGACAATCAAAGAATCACATACGGACCCTGATGTCCATAAGGCCTTTTCTGTTCCTGCACGGTTGTACAACTGGTCGTGTTTCATCCCAACATGAAGTGGCACAGCAGGAAACAGGCTTCATATGGCACCTGGAGAGAGCTGCACCCTTATGAAGATGCTCAGAGCTGGCACTGATCCATAGTCTGAGGGATGACCTGGGAACTGACAATTACTATATCCTAAATGACTTCCTAAAGGCTTTCCCATGCTTTTGAAATAGACCCTGTCACCTAGGGCTGTGATGAAGCAGAGGTCTGGGTGGTGCTTTAAGGTACCTGCTGTGTAGGCTCAGCAGTGGCAAAAGGATTGCTGAGGAGGAAAAAGGTCCCTGTGTCATTTTAGCATGGGAAGAAGAAGATGGTGCTGTCAGACCTGCACAGAGGGAGAGGGAGAATGCTCCTGCCCAAAGCAGAAGATGAACTACAAATATGTTTGGAGAAGGTGGATAGACTGGCAAGAGGAAGAAGTCAAAAGTCGCAGCTATGGATATTTATGGTAGTGCTAATAGGGCTCACATTCATGGCAGCACGAATTTACTGCTGGATTCTGCCCCTGCCATAAACATTTTCAGCTCTCCCAAATTTGGGGTAGCTCTCAGAGCCCTTATCCATCGCATGGGCTGAGATGTGCTCTGAGTGCTGGCAGCTGCCAGCCCCATGTCACAAGGTCTGAAGGAGCAGGGGGCTGCATGTGCTTCCTCCTCTTCCCTCGTTAGGTTTTGCCATGTCTCATTAAGGAATCAAAAATCCAAGAGCCCCCCTGGTAACTAGGAAATGATTGTTCAATCCTCTCCTTGAGGACAGCAGCTACACCTGATGTTTCTTAGAATGAAAGCAAACCTCTTTCTTTCTTTCTTTCTTTCTTTCTTTCTTTCTTTCTTTCTTTCTTTCTTTCTTTCTTTCTTTCTTTCTTTCT